>CABFVZ010000539.1:0-24813 GCA_902151445.1 Timema monikensis
AATATTAGCACTTTCAATAAACGCCTGTCAAATCAATACCTTTGATCTAGCAGTTGGTCAACCGATGAGAGGGAAGTACCAACTTGATTCTACTGTCACAGCTCACCAAAGCGCTGCCAACCTACACCTTTACCAACCTTTATGTTTGCCAACCGACAGAGTACAGAACTACTAACACATATACCAACTCACACGTCTACTAGTCAACATGTTACATGCTTCAGTAACCAATAAGTTTAGGGTTAGAGGAGATGATTCCAGGGAGCTTGAAACCAATAAAATTGTAATTTTTTAATTTGAAACCTTTTAAATAAATAGTTAGAAAGCTTATATAGTTAATGAATAATTTTTAATTTTCATGGGATTTATAGGTTTAAAAATGTATCTTTTTATTTGGCCAACAAAAAATAAAAAAAATGGGAAAAAAAGTGGGAGAACCTAAACACGGATGGGATAATAACATTAGAATGGACCTCAGAGAGATAGAATGTAATGAGCTGGACTGGATATAACTAGCTCAAGATAGGGATAGGGTGTAATGAGCTGGACTGGATATAACTAGCTCAAGATAGGGAGAGGGTGTAATGAGGTGGACTGGATATAACTAGCTCAAGATAGGGATAGGGTGTACTGAGGTGGACTTGATAGAACTAGCTCAAGATAGGGATAGGGTGTACTGAGGTGGACTGGATATAACTAGCTCAAGATAGGGAGAGGGTGTAATGAGCTGGACTGGATATAACTAGCTCAAGATAGGGAGAGGGTGTAATGAGGTGGACTTGATAGAACTAGCTCAAGAAAGGGATAGGGTGTACTGAGGTGGACTTGATAGAACTAGCTCAAGAAAGGGATAGGGTGTAATGAGCTGGACTGGATATAACTAGCTCAAGATAGGGAGAGGGTGTAATGAGGTGGACTTGATAGAACTAGCTCAAGATAGGGAGAGGGTGTAATGAGGTGGACTTGATAGAACTAGCTCAAGATAGGGATAGGGTGTAATGAGGTGGACTTGATAGAACTAGCTCAAGATAGGGATAGGGTGTAATGAGGTGGACTTGATAGAACTAGCTCAAGATAGGGATAGGGTGTAATGAGGTGGACTTGATAGAACTAGCTCAAGATAGGGATAGGGTGTAATGAGGTGGACTGGATAGAACCAGCTTAATATATTGGATTGGACTCGATATTACAAGCTCAAGACAGGGAAAGTAACGTAATTTTGTAAGCTAGGCAGTTAACTTTAGATTTCCTATTGCCAGAATAAGTAAGTATTAAATAATAATGTTATAAATAAAAATAAATTCATTTTAATAGATGATCATGGATATAATATATTCTCATTCATTTGAAAAAAACATCAGTTTAAATCAATTTTACAAAGGGAATTCAAAAAATATAATTCCAAGCTAATTAAATACAAATATATTTTCAATTATAATAAGAAATATTGTTAAATAAGACAATGGAATAAAAATCAAACGTTAGTAATCTAGTCTTTTTAGTATGGATAACATACAAATTTAAGCCGTTTCATTAAATAATCTAATTACCAGCTAGATATTTTTTATAAACCATTAATTCAAAATATTTTACCGAAATCATTTTAAAACTAATATACATATAAAATAAAGGATTATTTTCTAAAATAAATAAGATATGTTCAAAAATAAATTCTAATTAAGATTAGAATAAATCATACAATTTACTGATTATATCTTCTTATCCAATTTTTAGATAATTTGCGATTCTCTTTATTTACAATAAGAAATTGCACAGCTTTGAGGGGGATCTTCAATACTATTCAAGACTGTTTATTGATTAACTGAGCCCAGACTAATGGTCAAGCGGTATAAGGAGTTGGAAAATTGTTGAAGTTGGTTGCCATTGACGGGTTGATGGGAGTTCAAATTCAAGCCGGTTGCATTGTTTTACTTATATGATTTTCACTGGGGTTTTCCAGTCCTCTTCCTACACTTTTGAGGGTGTTCTCTTATAATAAGCACTCCTCGTTTCTAAGATATGAATAACGATATTAATAAACCATGAAAAGAATACTTCACTAAGATTGCTGTCCAGTTCGTTTGTCTAGGTGTAAAGTGCTCGCCTCAGGAACCGATATTCGTGGGTTCAAAACCGGACGAGATCGACGGATTTTTCTCGTTCGATACAAATCCGTAGCACAACTTTCTTCGTAATGTAAGTAAGGCCACTGGTCCAATGCAGATTGTGGCATGTAAAATAACCCTGGAAGGGATGTGCAAATAACCCTCTCGGTTAAATTGGTAGGACCTTTCGATATCGCTCATAGAAATTCTCTTGTGCTGATAATTAGCCGGTTCATAAAGTTTATTTTAAATACCCCAGGTATATAAATAAACCAAAATATATAAATAAATTTTATATATACCGCGTCTTCTAGGTCTACCTACCTGGGCATTTTACATTTAATCATACTAATGGTGTAGGGATGGATAAGTTGTAAGTTAGAGAAAATATACCCACATTTTCATAGTGTACAAGTTTGAAATCATTTATAAAAAAAACTTATTTCATCCCGAACGTATTTTAAACACAAATTCCCCATTCACCAGAAAACTAGACTAGATGAGTTTGAAGTTAATTCATCGTGCCAACCGATACAATGATTAATAATAGTAAGATCTTTATATTCTTTGGCTGAATATATTTTATAA
Source organism: Timema monikensis (assembly GCA_902151445.1). Lineage (NCBI taxonomy): Eukaryota > Metazoa > Arthropoda > Insecta > Phasmatodea > Timematidae > Timema > Timema monikensis. The sequence goes on from CABFVZ010000539.1 coordinate 2,694, forward strand.
GTAATTTTTAATCTACTGTCACTTAATAGTACCATCTATATTTAGTTTTGTGATAGAAGTATTTACTCAACAAATATTTAGTCGTAGGTTTGTTCCAATTTCACCTGAAGATTAAAGTATTAATTTGTAAACATTTAGAGATGCCTTGTATATAAAGCTTTATTTATTTAAACGTTTAATAAATAAATAAATACATTTGCTTGTATATATATATATATATATATATATATATATACGCTATAAATAATTGTATAGAACATTACATATATATATATATTTTTTTATTTTTTATTTTTAAATGTATATATATATATATATATACATTTAAAAAAAGAATTTATATAACTATTTTTTCTCATTTGACACATCCTGGACTTATCCAATGCGTCTCCACTAACATTAGGTGATATTCTGACATCTCTACTTATAGTCCAATTTACGTATACAGAACCTTATTTTGCATCTATAAAATTTACTAAATATACTTTCACGTGTTCATTCATCAAGTTCACCATCTAATTTTTATAGATAGTATCAATATCACTGTAATAACAATAATAATATAGTAGTATTGTATCAATTTTGACCTCAAAAATAATATGTTTGTGTGATATATAATGCCCTTTCTTCGAAACTTTTACCACATCAATATATGGGTTATAAATATAACAGTGTTCGTTAAACCGAGACCTAGCAATAACCAAAGTGTATAGCTATATTTTTTAAATATGATAACGTAATTGGAAACCACTAGAAGTTAAATTAATAGTGAAACATTCATAGCAAGGGCTATTAAAACCTATAAAATTATGTATGAAATTTCCCTTCACGAATTGTTAAATTATGGTGCAAAACATATGCAGCCTCCAGGTTGGTAGATACGGTAGAATATTTCTGCTGGTTGGGCGCCACAAACTTTAAGTTTTTAAAAAAAATAATATATTGTATGGTTCTCTCTCAAAGTGATAAAAAAATATTTATATATTTTGGTGGCCAGTTATAAAAAGATATACGTTTGAATATATGCTGTTGTTGTTTAAATGCGTTAGGAAATGGCCGATTACATAGAAGCCCCTATGGAAGTATTATAAAACTTGTTTGATAATACTTTTTGTTGACAATGTAATATTAGTAAAACCAAATAATAATTATTTCCGAACATGTTGCCAACAGTTACTTTCAGTTAATATTTACAATAAAAAACCTTCTTCTTGCTGTCATACATCACCTCTTCTGTCGTGTGTGCCCTATGATCTAATGTGTGCTACTTGCAAGACTTCTACGGTGGATGAGCAGTATAGTGCTTTATAATCGTAATTAACTTCGACGACGTTGATGTTGAGGTCGTGTTAGGAATATCATCCTGGTACACATCCATTTGTGAATTCTTACGAGGGTTCTTCCATACTCTCTTAACACCACTGTGGTAACATTTCTTCTGATTTACCTTCCTATTATATATGAAAAAGGTGCTTTAATTGTGACCCTTTCAGAGACTACGAAAAATATTCTGGGGGCCGTAATAAACATTGGCAAACCATTTGCAGCCAAATATTTGTGAGTCAATATTTTCAAAATTATCTTTAATAGAATAAAAATACCATGTTAAAATAAATGACGTTGAAACTGCCATGATACTTTCCCTAGCCAATACTAGGCATATAATCGATTTAGTGCGTAAAAATAGTCCAGCTTGTCCTTCTCATTACATTATTATATATTTTACTAAATGTTTAAAATAGCTACCGTTTCTAACACTATTATTTCTATCTGCACTATGTAAAGTTTTTAATCATTAAAATGTTATTATTAATACTAAATATATTTGCAGATTTGCCTCTTGGTCTAGTTGCCAGCATCCTTGTCTCTTGATCTGGAGGTACCAGGTTCATTCCCCTGTGGTACCCCATTTATTTTCCCCCAAGGGGAACTGAATCTGTGGTCACCATAGTATGATTAATTAGGTATGTTATGTTTTATATTTCCATAACATTCACACCTCCATATTCACCATAACATCACCTTAATGTAGGTATGACGTGTAAACAACCTCCAAGGTATATCCTGGGCAACGTTCTGTTCCCTCAGAGCGGCTTAAGAGTCTACATTCACAGCGACCTAATTGGACACTGCATCACTCACAGTCAAATATGTCATACTCTAAAAAAAAATAATAAAGAACTACATTTATAATGTGTATATCATCATCTCCATTAACTGTTTCCAGCCTGTGAGCAGGTCAGTTTAGTAAGATGGCGCCATATTCCAACATTCTTCCTCCTTTAATTGCTTCCATTATTCTCCTCTAACTTGGACACTTTCTGTTATCTGTTATTCCCATCTCTTTCTTGGCCTCCCTTGCGGTATTTTTCCTACATACTCCATTTCCATAATTTACTTTAGAATCCTCTCTTTTTCCATCCTTATTACATGCCCATACCCTCTCAGTCTTGCTTCCTCTACGATCTTATGTATTCCCTGTACCCCCACTCCTTCTGTGTATATACGTACATATATACATACAAGTATATGTAAATATTTTTATTTATACATATAAAATATTTGCACACTTGCATGTATTTTAATAATGATCATTATTTATATTTTCCATTTATTTAAACTTCTCAAAACTGACACTATAAAATAAAAAAAACTTAACCATTACTCCTTGGGGTCGTGAATAAAATAGAACATGTGCTCTATGACTTATATTAAGTGACTACTATACCTTAAGATGAGATTTCATGTTACGTTTTTAAACACACAATTTAAGTTGTGGGATAAAATTTAAGCTTTTAAAGATTGAAAAAATGGTGACTTAAAAGAACGTGAATTATAAAGTAAAATACCTTCAAAAATAGAAAAATACATTTGGTGTGCAATTTATATAAAAAAAAAGAAATTAAAGCACAATTAACTTTATAAAGATGGTGACCTAGTATAGTTTCGGGATTGATTTTATACACCTTAATATTACTTAATCAGTTCAAATCGAAATGTAACGGTAGAGAAAAAAAATAGTTTCTTTTGCTAGCTCATGCCTGATCAGAAAACAAAACAAACTTTCGACAATAGTTTAAGCTATTTTTAGAGCTTTTTTTAATTGATACAATATTATTGAAATAATAGCTAAAAACTAGCTAATGTGTAGAAAGTAATTAAAGTAATTTAATTCGTCTCATACAGGATATTGGTGTGATACTTAGATATTAGGTTAATTCCTAGTTATTCCAATTAGACTCGCTTCAGTGGCCAAACGGTTTATGAAGTCATCACTCTCGTATCAGACTAGCCTGCTTAGGGGGAGCTCGGGGTTTGAATACAGGTGGGGTCTACTGAGGGTGTTTTTTTCAAAATGGTTTCCTGCTCTCCTTCCACGTGAATTCCAGTAGATTTTCTCTAAAATGTTTCCTTTATTATCCCTACCACATTAGGGTTAAATGTTGATAAAATGTTTAATAATATACGTAAATGATTTTAAACGGAATTAATACACAAATATTTTCTTTGACACTATACATATATAGAATCGTAAAATTAGTTTAAAAGTTTAAATTTTCTAGTCTGAATAGTAAAAATCAACACATATTTCGGTTGATATATATCTATTTTCTATGGTCATCATTTCAAAGATTGGTTTTCAACAGTTCTCTATTCTGATTTTTGTTTTGCTTTCCTCTTATTTCTTGATATGTCTTGCAACTAGCGTCTTCAATTATCTGGTCAATGAAGCGTAGTTGGGGTTTTCCTCTGATTCTCTTTTCTTCCACATAATCCTCTAATCTATACTTATAAAATAACATGTCCTGACTGACTGACTGACTGACTGACTGACTGATTCATCATCGCCGAGCGCAAACTATGCATGAAATTTGGACTGTATATTCATTTTGTTATGTAGGCACCCACTAAGAAAGGATTTTAGAAAATTCCACCCCAAAGGGGTCAAAATAGGGGATGATAATATGTATGAAAGTCCGTCATTTTGAAAGTTACATAAACAAAATTTTGTATTTCGGTTATTGACGTAAAACAAATAAATACACGTTTCAGGAATTTTGGAAATTTTATTTAATAAGGGATGAAAAAGGGGGTGAAAGTTTGTATCGGACTTGCATTATTTTTGATCTGAGGTCAAGTTATGGTCATCAACGTAACGTAATATTTTAAATTAATCTGTAAATACATATGTATATTTTCGTATTTGTATATAATCAACTTCCACGCGAGCAAAGCCGCGGGCAACAGCTATCTAGTGTATTATATCGTAGCAGTCCCACATGTCTCAAGATGCGGCCAACCAGTATGGTTTGTTAACATCTTCCACAGATCTCCTTTATAACCTATTCTTCTGGAAACTTTTTTATTGCTAATTTTATCCACATATTTCTATTTATCATCAAGATCTAAATTCTCGGAAAAAGGAAAGGTAGCTGGTATATGAGAGTAGAATAAATTTTTGTAAATTGAATAATGTAATTTAACAGGGGGGGTCTTAACACAAATTTTAATTGAATTAGTATTTTCTTCCTCGTTTGTTCTCCTACTGCTGGACAGTTCCACCAAGGAACTCACTTGGTTTCTGCCGTTTTTGAATTTATGTTCGACTGTTCTAACACCTTAATAGGTATTTATTTACCACAGGATATTGTCATTAAATTTAATATCGTTGAAAAATGACAACTTGAGATTCAGAATCTAATCTGAGAACTTTGAATTCTCATGCCATTCCACTTTCCTGAATTTCTCTAAATCGTCTATTATCCGGGTCTACTCCTCTCCCTTCCTACTGTTCTCTCTTTCTTTCACCCCTGGCTACACCTCTCTCCTCTCCTACCACCAACAACCATTATTGGCACCCTATGATGACGCTATTTAAATTGCTTTTTAACTGTAGCAAATTGATTTATCGATTATTTTTTATAGCTTGCCAAGAAATTCTGACTTCTCCCTTTCCCATTTGCACCTTCTTTTTCTAACCTTTATCCCCATCTCCTACTTTCAGTTGTAAGTTATTAGTTAATTTGGAATCGTTACTAAAATATTATTATTAGAGGTGAAATACTATCCAATTTTTAGTTTTGATGGTTTATAAGAAACGAATTTAATTCAGTAAATTAAATGGTTATTATTTATTATAAAATAAATTATTATGGGTTTATAAATATATGGTAGTATATCTTTTGAGTATAATTATAATTAATGATTATGTTAATACTGTATATTCTTTAAATTAACCAATATGGTGAATGATGTTAAAATTGTATTTAATATTATTTGTTTTAAAATGTATTGATCTGTAGATGTAGATCTAATTTTAAAATACCCATCCACATTCACGGCTACTGGATCGATACATTAGAGATTTTTGTGGAGTCAGCTACATTTTTTTAAATTGGTTATTTCAATTTAATTATCTCCTTTTTGATTTTATCTATCATTTTAGGGCTGGGTGTCATTTAAGGTAACTATTTTATCCTTGAGTTTATGGAACTCTAGTTGCAGTTCAGGCAATTATTTAGGTTTAGTAGTCCTCATTTTGGGTTTGATTATTAATTTGGGAATTGAGTGGGCTATTTTGGGTGTATTAAATAGTAATTTATATATCTACTATTTGAGGTTACGGGCCATCATTACAGATATAATAATTCATTTTGGACTTAAGATGGTTAGTTTTGGTGCAATATATAATTATTTCATGTTTTAAAGTCAATGGTGTTGTTAATCACTTATTACTATAATGTTTTGAATTTTATTCAGTAATTTTAATTAAATAGCCTAATTTTTATATTATTAATAAATTTTAAGCTAGGAAATTTATCGTCGATATGATTTTTATAATTGAGGCCATATTTGGTAATTATTTAGCTAATTTATAACCACTCGATATTCAGTTAATGCCTTTTTATTAATTCTATATTAACTTTAAATAAATTATTCGTTATATAATTTCAATATTCCTTTAATAGCCCCTTGATAACTTTGTAGACACAAAATATTTACTCTATACCCTTTTTACATTCACTTTATTTATAAATAAAGATTTTGAAACCATTTTGGATTAAATTGAACATAAGTGCTTAAAATTATCATTTTGATACATAGTCATGGATTTATATAATAATGGAAATTTGAGCATGGCCTTTGATTTTGTTATTAAGGTTAGGGTATAAATTGCACGTGTGCTCATTAATTTTGAAACCACTCTCAGATATATTTAATCAATTATAATTTATAATATTTTTGCTAACTAGATACATGCCCATGCATGAGAATTATTGCCATGTTTGACAAATAGAAAAATATTAAAATGTGTAGAAAACTACCATGATAAATTAGTAATACAAAAATGGTTAAATTGGTTTTTTCTCGCAGCGTTTAGGTACATGTTCGGGCTGTACGCTGTGTTAGGGTTGAGTAAATTTGTATTTCGAAGAATTGCACCTAAAGATGAGTGGGGGGAGAGTGGAAAACTCTTTATTAATAACCACTCTCATACATAATTCAGTCTATTGCTATAGTGAAGTCTAAGATGATCATTCGAGCAAACTTACCTTGCATTATTTCCACTATGGTATAGTCTATTAGATAGAGCCATAGTGTAATACGTCAAGGTAAGACTGTTTGCTACCTTTTGGAGTAAAAGGAGTACACATGGCAACTTTCCAGTTCAAGTAAGATACGTATACATTCAATTTTAGTGATAAATATTTTATCACTTAATTATATAAGGCTCAATTTCGTGGAAAATTTTTTTAAGGTGCTTATATCACCATATAGTGACCTACTTATGAAGGGAACCAAGTTTGAATTCCAATCGGGTCGACTACGGAGTTGTTGTCCTAAATAGTTTTCCAATATATCTCTCTCTTTTTTCTCTCGCTCTCTCCATGCAAATTAATATACAATTCCTCAATCATAACACATTAGCATTATTATTACATGTTGTAAAACAAACGGGTAGTAAGACGCAGTGAAAAATAATTAAAATTATACATAGAAATTCCCTAATCTCGGTAAATAGAGATATGTGTCAATTAAATCTTAACTGTAATATTATTAACATTTTAAATCTTATAGTGATGAGGCGTTGGTGATGTTAAAATTTAAGACAAGAAAGGCTATTTTAAAATATGGGAGTAAGCCTACAAGGGTGTTAGAATAATTGAAATGAAAAAACTAGAAATATAAACATTTTTATCAAAACTTCTTTTAATATCAGTTTAATGCTAGAGGGCCTTTTCCACCATGAATTTAACCGTGACAAACCTACGACCAACATTATCGATTCAAAATATTTCCAGTTTAATGATGCTCAAGATTAATGGACCACCTGTTAAGGAATTCAAGCCACAAAAAGAAAGAAAAAATGTTTAAACTTGGGAAGAAAGAAAAAAAGTGGTTATCGATCAGAAATCTATAAAAAAAAACTTGTTGGGAATGAGAGACTTGAAGCAAACATTGGATGGACTTTAATTTGATGTGTGTATATCTTAATCTAATAATCCATTAGAGAATTCAGCTTTAAAATATATTTAATTATCTAATGACCAGTCTTTTAGTTTATCTAAGCGTCTTAGTGGATATTCGGGCTATCCTGATACATTAATTGTGAGAGGAGAATAAATAATTCTAGAGAAAATATATGCTCAAATGCGTGGAGGGACATTTGGAAATAATTTAAGAAAACAAATCTAAAAATAGGTGAACCGGATTTGAACACTTATATTTCAGTCGCAGGCAATCTAGTCTCATAAAAAAGTGATGTGTTAGACCATGCGACCACTGTAGTGGTTATATATATTTTTTATAATAAGATTTCATTTTTATGCTACAAATACATCTCCATAAATTCTATTGACGTCAATGTTTGGACGTCATGCGGTTATATTAGCGATGACCGGAAAGCTGCCTACTGTTTGTCAGTGTAGATTGACGTAGTTTGTTTTGTGAGAACCATGACATATTACCCTTCCGGACTACCCACATATTTGTACTGATGAGGAAAGTTGAAATCCACATATAGAATAGTATCATATTCCACGTCCTGTTATGCTTTTGAACTATATTTTTAACTATACTAATGGTAGACAGATGAAGAAGGCATGATTTAAATTAAATGTACCCACATTTGCTTGTAAATAGAGTAAAACATCCTTTATGAAGTAAACACCTCAGTAGATCCAGGTATGAATTGAATCCCAACCTGGCCATCACTGACAAGTCAGACCATACTTGACTGATGCCGTAACCTGCCTTATCAACAATGCAAGATATAAGAGTTAAAGGCACATACAGTATTTATTCTGCTTTCCAAAACTTTTCTCCAGTCGTTAACATGTTTGTCTACTGAAAAAAGGGATCCGATTTCGATTCCTGAAATGTGTGATATATGTATGTTTATTAAAGTTAAGGTTTCAGTTTTCACAACATTAATTTAACAGATATTGAACTGTGGAGGTCGTGTTCGTATTTAATTAGTCAGTTAAGAATGTGATCGTTAAATAAAATTAAAGTATATAATTTGTAAGCCGCTAAGCTGATACTCATTTAATCGATTATTTACTCTGGACTACATCAGCCCATCTTACGGTCGATAAACTCAAAAATAAGTTACACGATAACGATAAAATTATAAATCATATTGAAGTGCGGACTTCTGAATTATTCACTCCAAAATAGCCAAATTTAGAACGGATTAATAGTTTTTCTATTAGAAAATTTAAAAATTATATCTGTGCACCAAGATTTTTTTTACTAGTATCTAAATTTATTCCGGTGCTCAGATGTAACTTTTTAAATTTATTACATTGATCCTTAACACGGCTGTCTCAATAACGTATGATTCATTTTCCTCTTAAAAGCTTCGTAATTCGTTTAGAATTAATTTTAAAAGAGTTAACTTTCTTCCATAATATTTTTACATTTTAATATCATACCCATTTTTTGTTTAATATCAATGTATTAAGTTAGTTTCACTCGTATCAATTCTCCGGTTTTATAATGCATGTTGGAATTCCAGGCCGCCACCGTGGTTCGGATTCCACGTTAAACTGTAGGTCCTTCATTTCATCTCACAATCACCCTACCATTACACATATAGTGTAAGTGCGTATAACCCGAACGGGTAGTAAGACGCGGTGCTAATAATAATAATATAATGCATGATCTTGGTTACTGCACCATGTGACGTCAGGTTCGAGCTGTTTTACCTACCTAAGCTACTAGAAGCTATCAATGGGGTGAGATGGGCTCTTAAGACGTCTGGTTCGAGCTGTATTACCTACCTAAGTTAGGTGTTATCCGTGGGGTGAGACGGGCTCTTAAGACGTCTGGTACCGTGGGGTGAGACGGGCTCTTAAGACGTCTAGTTCGACATGTATTACCTACCTAAGTCAGGTGATATCCATGAGGTAAGACGCGCTATTAAGATAACTGGTTTGAACTGTATTACAGGCCTAAGTTAGTTGTCCTTGGGATGAGATGGACTCTTTAATCACCAGTACTAGTAATCGACTCATATACCTAACCTAACCTGTTGCAAGAGAAAGCCGACCCGCTGATTGGAAGATGATAATATACCATTGGGAGGAAAGAGATAGAGATTGTCTTCACTAAGCAGTTAAATACTTGCTAGAAAGTTTCATCCAACACGAAGGTCGAGAGCAAATCCAGGATTATACAACTTGTAATTTATTGAAGAGCTGACGTTTCAAATCTACCACAAGATTCCTTTTCTTGTCTCTGTAATATTAAATTTGCCTGTGCTTGCATTAATAGAACTAAGGGGCAGGGGGTGGTGGAAGTTAAAGCGATTCTAAGTCAGGATTTTTTGCTGTATTTATAGAAAAAATGTCTTGTTTTCTTAAAGCATTTATAATATACCAGTAAACCCTTGCGAAACTTTCTCACATTCAACCTTCCTCCCCTCCCCCCCCCCCAAAAATAAATGATTTAGTCTTTTGTTGGGGTGATGAAATCAAATACTCAGCGAAGTGTATTCACAAAATAGCAAAGAGTGTTTATTTTCGGTAATTGAAACAAACATATTTTTAGATTTTTGTTTTAAATTTAAATTTTAAACAAACAGTGTTTTAACATTAACTGAGTATGTATGCTATGTCAAAAGTCGGTAAAAAAAATCCTATCCAGTGATACCTTATTTATCTCTGTCGGCTTTGTATTAGTTGAGAAAAAGGGATGTTGACAACAGAAATAATATATAGGATTAATAAAATAAAATAGTTATCTCTATTTTATTTACAAGGTTATTTCAACAGTTCTTGAATATTTGTCATTGGTGTTGAAGAATTCTACAAGGAACTACCCGCCTCGGTGGCATAGTTGGCTAACGCGCTAGTCGTGTTGAGCTCGACTGCTGAGGACGGGGAGATCGAGTTTCGAATCTCGGTCTGGTGAAATGGGGGTGGTTTTTCCTAAATGGTTTTCCACTCTCCCTCCACGCAAATGCGGATTCACTTCCTCTAATTCAACCTTCCCAATTACCAATCCATTAGCGTAATTAGTACTTAAACTGTATAACCCAAATGGGTAGTAAGACCTGGTGCTAAATATTATTATTATTATTATTATTATTATTATTATTATTATTATTATTATATACAAGGAACTGTTTCCTCTAATTTAAAAAATATGTATGGTTAGATTCCATGATTCAAATCACAAAATTGGATGTAATTGGCAACGTAGAGTAAAATTAATAAACTGTTGAGATTATTATATGAAGGAAAAATAAACGGTACAGTGCACTGCATAGACCTTCTTTCCCTTATATCTTAAAATATAAACATTTATTAAAAACTGTATGAATTGTAAAACGAGATAATATGTATCGTTAGAGAAACATGATGGAAAAATCTACCCATTCCAACAGAGAGCCTAAGTGAGATAATATACACTTTTACAGAATCATTGAGAAAGAAGGAACATCTCTGTCCACCATGCAATTTCATTTTCAAAGACCTCAAAAAAAACATATATATAGGCCTCTTTGATTATAGCATATAAATTATTGGCGTTTCTAAAAATAATTTCAAATAAAAGCTGTTTAATTTTAATAATACTACAACTTTAAAGCTATACGTTATTTTGTATCTCAAATAGAAGCGGAGATATGACCAAAATTGAAAATTACTTCATTAGTGAAGAGCCCTAAAATTCAATTTCCTTGTTAAGGCCCTTGACCCTGTCGAGTGCAAGTCTAAAACCTATTTTTCAGGAAGGTGGGTGGGAGGGTGAAAGGCGTGGCGTAACTTCACAACCGACAAAAGTATCCTTCCGCATCAACAAGAACGGATGAATCATGGAAACCGTAGATGGCGCTAGCTACCGGACAGGCATTGCGGAAAAATCATACGTTTGGAAATATCAGTTTTCTCGAGAACAAGTGAAATTTTTATGCTAATATTTTCAACACCCCTTCTAAGATAATGTATCGATGTTTATTTATTGTAACATTTTCTTATTTTCTGTTATGAAGCCGGCAGTTTTCTATTTAAAATTGTTAATTTTATCAATATTTAATCACTGTTAAACTTATATAGGAAGGGCGTATATAAAAAGTATAAATCAATAAACATGCTTCTATTCTTTAAAAACAGTTTCCGAAAAATAATAATTGCAAAACAATAAAAATTCTTGAAGATAACTGTTTGTTCCCATGACTCTGCGTTTCCACGCCAAATGAAAAGGTTCAATCGCCTTAAATTAGAATCACTATCTATTTTTTTGTAATTTTAAATAGTGCCTGAATACCAAATTGAATCAAAATCGTCAGAGAATATTTCGAGAAAATCAATTTTATCTCTCTTTAACTTTCAATAAACTACCCTTAATTTAAAGTTAGATATCTAATTCTAAATATTTCTTGGAGGACTTTCTATATCAGTAAAATGATTTTAGCTCTAATCCAAGATATATGCAGAGTGCATCGTGAAAACCATTCTTTCTGTTTCAGGTTGTCGTGAAATGTCGACCTTCATCAAAATCTTGAATTTAATTTTTCTGACGATCACTATACCACTCTCTCTGAGGGGTAGAAATAAAGTTAAAACTAATGGTATCCACACCTTGGTTTTCTAAATAAATGGATATTTGGAGCACCTTTTGAAAGTACAAATATAATTTTTGCGGTCAACTTGTATAATATTTTACTTTATTAATATTATCCTTATTTTTGTATAGGTATTTATAATATCTATAATAATTTACAGTTACATATGAAATGACTTGAAGTATGAATAAATAAACGTAGATGTAGTAACTTTTTCTAGCTGTTAGCAAAGTCTACTAGTAGTAAAAATCGGGTATTTTTATGGATATTCTAAAAAAACTTTTTTTTTTTCAAAATTAAAAAAGTAATGTTCTTAGCTCATGTTGTTTTCCACACCGACATAAATACTACAAAATAAAATGTGTGGGTCAAATAATAAGTGTGTCTTTGACGGTTAGCGCGGGCCGCACAACTCACCAAAATGATTTCATTTGGAATTCTTCATCCCTTTTTCTTATTTTATAAACTGTCCATGACCATAGATATTTATCACGAATAGCACAAGTGATCTGCTCTTTTATTTATCACAATAATGGTACATATTAATGTAGAATTTTATTTTATTTAAAAACTTTCCTCCTCAATCTCTTTGGGAAGGTGCCACAAAGGTTTCGCTCGGCAAAATATCAGCTCAGTGAAATATCCACCCACACATCCAACAAATATTAGATTATTACATTAAAGCGGAAATTTCACTGTGTCCCTTTTCATGCACTCTTATTAACGTTGTGTTGCAAGTCCTGGGGTTAAATAACTATGTTATTAATTTTCTCTTAAATCTTATAGCCATATATATATATATATAACAAATTTAGATTCATTAAGGTTATATTTAGATTAGATTAGTTTAGATTAGGTTAGGTTAGGTTAGGTTGGGCTATGAGGTGCCCCACAAATGACAAGTTTACAGCCTCGCATACCCGAAAGCTGCCGCTGGTTACAATAAAGCAGTATCCGTTATTCCAGTTCGCTTCCTTAATCTTGCGTATCGACCACAGCGCTTTGTGGTTGAATATGTCACTAAAGTTGAGTCTGCTGTAGACCATGTATGACAATACTTCAACATTTTGATCAAATTCTTAACATATATAGCCTGTATCCCCTTCTCCTGATATTTAATTATCTGGATATTTTATCTGAGCGGAAATTTCACTGATCCCACTTTTCATGCACTCCTTTGGGAAATTGACAACTGATACCACTACTTAATTTTAATCCACAAAACACCGAGAGAGGACAACTTTATAGGGATCTTGTCGGGTAATGAGAGCTCTTCCCTTAAGGTACACAACTGACAAGGGTAAGCTATAGCAGAGAGAATTGGAAGTGCTGTCAGAAATACGTGCAAGAAGTGCACAAGTTCACCACGGCAGGAGTTTATTTTTTAATCGTGTTCCATTAGTGAAGATAATAATGACTTTGTATCAAAAATTATCTGCTTTAATTCCTGCATGGTCTAAGGCAATAGATTAGACCTCTGATGACAGGAATATCGGGGCCTTAATTCCAGTCTGGTGTACTGAGGGTGGTTTTTCCTAAATGGTTTTCCACTATCACTTCATGCAAATTCGAGTACACATCATCTAAATTCAACCTTCCTCATCCCTTACTAATTAGCATAGTTAGTACATAATTATACGTATAACCTGAACAGGTATTAAGACGTGGTGCTAAAGAAAAATTAAAATTAATTTGAAATTGTGAATCTGGCGTCCTTAAGGAACTGAAGGAAAATATATTTAAACAATTATATTTCTCATGAGAATGGTATTTCTTAAGCTTCAACACTACTAAAATGGTCCTTAATTATCTTAGGAATTTCTTTAAAGACCCAGTTAAAAATTATCCTTTTTTTTATAAGGTTTGCTCAATCTCTCTCAAAGAAGGTTTATCTCAGAACAGTGCTATTTCACATGAAACATCGTTTAAAATGAGCTAATTCACCCGACACCTTATCTCAGCCAGTAACGTGGTTGTATACCGAATTAAGGGACCTGGGCTTGATTCCCGGAATGTCCAAAAAACGTATCACCAGTGAAATGTGGGTTTACCCTTTCACAGTGCTGAATTAATGGCCGGGGGCTGGATGTTGTGTCTGTCCTAGTTTTAAGTTAGATTATAAGGCAAATGGAGCTATGACAAGCCTAGCTAGCAAGCCGGTATTGGAAAATATATGGCTTGAATAAAAAAAAACTGACACAAAAACTACACAACACAGTAATTAGAAAAAATAGGGCTAACACTGCCTCTTTGCATACGTAATGAGATAAGGTCACGAGAACACGATTGTGTTGACAAAACCTTGGGGACTTCAGTGAACCTGTAGATTTCTTAACGTGTGAATTGCTGTGATATTTGAGCAAACTATGATCGTAATCCTCTACTATTGTGTGAATTACTGCACCACTCTAGTATTATTATTATTATTATTATTATTATTATTATTTAGCACCGCGTCTTACTACCCGTTCGGGTTATACGCTTTAAGTACTAATTACGTTAATGGATTTAGGAATTGGGAAGGTTGAATTAGAAGAAGTGAACCCGCATTTGCGTGGAGGGGGAGTGGAAAACCATTTAGGAAAAACCACCCCCAGTTCAGCCGACTGAGATTTGAACCTCGATCTCCCCGTCCTCAGCAGTCGAGCTCAACACGAGTAGCGTGTTGGCCAACTAGTCCACCGAGGCTGGTCACCATTCGAGTAGACACTGCTTTCTATTCTGTACTATGGTGTGAAATACTGCACCACTCTCTCATTTTTGGTGAAGGTGTGAATCAGGCCTGAGCTGGATCCAGGCCCTGCTTCCTGCCTTGCCAAACGGAACTCTCAGCTCAAAATATGCCTACAACGACCGCCACAGTTCGATGCCGCTTAGCGTTTTCAAACCACCTTCTGTGTGTTCTTTAACCTAAGTTTTTTCTAGCATTATGCAATTTTTTTAAATTTTTTTTTTAGTGGTTAGTGGTGAAGTATTATCCCCGCATCCTTCAAGGGTATCCTGCTACCCAGACGCCTTGTGAAGCGTCAGCACTAGCTCAATAGCTTGAAACAAAGCAGGCGGTGAAGAGTAGGTAAGAGGGAGAAGGGTGAAGGGGTTTGAGAATGGGAGTTTAGAAGCGTAAGGGGGGGGGGGCGGGTATTCTTCTCATGCGATGTTCGCCTCGCTGAATGTTTTAACACCACCTGACACCCCACTCAGGGATTTTCAAGTCCACCCGAAAGAGAGAAAGAAGGAAGAAATAATAATAATAAAAAAATGTGAAAGAGGTTTTATTTTATTTTTATTTTTACGTTGAGTATTAATATGAATTTTCAAATATGAATTTTCTGGAATAACGTTTTTCTTTTAATAGGTCAAGCATACGAATTAAAAAGTGACTTAAACACATACTGATCCCATTAACTAGGAGTCCCGACATTACCGTCTGACCCGCTTCGGTGGCCTCATCGTCTAAGGCGCTACTCTCACAGTATATTAGACTGCCAATAGTGGGGGAATCAAGGTTCGACTTTCGGTCGGGTGTACTGTGGGTGGTTTTTCCAAAATGGTTTTGCCATTCTCTCTCCATGCAATTTTGGGTACATTTCCCATGGGTATAACGTCCCCAATCCCTAAAATCATTCAAAAGAAATTGACAGTAAAACAAGTTAAGATTGTAACTAAATAAACGATATACATTTATTATTATTATTATTATTATTATTATTATTAGCACCGTATCTTACTACCCGTTCGGGTTATACGCACTTACGCTAATGTGTAATGGTAGGGTGATTGATGAGATGAAATGAAGGACCTACAGTTTAACGTGAGATCCAAACCACGGTGGAGGCCTGACATTCCACACATTCACAAGATGTATTGTCAGAGGTGAAGGAAGGGTTTGGTAATCAGATAAATATGTGCTGGGACTCAACCCTCCTTTATAGAGGATGTTGCAAGACAAATAAAATAATGGTTGATCACCAGGGACCTTAAATTGTCCTACTCTTGAATGCCCAGCCCAAGTATACAGATAGCTATCTAGATAAATATGAAAACAGATAATCTGAGAACACACAAGGAGGAAAATAGGGGATTACTAGACTTGAATGCAAAATAGAAACATGATATCTATAATGTTCTTCAGGCCTATTTATTATCGAAGAATAGATAAATCTCATATGACATATCAATATAATTTCAAGAGTTGAGTACCATGTGCAATATCAATACGAGCTCTTAATAATTCTAAACAATGTTCGTAGAAAGCGAATAAATCGCAATTACCAGATTAAGACATATTTACATTGTTCCACAATGTTTTTAATCTCAATGTTCTCATAGAAAATTATGAAATATTTAATCGAGAATGAACACAGCCTATCACTTACTTTTAAGGACTAAGCCTTTCAAAAGACAATTAGTCAAGAATAATGATATGTCCGTCTTGAAAGTGTAAACTTCTGACAAAATCATGATTATAAAACATACTTTAATAAATACACTAGTAAAGTTTTGCTCATAATAATACTCCAAGATTCGTAATTGCTCATATACGAAATAATTTACAAATATTAATCCGTGAAGTGGGGTAGCTATGTCGTAAAACTAGTTATTACATTCTATTTTATCCACTACAATAACAGTATATTCCTAACATTTCAAAAATACCTACTGGGTATAACCGAAAATACCCAACATCCCAAGTTAGACTTAAACTCACAATAACAATAAAATTTAAAGGCAAACATTAACGAGGTGAGAAAACCATTCAATAAAATATTAAATAATGTATAAATCAGAATTGGTCATCCGAACTCGGATCTCAAACAGTTAAACACCACATTACGGTGGTTTCAAAAACAAGCCCAATGAAATTTAAAATAAATAAAATATACGTCCAAAGAATATCAAGATTATATCGGCGGGTTAAATCTACCTAGTTTCCCATACAACAATATATATAATTTGTCCAAAATTACGACCCCTTACATGATAATGCAAACCACTACTAGTTCCTAGCTTCATCTTAGGGTGCTATCTACATGCTGAGCACAAGCTTATATTCAAAGTTGCCCAGCGGGGAAAATATGGTAGGGAAGTATTTTAAGTCCAATAATGTAATTTTCCACAAATGTTAACGTTGTGCTCTTCTCGACGCCTGCGCACAACGTCGAAAGAGCGACAGTTCGGGGTGGGGGGTAAGGGTAACACGTGATTGCACAGAGTGCATTTTCCTCAGAGTCCTAGCACCTGCGAAGCACTCGCCACTCCGTGAAACTGGGCCGGATCACGGCGCACTCCGAGACTTCCTTCTTGTTTAACTTGAGCGGTGGAAAGTCTTGTTTGTTGATGTGAGCGGAGGATGTAAACAAGGTGCCGGTATCCCAGTAGAACGGGGTAAGTGTGTATACTTTTGTAGGTGGTGGAGGTTAGGTGTCGTAGATGTTTGTGGCCACGGTATAGGACTGAGGATTGAACCCCGGACCCCCAGTACAGAAGTCTGACGCCTTACCTCTAGACCACCAGGTCACTGGATTTACATAAAAAAGAAGAAAAACACACAAGTAATGTGACATAATAAGAACAAGGGCCTAGAGATAACTTACTTAATCTATGTCACTATAAACTCGAGAGCTGATTGCCATGATTATAAACGAACGCTATCTATCCCTATCCTGATCTAGTTCTATTCAGTCCACCTCATTAGACCCTATCCCTATCTTGATCTAGTTATATCCAGACCACCTAATTACACCCTATCCCTATCTTGATCTAGTTCTATCCAGACCACCTAATTACACCCTATCCCTATCTTGATCTAGTTCTATCCAGTCCACCTCATTACACCCTACCCCTATCATGATCTAGTTCTATCCAGCTTACCTCATAACATCCTATCCCTATCTTGAGCTAGTTCTATCTAGACCACTTCATTACACCCATTCCTATCTTGAGCTACTTCTATCCAGTCCACCTCATTACACCCTATTTCCTTCAGATCCATTCTAGTGTTAGCCTCTCATCTGTTTCTAGATATTCCCAATGGTCTCTCCCCATAGGGTTTGCCAGTCAATACCCTGAACATGGTTCTAGATTTTACCATTCGCACTGGACGTCCTGCCCACAATAATCTACGAGAACTTATTATCCTAACAATATCTTGCGATGAGTCCATGGTATGGAACTCATCATTATGTAACCTCACCCCCTGTTTATTATGTTCATATCTTTTGGACCAAATATTTTCCTAAGCACCTTGTTTTGAACACCCTTAATTATTCCTCGCTATGTAAGGTACAATATCACGTTTCACACCCAAAGAGAACAACCAGTAAAATTATTGATTTTTATATTCTGAGTATTAAATTTATTGAAACCAGGCGAAATGTTAACAACTTACTGCGGGCCTAGCGCTTAATACATAATTTATGTTATGACGTAACATAGAACAAAAATAAAATTATTGTCAAAATGTTTGTGATTTTTATTTTATTTTGACCAAAGTAAAGCATGCACCCATACACACACACACACCAGAGAGTATCATTCTCAAACTTATTAACATCATGGATAAACACCAACAAGCAGTTAATTTGTGAGTTATGCTTTAAAAATATTCAATTCTAATTGTTTTATATCTTTGGTTAGAATATTCCTTGAAAGACAAGCTAAAGCAACTTAAGAATTTGTTCCAAAACTATCTCAAGGCTCCAACCTTAATTTGGGAAAATTGTTTCCATTCTATTGATAAGAATGGGTATGTTGCAACCTTGTATTTCCACATACATTTACTTTTATTTTTCCTTCTAATTACACATGAAATCACCGCTCAAATCTTAATTTTTGGGTTTTTTGGTGAACTCAATTTTTTTTCCGTTCAGTTATTATTATTATTATTGGCACCGCGTCTTACTACCCGTTCGGGTTATACGCACTTACGCTAATGTGTAATGGTAGGGTGATTGTGAGATGAAATGAAGGACCTACAGTTTAACGTGGAATCCGAACCACGGTGGAGGCCTGGCATTCCCCACATTCACAAGATGTCTTGTCAGAGGTGAAGGAAGGGTTTGGTAATCAGATAAATCTGTGCCGGGACCGAGGATTGAACCCCGGCCACTAGCACAAAGTCTGACACCTTACCCCTAGACCACCAGGTCACCTTTTCTCCGTTAAGGTACCACTTTCATGTTCCATCGGAAGTACCGTACCTATAAAAAATGTAATGTTGTAGAAAAAAGTCAAAAAAGCTATTAACAAGGAATATATTAGGTCATTTTAGAGGTTTTTTTTCCTCTGAATAATTGTTTAGTACGGTTATAGCCATCATCAAATTGGTTATTAGTTTCATTAAAAAAGATCTCTCTGTTTTTATTGAAGTCTCTATTAGAAAAAATATATAGTAAAATTCGAATGAATTTATGGGAAATTTGTTAGACATATTGTGTTTTAAGTAGACATTGTAAAATATAGGTTACTAGTGTTTAGCCCAAGGCCAATATTCTACAACCATGTCATTGTATTATCTCAGTTAAAATGGTTTAACTTATCACGTAATATTTACAATAAATTGAATGACAGGTTTCTAAATTTTAAGCACAACCCGACAAAGCAATTTTTCACTGATGATTTTTTGGTCTATATATTAGAAAGGTTAACTGTATGAATAACTAATTAACTAACTCTCTGACCTTAAGGAACTCGAAAGTTCATGGCGTCCAAAACGTAAGTTCACCATTAAACCCTACCCTAAGATAATTCTATCCCGTCCCTATTCTGACACCCAACCTCCTTCCAATATATTTTAACATTATCCTTACATTATGTCAAGTCCAACATTAAATTATTCATTTATAACTTATTTTAATTGCTATCTTCAAATTCTCATTTTGTACAGTTATACCGTACTTTGCTATTTACGTCTTTTCATAACACTTCAATAGTCTTCCTTATTAAAAAAAACAATCCAATTGTTTTTAATATAAACTTATCCTTGACTATATTTTACTCTGTTATATCTTTTTACTACACTATATTATTTCTAATCTGATTACATAAAAATCAAAGCTAATAACCTGAACGTGATGTAAGATGTGGTACTAAAAAAAAAAATCACATTCTACTTTTTCACAAATATTAACTTACTCTCGATTTTTTTTAATTTTGATTGAAGTGTGACTAAATGCTTTATATTTTAACATCTTACAAGAATAAAATCTCATTTTTTAACTTAAATTTTCCAACAGCATATAACCTAACAATGTATTTATGTTTATATTTAAAGTGTTTTATGTTATTTTAACTAAATATAATATTTTAATAATAATAGCTCCATGGCGTCACCCCAGAAGTGAGCTATACGGACCGAGTAGCCGCCTCATGTTGGCAAAGATATTGCCAACATTGGAGGATATAAGGTGTCATGTGATCAGCACAGCGAATCCTCCATCTATTAATCTCAATTTTCTAAATCGAAGCTGCTAATTTATCCTAATTCTCTCCTAAAATTATCTTAAATATTTTTCAAACGTACCATTTTCGTATAAAATATAATAAAACATTTGTCAATCCTTACATTAATTTCTCTCTATTCTTTAAAGTGGGTTGGAAGGGGATCGGAGAAAAAGCCAGTGTTTTTGATTTTTTTTATGGCAAAACTTTTTGGCCAAAATAAACAAAATATTGCTTCAGTACAAACCTTGAGTTTAATTTTCTTCACATGGTGACCTTAAAATTTCTAAAATATCTGTCCAGGATGTTCTGGAATTTAATGACAACTTTTTTATTTATTTAAAAAGTTTCTCATCTAATACCGCTCTGTTCATGACAGATATTCAACAACTGTTGATATCACCATGTGAAGAAAAATTAAACTCTTTGTTTATACTGGAGCAATAATTTATTTTGACCAAAAAATATTTTTCCATAGAAATTGCAAAAACACTGGTCTTTTCTCGCGTCCCCTTCCATCCCAACTTAATCTTCTCATATTCTTTTAATCAAACCGATTACATTTTTTTTAAAATTCTTATCTTATCTTATCTTATAATCCTTACTTACAAAATATTTTCTATTTTTTCTAAAATGTGTTTTGTGTATTTCCGACATCTCCCATAGGCCTACGTGTACCATTACCACTCCAATTAACTCTAGATTATCCTTAATAATGTTAGAATTACATTCAAACCATGAAGTTCTTCTCTACTTTTCTCTATTCTCCTGTTTATTCATCTCTCTTAGGTACAAATATCTTTCTGTACCATTCTTCAATCGACTTGATAGTTTATTCGAAAACAACGCCTAAGTTGGTATGGATTTATTTATTTATTTATTTAGTGCCACGTCTTACTTCCCGTTCGGGTTATATGCCTACTACTAATTACGCTAATGATTTAGGAATTGAGAAGGATAAATATATATGAACTTAACCCGCATTTGCAGGGAGATAAAAAAAAACAGTTCACCCAACCGAGACTCGAACCTTGATCTCCCCATCCTCGGCAGTTTAATTCTACTTGAACTGATGCGTTAGCTAACTACGCCCCCGAAGCGGGTCTAAAAAATTGTTTTGACAGGAATAAAATAATACAATATTGCTTTAGTAGATATATTAAATATAATTGTATACGTATAGTTATGTCAATATTTCTTGAATATTGGTCAAGAGCATATTAGCATTTGAATATAAATATTTATCTTGAATTAAAAATAGTTTATGTTCCAATCCAGAGATGTCCATGACAAAGTTTAAAATCTGTCGGGACTAAAAAGCAATGAAATTTAAACTAAACGTAGCTACTTAATAAATATAAAATTAATTTAAGTGAGAAATTATTTTAGTCGCAAAAACTGTAGAAATCCTGACTTAGCTCGCATTCCTTTACATCTATCCACCTCTGACAAGACTTCTTGTGAATGTGGGGAATGCCAGGTCTCCACCGTGGTTCGGATTCCACGTTAAACTGTAGGTCCTTCATTTCATCTCACAATCACCCTTCCATTACACATTAGCGTAAGTGCGTATAACCCGAATGGGTAGTAAGACGCGGTGCTAATAAT
>CABFVZ010000539.1:25659-57133 GCA_902151445.1 Timema monikensis
CGAAATTTTAAACATTTTTTTCTTCTCTACTTTAAATCTTTTGTTGACGTCACTTTCATGATTGATGACAATTGCATGTCCGTAAGTAATAATATCTCAAGTGTTGGTTCCTTTTAATAAGATAAAACAATTGTTAAAATACCCACTTCGGTGGCCACATTGTCTTAATGTGTTACACACGTAGTAGATAGACTGCAGATTACTGGAATATAAAGGTTCAAATCTAGGTTGTGTGTACTGAAGGTAGTTTTCCATAAAGGTTTTCCACTCTCTCTCTCCGAGCAAATTTGAGTGCAATTTCTCTAACTATGACCTTCCTAATCCTTAAAACCACTAGCGTAATAAATACATAAGGGTATAACCTGAATGGGTAGTAAAATGTGTCTCAAAAATAGTTAAAAATAAACATTGGGTTAATATACATAAAAGTTAGGAAACGATTAATTATAGAAACTCATTGACTTACAAACCCACTTAATAATAAATCAGGCAAAACACCCAATCCCCCAGCCGTGAATTCATATTTGTGAACTGAGGACCATCATTATTACCAATGATAAATTACTTTACCATGACGGGAATAGAGCACAATAACTTTAGATTATAAACCAAATGCAAACCAAATACTGATATGAGGTTTCAGACTGATTTAATAAATTAAATTATATACATGTTGAACTATAAATTTTAAACTACACATTTCACTATGTGAACTGAAATCCAGACTCTAATCATTGTAAAAGCAACCAAGGAACCGATGAATTTGCCCAGACACTGATGGGAAAATTAAGACACCGACTTCAGTAAATTGTTTATTAGAAGCGCATTTTACATTTTAGAGGATAAAGCTGAATAGAACGGAACTTTTACAAGTATATGGCTGTTGCTTTATTCTGCTTACCCGCTTACAGGCCTGTTACTAAGTGATAGCTAGGGCCTCCCCTTCTTTCCAGCTTACAGGCCTGTTACTAAGTGATAGTTAGGGCCTCCCCTTCTTACCAGCTTACAGGCATGTTACTAAGTGATAGTTAGGGCCTCCCCTTCTTGCCAGCTTACAGGCATGTTACAAAGAGATAGCTAGGGCCTCCCCTTCT
This sequence comes from Timema monikensis, assembly GCA_902151445.1. Classification (NCBI taxonomy): domain Eukaryota; kingdom Metazoa; phylum Arthropoda; class Insecta; order Phasmatodea; family Timematidae; genus Timema; species Timema monikensis. The sequence goes on from CABFVZ010000539.1 coordinate 26,754, forward strand.
TACCAGCTTACAGGTCTGTTACTAAGTGATAGCTAGGGCCTCCCCTTCTTACCAGCTTACAGGCATGTTACTAAGTGATAGTTAGGGCCTCCCCTTCTTACCAGCTTACAGGCCTGTTACAAAGAGATAGCTAGGGCCTCCCCTTCTTACCAGCTTACAGGCATGTTACTAAGTGATAGTTAGGGCCTCCCCTTCTTACCAGCTTACAGGTCTGTTACAAAGAGATAGCTAGGGCCTCCCCTTCTTACCAGCTTACAGGTCTGTTACTAAGAATTCCCACAACTTTACACGACTGTTCCTAAGATATGGATGTTTATTGCCGCTGATGACTAGCATACAAGCTTTTTACTAAGAGATGGCTATGGTCTCCCACTGCTTACCAACTTACAGTCATGTTATTAAAAGTTAGCTGTGACATATTCGTTAAGTTTCCTGTTAAATAAGAAAACGAGGAAAATCTTTCGTTTAGTACCAAATTAAATTATGAAAATGTATTTTAGGAGTCCAAAGTGTGGCCTATATTAGAGGCGCCCCTGTTTTTGGAGTTGTTGGAATACTATTATTGTTAAGATGGGAAGCGTGTGCGAATTTAATTAAGTTTTTTAAATTATGATGTTACTTACATGAATAACAGTAATTACCGTATGGTTTTAGTCCAAAAACATAATAGCAGAAGGTTTAAAGTTAGTATTTACTAAATAGATTACTGTGTCTTGTTCAAACCAAGCAAATAGTTCTAATTGCGAATTGCTGGGTTTATATTCAGGCATAATGCTTGACTAATGACCAGGAAAACGTAACTTGTAGTTCACAAACAATTTAACCAGACACATTACTCTTAATTGGAGAATTCACAAAGAGTGTGTAATGAATTGTATACTCAGTTTAACCTGAGATTTAGTAGGCAGTTTCACATTAACTTAATAGCTTACACTATGTGTGGTCCTATCTTATAAGCTATACCATAGGGAAAACGTACAAAATAAGCTTATTTTTTATTTATTTTTAGCGCCACGTCTTACTACCCGTTTAGGTTATACGCCAATGAATTAATTAAATTAATGGTCCAGGGATAAGGAAAGTTTAATTGTGAGGAATTTCACCTGAATTTGCGTGGAAGGAGAGTGTAAAATCAACTCTTAGTGCACCCGACCAGGATTGAATTCCGATCTTCCATTCATCAGCAGTCTAATCCGACACGAAAGTAGCACGTTAGACCATGCGGACACCAAAGCGGGTGTAAGCTTATTATTATCTTTCAGGTTTAGCGAATAATAGAGTGCAATTAACTTTTATTTTCTCGTGACTCCTCGGGTAGAGAAAGTATTGTAATGGACTTTTTTTTTAGATTGTACCCCTTGGCCATGACTAAAAGTTTAATGTACCCCCAAGATAAAAAAAATTCCCAAATGACAGGTTTAAAAATATATGTCCACATGGTAAATTGTTGATCTAATTAATCTATTGGGGAAAAATATCTGTAATCAAAATATTCCAAATGTGACAAAGCTACTGATATAAACATAATTTTCCTGTAAAAAGTATGTCGAAAAGTTTTATACATTGTCTTCACCAATTCGTAAAAAATTAAAGAAAAAAAATCCTAAGCACAATATTTTCAAATAAAAATTTTAATTTTAATTCTGGAGCTGATTTAATATGCATCTCGAAGTTTTTCAGTGAAATAATTGTGGTTACATGGCTTGGCACAACCTTTTGATGTCTTGTTGTCAAGTTGAAACTTTCAAGCGGAGGTCCGGCTCTAAATTTAGCCTAATGTGGTATTTATATTTTAAGTACACCATGGATGAAACACCACTCTAACAGAAATATGTTGTTGAGAAAGGCATCATAAAATGCTAATGTAAAAGGTATAAAGTAGGGTTGAAAATTCTCAGAAATCGGTCTACAGCCGAGAAAATAGGGAAAAAGAGGATTGGAAATCACCAGATAACGGTAACTGCCAACAATTATTGTGCGGCCGAAGGGAGAGCGAGTAATTTTACAGTTTTTATAAAATTAAATTTATTGGCCAAAATAAATCAAATATTTCTCCAGAAGCAACGTAGAGTTTAGTTTTCTGCACATGCTAATATCAACAAATCTAGAATATCTGTCAAGGGTGTCCTGGAATTTTGTCATGGTCTAAGACGCTACTTTCATAGGAAACTAGACTGCCAATGACGGGTAGATAAAGGTTTGATTCTCGTTAGGGTATAATGAGGGTGGCTTTTACCCAAATGGTTTGCCACTCTCTCTCCACGCAAATGAGGGTAAACTTCCTCTAAATATAGCCTCCCCATCCATAAAACCATTAACTTAATTAGAACATAAACGTATAATCCAAATGGATAGTAAGACATGGTGCTAACAAAAAAATCATTATGAAAGAAAAAACTCACATTTCACCAAAGATCACCCAAGATAAATTTTTCCGGCCATGCCAGGAATCTGACCCGATACCTTTAGCACAATATACACACACACTACTGAGCTAAGATGTCGGACCAAGCAATCCGTCTTGCTACCTTTCTAGGATCCCTTAATTTTGTTTCAAAAGTATTCCAGGAAAGATAAAGTTAGAGTTTAGATTGAATGTACCCGTGTTTTTGAAAGCGGGGTGGGTGGGTGGAGGGGTTAGAATACTAAGCAAATTGAGGGAAAACACCTTCAATACAACCTGATGGGAATGGAATTCTCACCTTCAATACAACCTGATGGGAATGGAATTCTCACCTTCAATACAACCTGATGGGAATGGAATTCTCACCTTCAATACAACCTGATGGGAATGGAATTCTCACCTTCAATACAACTTGATGGGAATGGAATTCTCACCTTCAATACAACCTGATGGGAATGGAATTCTCACCTTCAATACAACCTGATGGGAATAGAATTCTCACCTTCAATACAACCTGATGGGAATGGAATTCTCACCTCCCTATTAACCAAAAAGGGGGACTAAATGATCTTAGCCTTTTTCTGCGGATTCATTTATTTACTTTGTGTACAACACTTTATCTGAGCCGGAGGTGCATCTACCCACTAAGCTAAGGGTTTCTGGATCGATTCCTGGCATGGCCGTAAAAATTATTATTGGTAGAATGTGAGTTTCCCCTTTCACAGTGATTAATTAACGCTGATTATTGTATCTGTTCTAGATTTAAGTTAGTTTATAATTCATGTACTGATGTAATCAGTCGGTTAAGAAAGTGCATGTTTAATGCCTCAAATAAATGACAAAAATAACTTATTTTAGGATTATGTTGAGAAGGAACATATTATAAATACAAACATATTTTATACGCTTAACATTGATAACTTTTTTTATGGTGGTTTTAGTTATTGTAATATGTATCAAAAGTGGCAACTGCAGATAACTTGACTTAACGTATGAATATGTGAACATTGTTTTATCAAGTTTTATAACTTTCAAAAGGAGTTAATTCATATCTAAATCAAACTGTACCTATTAGATAAGGTTGTGAAACGACCAATAATGTGTCGTAGAGTGTTGCCATGATAATCAGAGCTAGTTTAAACTGTACCTGTTATATATTTTCATCACTCAATATGACATTAAACCTGCTTTGGTGGTCTAAAATTCCGAAGCTTCACACTCGCAATATACTGGATTGATGTTTACGGTGTGAACGAAGTTTAAATCTCGTTCAGCTGTGCTGATTATATTTTCTAATTTGTTTTTCACCGTCTCACCACGCAAATTCTGGTGCCTTTAATCTATATTCAGCAATTACAAGGGCCTACGTATGCGTATAACCCACTTGGGCAGTAAAACGTGGCGCTTAAAGAAATATTTATGTAATTATTGGTCACTCAAAAATGAAAATGTATTTATATACTTTATTAGGTATGTAGTTCAGAGTCCTCCCATTGGCCTTATACCATTGGTTTTGCCGGTCACCACACTGAACACGGTTCTAGATTCTCTCATTCACGCTGCATGTCCTACCCAAAGTAATATATTAGAATTGATTATCCTAACAATGTATTGTTACTAGTACATGACATATAACTAATCATTATGTAACCTACTCCACTCACCAGTAGCTTCATACCATTTTGGACCAAATATAAGCAACTTCTTTTCGAACAGTTTAATTTTTTGTTTTGTCTTGTAAGGCAAGATACCACGTTTCACACCCATAGAGAACAACTGGTAAATCTATAGTTTTGAATGTTCTTAGATTTATATTGTCTTGAACGTAGGTTACTACTCATATATAATAAATTACATAATAATTTATAACAATTTTGTTGCCAAACTAATCATTTTAAATGGATCACTTTATTATTAATCCAAATCAACATTCCAATCTCAGTAAATTGATAGTGGACTACCTTTGATTCGACATTTAGCTATGTTTGTATATTATCAGTTTATTTTGAATGAATATACACTTAATTTGTGAAGTATTTGCTTCCACAGTTAAATCAAGTGGCTTGTATCAGTTTGTTTGGAATCCTATTGAGTGGTCGCATACCATTACAAGATGATATTCTATGGATCGTATATAGCAATATATAGTTATCTACATATTAAAATATAATAACCACAGCATTATTCAAAAATCCCATTCTAATCAGTTTTAATTATAGTTAATCATACTTGCAAACATATATACAAATTAAATTGTCTATTTCGTTTGTTTACATCATAATAATATGTATATTTTTAGTTTGGATTGACCCCTTATAGAAAAAATTAATGTTATCCTCAGAAATATCGAGCTCGATAATTTGATTAATGTCTGTATGTATCTTGGCCTCGAGCCGAAATCATTTCACCAATTGGACTAAAACTTAGAATTTGGGTTTTTTATAAGGTTCCTTTAAGCTGTTTTCGGAATCAGTTATCCAACCCTAAAATTAAGGGTAGTTTACTGAAGAGCAAATAGAGATAAAATCGATTTTATCCACTGTAACGTTTTGATTGATATTTTTTTTATCCAGGCATTGTTTATCAATATAAACAAAATGGCTACTCTCATTTTCCCATGAAAATTATTTTAAGGGTACTTTATATATGAGAAAATTTCCAATTTTGATCATTCACAAATACTTCAGATACTAAATAACTTATCGTTGTTAAGTTATAATAAGTTACTATCAAAGATAAATATGTTTCATTTGAAATATATTTAAATAAAACCAATAGCTTCTGAACTTAATAACACATATTTTTTCATGTATTATTATTATTATTATTATTATTATTATTATTATTGTTATTTGCACCGCGTCTTACTACCCGTTCGGGTTATACACACTTATGCTAATGTGTAATGGTAGGGTGATTGTGAGATGAAATGGAAGACCTGCAGTTTAACGTGGAATCCGAACCACGGTGGAGGCCTGGCACTCTACATATTCACAAGTTGTGATTAATACACGTCTTGTCAGAGGTGAAGGAAGGGTTTGACAATCAGATAAATGTGTGCCGGGACCGAGGATTGAACCCCGGGCCCCCAGCACAGAAGTCTGACACCTTACCTCAGATCAATAGGTCAGCCATATTTTTCCATGTAGCACTTTGAAATTGAAATTGATTGTTTTGCTATTTGGTGGAGTGTTTCTGCATCAATGTATATTATTTTTGTTTCACAAACATTATGAGTTCTTAGTAAATATCTTTAATTTAAGATAGATTTATCACAGCCTTAAATATTTGTATTGATGTATATTGTATATTTAAGGGGAAAAAATCTGCACTTTTGTTATTTATACAACCTCTTTTCAAATTAAACTTTAGTTAATAATAATGTTGAAAATGAAACTGTTATATGAGAACAAATATTTTAGGTAAGTATTATGCCTTATGGATCGAGTATTATTGAAAATATTAAAAACAAATACTACCTGTATGAATCTCAACATTATCTAAATAAAGAATTTTATTTATTTGATTAAAAATATCCTGACTTATATTATTATTAATTACTTTTAATTTAATGTCATAATTATTAATGTGCCTCTTAAAATAATTTATCTTACTAAACACACTAATTTTAATCAAAAGTTAACAATATAACAAATATTTTATTCTTACACATTTAATAGATAATTTAAAGAAAAAGAATTTATTATTTTACAGTCACTAAAATCCATTAAGTCTATCATGGTCTTACTTCTTGCATCATGGGTAACCATATATTTGAACTCTAATGGCGCTAGTTCTTTATTCTTGGAATTCAGAAGTTCAATTCTAAACTTTTGATATGGGGATTATATTAAAGAATAAATATGTTATAATAACAAGAAGGTAATTCTTCGTGGAAAATTTAAACATATTCCTTATACAACAAAGACCAAACTTTGTCCAATAAAATTAAAAAGCAACTTTTCTCTGAAGAGTAGCGTACTTAAATATATTCATACAATCGTGTATATTTCACGAGAGTTAAAATAGAACAAAATTCTCAGTCAAATGGAACATATTAAAAATGTGTATTAGAAGTCAATAAATTATTACAGTTTAAAAGTTATGTAACTGAATATATTTATTTTGATTTTATAAATATTTTAAATGGTTGATTCACCGGAAACACATAAAATAATATAATACATGGATGTTAATATTGTAAAATGTAAATAATTTTAAAATTATTAAGTCAAAGGAACTACATCAAATATTATTTTATAACACAAATGCTAAAAAGTGCAAGATGTTAAAAACATTGAGAAATGCAGAATCTGAATTATTATATTGGAGAAACTAATGAGAAAAGATCATTGGGAAGATCTGGACACAGATGGGAGGATAACATTAAAATGGACCAGAGAGGGATAGGATGTAATGAAGTGGACTGAATATAACTGGCTCAATATAGGGTTGGGTGGCGTATTTTATTGTTTATAACATAGAATAATAATAATAATAATATTTAGCACCACATCTTACAACCCGTTCGGGTTATACCCTTTAAGTACTAATTACGCTAATCGATTAGGAGTTGGGAAGGTTGAATTAGAGGAAGTGAACCCACATTTGCGTGGAGGGAGAGTGGAAAAACATTTAGGGAAAACCACCCCCAGTTCACCCGACCGAGATTCGAAAGTCGATCTCCCCGTCCTCAGCAGTCGAGCTCAACACGACAAGCGCGTTAGCCAACTACGCCACCGAGGCGGGTTATAACATAGAATAAGATAAGGAAGTATGTTTACCACTCTTAGGCTTCAGGAAAACTTTTTCATATAAATTCTTTATGGAGTGATAATGAAACAGAACTACCTATTATTATTATTGGTCAAAAATAATAATTTTATGTAATTAATAGAATTCCTTCTTTTGAATGGGTTTGTTAGAATCGATTTCGGGTAAGCACAATAGTTAGTGAATTCTAATTATAATAATAGACGATCACCAAAACACTTTACTGAATAATAATAGTACATACAGACACTATAATCAATAATATATGGTGTTCTTGCTTAGAAATCTAATTTGACTGCCTTAGATCCTTTACTTATGAAAGGTCTAGAGTAAAAGGACGTCTTACTGAATGAATCAGAATAAAATACTTGCTTTCATATTTACTTATGGGGGGTGGTCATATTTATAGACAATGAAATTAAAGGTAAAAAAATATTTATTTTTGGGGGGTATATTTTTTTTTATCAAAAACATTGATTTGATATTAAATTATAAAAATGTACATTCCATTTATATTGAAAAGTACTAGTCCTACCTTGGCGGATTAGAGTATGGCCCTATCTTATAATCTATACATTAGTGGAATAATGCAAGGAAAGTTTATTATCTTAAGGGTAAGCTCAGGTTACATATACTCCAATATAGTCCAAATTTAATAATACATTTTTATTTTATTAATTTGATCCACGTCCTACTACCCATCCGGTGATATTCACATATTATATTATTGAAGTAGGTATGAGGAAAGTAAAATTCCTATGAAGTGTACCTGCATTGGAATGGAGTGAGAGAGGGGGGAATTTTTTTTTTTATATCTCAGTAACCTTTACTAGGATTTGAATCCTGACCTCTCCAAAACTGGCTAAAACCGGCAAGACTAAATTGGTGACTTTGTCCGCATGCTTATTAATGTGTGTCATTTCCTGTTTAGTTAAAATGTTGTACAAAGTTGTTTAAATTAAACTTTAATATTGAGATACATTTATATCCTCAACACAATAATTAGTGCGACTGTATTTCCTGGACGCCTCCTAATGCCAATCTAAATTGTCATATTTTTACGGGATTTATTTTAAATCACATATTTGGTAAAAATGATAAATAGACTAAATTATTAACATTGAATAAAACGTGTCAATGTGTATGACACAAAAGGTAATCATGTTTGTTTTTAAACTACTAATTTTAATATGATCTAAAATGATACTTTAGTAAAAAATCTAACAAATGAACTATCAGTCCGCCTATATTTACCATTATACCATCATAGTTTTTCTTCTATGCTTCCGACGTTGCGATTCAAAACCAAACCCATTTCCCATCAAAAGTGGTCTAATCGTTTTACCTATCAATTCTTCTTCCCGCCTATTCCTCTGGATTGACTCTGACCGAGGACCATGTTTTTCTCGTTCGATAAACACAACTGCCATCACCACAACACTTTTATCCACCCATCCACCCCTTTCCTAACCCACTTCCTTTTTTTTCTTTCTTTTTTTTTTCCTCTCTCTTAACCACCCCCTCCTCCTAGCTTCAACTTAATCGAGATCTTGGCTTCCTGCTTCGACAATTTCCTCGCAGAAATAGAGCTGTTCTTTCCTTTCTTTCATTCCCTCACGTTTCTCCCTTCACCACTTGTGCCTTCTACTCCACCCTCAGACCCACCCCACTACACATCACCCTCCTCTCACCCCCTCAGGCCCTTGGCAACGCTAACAGCTTCTTGCTGCTGAGAAGTTGGTTTGCAGCTGATCACGATACAGCGTCCACGAAAAAATAGAAAAAAAAAATCCCTTCCCTCTCCGCAAACCCTCCTACTACTCTTACGGTTGTAAAGAGGTGGAGTGGAGCCTCATCTGGCTAACAATGGGTAGGAGAGGTAGGCGGGAGAGGGGTATTAAATATAGGCTTCATTTCCCCGCCATTTAACACGGGGACATCGGATGAGAAGACGGATCCGTGTAAAGGAAACCGCACCCGCAAGGGAAGGAAAATGACATCAAATTCATCGCACACTCATTTTTTTTTCTCCCCTCTTTTCTCTCTTAGGATCATTTTTTTCTCCCCCTCTTCTTCTCCTCCACGAGTCTTTAAACTTCCTGTTGAGATGTGAAAGGGTGTGGTACCAAGGAACGGGAAAATCATTAGGGGTGACCACTTCCGCTTCCCAACTTGCGATCCCCCTTTTATCCCTCTCTCTCTCTCTTTACCCGTCGTGCGTTTTGCGATACCCCCTCCCTTCCTTTCTAGCCAAGCTTAAACCCATTACCAAGCCTGATTTCCTCCTAGTCATCAGTTTTGAGGGATGATTCTCTTTCAGAAGGTGATGCGACCTTGATGAAAGCAAAAGGGTTGGGGAATGATCCAACTAGGATTATGTCCATTACAAACTTTCACTGAACATGACGGGTACTTCGAGATCCTTACCCACTGATTGAATTGGTTCTACCCCGGTTAATGAACGTTGCTTTTGGGATTTAACGACCGATTCTAAATCGCTTGAGTCTCATTCTCAAGGTCCGGGATCTAGACTGGACTGATATATTCGATCTCAACCATTCCTTTCCTCTTGTTGTTGCATAATATAAAATATTTTTATTTGATAATTGCTGGTTAAAACAACAAGTAGAACCAAAGAGATTAGTTAAATTTTATGACAGATTAATGTTAATCTAATTTGCATTGACCTAAAATAAATGGTATGGTACACCGTGCAGGATTTCTCTCTCTTTTAAATTAAATTAGAGACCTTTACTAAAAACTAGTATGATTCATGAAATGAATTAACATAAATTGTTGCAGAAAACACTCCACCAATGAACATAAATGAACTAATACGCTCTTATTGAAAAAATGAAAGAGAGAAGAATATCTCTGTCACATTTCAAAGAGCTTAATAAAAAGTATGAATATATTTGCTCATAGCTCAGAAACTATTGGTCTTAAAAAAACATTTAAAATAACACATTTTGATTTGTAATAGTACCACAAAACTACAATAAGTTATTTCACACATCAATTGTGGAGAAACGATCAATATTAAAGATTTCCTCTTATGTAAAGTACCCTTCAAGTAATTTTAATGGGAAAACGAGAATAAAAACCTTTTGTATGTAATGATAAAAAATTCCTAGATACAAAATTTAATTAACGTTTTTCAAGTGGATTTCAAGAAAATCCATTTTATCTCTTTTTGCCCTCCAGTAAACTACACTTTATTTAAGGGTTAGAGTGTGACCTGGCTGTCCAGGAGTAAGGTGTTGGGACTTGTGTGCTGGGAGTCCGGGGTTCAACCCTCGGTCCCAGCACAGATTTATCTGATTACCAAACCCTTCCTTCACCTCTGACAATACGTGTATTAATCACAACTTGTGAATGTGTGGCATGCCAGGCCCCCACCGTGGTTCGGATTCCACGTTAAACTGTAGGTCCTCCAGTTCTTCTCACCCTCCATTACACATAAGCGTAATTGCGTATAACCCGAACGGGTAGTAAGACGCGGTGTTAGTAATAATATTGTATGATTTACGTTTTCCGCTGAATATATACATGCTATTAAAACAGGGTTACCCGCTCCGATGGCTGCCTGGTCTAACGTGCTGCACACGCAATAGATTATACTGCTTATGACGAGGATATCTAGGTTCGAATCTCGGTCGAATGTACTGAGAGTAATTTTTGCTAAATGTTTCCCCACTTTCTCCTTCCACGCAAATGTGGGTATACTTACTCTAAAATCCAATCTTCCTCATCCCAAAAACTATTAGCGTGATTAGTATATGAGCGTATAACCCGAATGGGTAGTAAGACGCAGTACTCATAAATAAAAAAGACAAATTTCCAGGTGTCACAGAACAGTGATTCAAGTCTAAAATAAAAGATCTTTAGATGAAGATTTGTGCCAAAATCACAAAACGTCTAAACTCTTGTTGGACTTTACTACAACCCTGTGATTTGTATAAGCAATAATGTTGAGTAAAGATATTATTCATGGGTAAGACTCGTAACAAATAACTGCACGGATACGGGAGTCGAACCCATGACCTTTGGCTTAGTACGCCAATGCTGCCTTATCTGATAGTTCGTGATCTTTATCGATCGCTTCAATGTAGCTAGTGATTTTAACCCTTCCATCACAGACTTTGCCTTCAAAATTTAAGTGAAGAATGACCCTGGACACGGGATGATTTTTGGATGGCTCAGTGTTTCAAAGTAGTGGCGTACTTGGCCTAAAGTCCTGAGTTAAAATCCGTGTCAAGGTGTCATTTCTAAATTTAAAAACTATAATATTTAGAGGTGGCTATAACTGTAATCAACAAATATAATAGCTTGTTTGAAAATAGTAAATAAAAGGAACATAATGATTTATACTTTAAGTATTTCCAAAATAATTTATTATGAACATAAGCATAAAGTTTAATTAAATCTCTATTACATTTAAAATAAACTTGTTTCATCATATTGGACTAACCTAACATTAACAAATATGTTTTCGATTATATATATTGACTCCCTCCTCTACTGCCATGCAAAAGATTAGATTTCCTCTTAAATGCTTCCTTCCTCATCCCTACTCCATGAGATTAATATACACAAATACGTATAACCTAAATAGGTCATAAGACGACGTGATAAATAAAAAGTATCCAAATCACTCCTTTAACTTCCCCGGTGATACTCTCTGACAAGAAACGCCCAAGGGGAGGAAGGCATTGTTTAAAATATAATTTTACGTATAATATTTAATATCTGTTTTGACTGGTAGTTAATTAAAAGTATTTTAGAAAATTCCTTAAAATATGCTCTTCATATACCAAATATGGTTCTAATAAATATGCCCTATAATTGGAAAATCATATTTTTTAATAAATACTATAAAACCCGGCAAAAATAATGTGTGCATTTTCAATTGAAATAATAGAGAAACATTTATGAACGCAAAATGTGTCTGATTGTTTCTGTATTGGATTAAAATCCTTTACTGCGATCAAATGGATAGTTTGATATGTAAATAATATAATTTTTAAATATATTCGATTTGGTTTTATGAGGAACGTAAATATATAACATTTTAATCAAATTTGAACTTAAGGCGTAAGCATTTCAATTCAAACACTAGGTCTTTGAGTCCACATATTTTTGTCTGTGCACGAGTGTTACTTCCTATGTATATATCTTAATCTCAAGCAATAATCTCGCTGGCAAACCACACAATACTAGTCTGATTCTCCTATCCTTGAGATCATTAGTGTGAGCTACTTTGACTAGAAAATGTTTTTAAATATGGCAATAACTTTATGTCAATATATTTGCTTCAAAATAAAGAAACACATTAACAAATATTCTGATTTTAAAAATCACCTATGCTTTAGTAATCGGAAATTTAATTTTTTACCTACTCAATGGTATTATATACACGAAAGTTGATTGCCGAACTTACAAAAAGTACGCCACCTAAAAACAAATGAAGCTAATACCACACTGTACAGCTGATTACAATCTCACCTTAGCTTGAGCTAGTTCTATCCAATTCACCTTATTACACCCTATAACTATATTGAGCTAGTTATATCCAGTCCACCTCAATACACCCTATCTTTATCTTGAGCTAGTTCTATCCAGTCCACCTCATTTCACCCTATCTTGAGATAGCTATATCCAGTCCACCTCATTATGCTACTATATAGCCACATGGCTGACTAACTCACTGACATTAATGTTTACCCACTTCCAGATGAGCTAGAAACTTGAAATTTGGCAAACTTATAGCTTTTAGCCTGTAACCAATGGTAAAACTCCAAAAAGTTAAAAAACGTTTTTGACTCCAGAAAAAAATTCAAAATGTTGGAGCAACTTTAAAGTCGGTGCGAACCTTTCTTTGGAGGTCTCTTCTAGTTAAACAGTAAGACCTATAAAAAAACGGCTCTGGAATTACATAGTTTTCATCCACTTTCAAATAAAACTCATTGGGGGTTTGGGAGTGTAGCTCCCAATGAGCAAAGCGAGTTACATCTATAACTATCTTGAGCTAGTTCTCTCCAGTCCACCTCACTACATCCTATCCTTATATTGAGCTAGTTCTATCCAGTCCTCCTCATTACACCCTATCCGTATCTTTAGTTAGCTAAATCATCATCTCAATATTGAGCTAGTTTCACCTAGTCCACTCCACTACACATGCCTCTTTCAGGTACGTTCTAATATACATATTGATCAACACATTTTAATAAAAGTTACTGTGTAAGAGATAATATGTGACTCATTATAAATTTTCTCAAGACAGTGGTTAGTAAGAGTTTACCAGTTTTAGTCGTGAGATAGCGTTGATTATTAAGTTGTTAATTAAATTTGCGAAATTCTAAATGAATAAATTATTTGGATACCTTGAATATAATGTAATTCATTTGTTTTGCTTACATATCAAGGAGAAACCTAGAATGGTCTTTTATCTCCATATTCCTGACTAGAAGCAGATATAAATGAATTTATTTGGGGTTTTTTAGAAAGAATAAAAAGTAAATTTTTGCTTTATGAAGTTCTACTCGTAAGGAAAGTTTTGAAATTGAAATAACTTGTAACAGAAAGGTAAGCGTATATAGTTTGGTAAACAAACAAATATTTCTCTCGCTAAGAATGAATAATAAACTTTTTTTTTCCTAAAGTAAGCAATTATTATTGTACGATGAATTGCAGTAATACTTAAAACTATCTTTTTGAATATGGAGCTGAATCATCTATCTTAAAGGTAGGTTTGAGCATAGAGGTATTCCATACGGAGCTTTGTAAACATAGTTATCTTATGCTAACATTCAGAAGAAACTAGATACCATTTTTGAATTTAGATTTGATCATGTTTGTTTTATTATTTGGTTGAGATGCTTAATACTTTAAGAATCAACTGGTTATATCAACACACAATTTACGAAATAATATAATTCTAGAACAGACAAAACTTCTTCTTTCCTAAAACGTAAGTTAATCACTGTGGCAAGGGAAAATCACATTTCACTAATGATAAATGGTTCGGCCTTTCCGGGAATCAAATACGTTACCTCTAGCTTAGTAGATAGAAACGTTACCAGCTGATTTTTTAATAAAATAAAGGTGTTAAGCACTGTCCAGACTTTCTCTTCCTTTTATTTTAAAAGAGATACATTTACTAAAATCTCGTAAGAATTGTGAGACGAACTAATACACATAGTTACAGAAACATTCCATCAAAAAGCATAAACGAAATAATATCCACTGCTACAGGAACATCTCGAGCCAATAAAGAGCATAAGAATCAATTTCTATTATCAAATACCACAATAAAAAAATAAATATATTTATTTATTTGATTATAGCTAATAAGCTATTTGTTTCATAAAAATATGTATTTGATTGAAAGATTTTTACAATTAATAACACTGCAATTTTATAACCACAAGTCCATAAGTTATTTTGTATCTTAATTAGTAGCTTGATTATATAATCAAAATTGGGAATTTCTCCTTATGCAAAGTATCTTCAAAGACATTTCAATGGGAAAATCAAAGTTTCCATTTTGTTTGTAATGTTAAACAACACCTAGATATAAAATTTAATCAAAGTTGTATCAGATTTAAAGAAAATCGATGGTTCTTCTTATAACCTTCAGTAATTACTTAATTATTTAATTTTATGGTTGGATATATAATTTTAAATATTTCTTGGGGGAACTTTATGAAAATCACAAATATTGAGTTTTTAGCCCGATCAGTAAAATGATTTCGATTCTAGTCTGAGACACAGACAGACGGTATCGCTTAAACCAATTTTCGGTTTCAGGGGGTCATGAAACGTAGACATTTATCAAAATCTCGAATTTGAAATTTTTAACGATCAAATCAATTTTCTCTCCTAGGGGTCAAGAGAAAGTAAAAATGTTAAATATATATATTTAAAAAAATATCATCAACACTATACCTGCAATATAATATTTAATACAACTATATAAGTTCCGCTTAGTAAGTTGCAATAATCTGTGGAGGTGCTCCCACGGACTAAAGGATCGGTCTCATATAATTTTTTTTTTTAAATTCGCCCGAGTGAACTGAAGTATTTTTAATGAATTCCCAATCTACCTCTAGGCAAGTACAGATACGTTTCCTCAAAATTCTACTTTCCTCATCATTACTCAACTTTGGTAAATATTCGGAGTGTCTGGATGGTTGACTATAAGGACCATCTACATGGATCCGAACCACACCGCACCGGCGCAGAAGAATCGTCTAGAGAGCATTGCTCGGTGCGGTCCGTGTGGCCACCTGCCACCGGAAATAAATGTTCGGGAGCTTCTTCATGCTAACCTCTAAGAACTGTAGGGATGGGAGAAACAGTGATTTTACGATATCGGTGATCACAGAGACCTTGATTGTAAAAGAGCAATGATTTATACCAGTGATTATTCACAGTGACTGTCAGTCACTGTGTCAGCACTTGTAAAACTAGACATTTCTTTCACACGTGTGACGCTGTAGTCATTGTTGCCAACATCACGTACAAGATAAACAATATTATATACAACAACTTATTGAACAACAAATATTCTTGTTATTAATTATTAGCTAACTTAAAACTTTATTCTTAGTAATTCATAGGTAACTTAAGTTTATGAAAATAGGTGAAAACCTATGCAAATAAAAATAAAACACCAACTTATTTTGAAATAGAACTCAATCTATAAACAATATAAAATGGTTAGAAAAAGCGGTGTGGTGTGGGCTGTCTGCGTGTAGCCATACGTTAAGAAGCAGAATACTTTAAAAAAAAACGATGGTGCTATTTTTTCCTTGCATCTTAATAATAATAATAATAATAATAATAATAATACTTGCAACGCTTATTACTACACGTTCGAATTATACACTTAAGTACTAATTACGCTAATGGGCTAGGAATTGGAAAGCTTGAATATAGAGGATGTGAACCCGCATTTGCGTGGAAGTAAAGTGGAAAACAATTCAGGAAAACTGCCCTAGCTCAGTCGACCGAGATTTGAACCTTGTTCTTCCCGTCCTTCAGCAGTCTAACTCAACACGGAACCAACGCGTTAGCTAACTTCACCACAAAGGTGGGTCTCACGTCTTGAAGGCCATCCGGCTTATAGGCATATATCCTTTTGTCTACGTCACCACGTCTTAATACTTGTTTAGGTTATAAGCACATATTATAACTACTCTAGTGGTGTAGGAATGAGGAAGAAAGCATTTTAGAGGAAATATAACCGCATTTCCGTGGAAAGAGAATGAGAAACCATTTTGGAAAACAACCCTCACTAGAACCGACTGGATTCGAAACCCAATCTCCCTGTCTTCAGCAGGCCAATCTAACACGAGAATGATGCCATAGACTATTTGGCCCTTGAAACGGGTCAAAGATTCATCAATCACTCTAGTGACCCGCTTCGGTGGCCGCATGGTCCAACGCAACGATTTTCCACGTTTTCAACTCACGGCACACCGAAAAAAAGTGCCAAGATTGTCAAGGCATAAAATCACTTTTTTAAGATTATATTTTATCATCAAAATAACGAGAATTAAGATTGTGTTAAAAAGTTAATTAGCTAAAATTCTAATAATTGTGCTTTAAAAAAATATTGTTGATCATATATTTAAAAACTTTAATTTTTCTAACTTAGTTTTTATTTTTATTATTTTTGATCTTCCTCAAAAGTTTCTGCGGAACACATTATGTCCTTTTGCGGCACAACGGTTGAAAAACGCTGGTCTAACCTGTAACTCCAATGTTAGACTGGATTGCCGAAGACAGAAAGTTCGGGGGTCTCAAAACCGGTTTGTTTGTACTAAGAGTGTATTTCCCTAAATAATTTTCCACTCTCCCTCCACGCTAATGTGTGTGCACTTACTCTAAATGAATTTCAACTCTTTAACACACTAGTGTAGCTAGCACAAACTCGTATGACTAGAACGGGTAGTAAGTTGGGCTACAAAAAACCACGTAAATTGAATAGATGAGTTTTGATTAACTGTAGCTATTCATATTTGCGTTGATGGAGAGGGAGAAACCATTTATGAAAATATCACCCTCGGTTATTTTTATTATTATTAGCACCGCGTCTTACTACCCGTTCGGGTTATACGCACTTAGGCTAATGTGTAAATGGTAGGGTGATTGCCTGTGCCGGAGGGTCTGGGGTTCAATCCTCGGTCCCGGCACAGTTTTATCTGATTGCCAAATCCTTCCTTTACCTCTGACAAGACGTGTATTAATCACAACTTGATGAATGTGTGGAATGCCAGGCCTGCACCGTGGTTCGGATCCCACATTAAACTGTAGGTCCTCCATTTCATCTCACAATCACCCTACCATTACACATTAGTATAAGTGCGTACAACCCGAACGGGTAGTAAGACGCGGTTCTAATAATAATACTAATAATACTAATAATAATAATAATAATAATAATAATAGTCTAATAAAATATTATTTTAAATTAAATTTTGTTGTTTTTAAGCGTCCTATAGCTCTGTAATGATAAAATTGGTGTTATTTTATACTTCAAAGATTTGCGGGGATATGATCAAAATTGAAAAGCTACGATAGTGTAAAGTACCTTAAAAGTAGTTTTCAATGGATAATAAGAATTGCCATTTTGTTTATATTCCTAAATAGTTCTTAGATAATAGTATTAATCAAATTCGCTAGAGCCAATATTGATAAAATCGTCTGTTTGTTTTTTTAACTGTTTGCTCTCAAGTGAACTACTCTTATTTTTAAGATTAGATATCTAATTCCAAAAAAACATCTCGGGAGACCTTATGAAAACCCTGGATAGAAAGTTATAGCTCAAGCGGTAAAATGGTTTCGACTCTAAGCCGAGACAAAGACAGACGGACAGACAGAGAGATGGCCTCAGAAAAAAACACAATTCCGGGTTCAGTGGCTCATGAAACGTCGACAACCATCAAAGTCTCAAATTATATTTTCTTGACGATCACAATACTTCCTCTCTCCAGAAATAGTAAAAATGGTATAATATTATTAGCACCGCATCTTACTACCCGTTCGGGTTATACGCACTTACGCTAATGTGTAATGGTAGGGTGATTGTGAGATGAAATAGAGGACCTACAGTTTAACGTGGAATCCGAACCACGGTGGAGGCCTGGCATTCCCCACTTTCACAAGTTGTGATTAATACACGTCTTGTCAGAGGTAAAGGAAGGATTTGGCAATCAGATAAAACTGTGCCGGGACCGAGGATTGAACCCCGGACCCCCAGCACAGAAGTCCGACACCTTAACCACTAGACCACCAGGTCACCAAGACCAATATTATTTTACTTATTGGCAAACTAATATTTTTTAATAGAGCTTCGGGAAATGTGGTGTTAAATTTACACAGAAATAATATATTTCTGTATAGAGCAGTTCAAGTACCTAGGAAGTCTCCTGACAAAGGATGCCCACTGCACCAAAGAAACTAAGTCAAGAACCTCCACGGCCAATTAAGCTTTCAACAAGAAGAGGTTACTGCTGACCAGCAAGTTGAGTTTGGAACTAAGAAAGATATAGATGGAATCTACATTTGGAGCATCACGCTTTATGGAGCAGAAACTTGGACTCTCAGGAAAATGGAAAATAAATACTTTGAGAGCTTCTAAATGAAATGCTTCAGAAGACTTTAGAAGATCAGCTGGGAAGACAGGGTGACAAATGAACAAGTCCTAAGAAGAGTGGGTGATAAGAGAGAACAAGTTTGGATGTGATTCTTCGGCGCGAAGCAAACTGGTTCGGACACATCCTTAGGAGGAAATGTCTTCTGCATGATGTCATAGAAGAAAAGGTTGAAGGAAAGAGTTGCTTAGGAAGAAGGAGGATTTAACTATTAGATGACTTGAAGGAAAGAAGAAAATTCTGAGAGCTGAAGGAGGAGGCAGAGGACAGGGTGCATTGGAGGTCAAAGTTCACTGACGAAATGAAAAGACCCGTCGTGAGACATAATACGTTACCTAATAATAATAATAATAATAATAATAAAATCCATGTATATCATTTCATGTACGCTCTTTAGTGAAATACAATCCTCTTTCCCCATTATGTATGTATAACAATGTACTGTATATAATTATTTCATTTCATTTTTACGAATTATAATTATAATAATTTATATAAATGTTTGAGAAAGTCGTTATGATGTACCGCACCATTCGTTTTGTCAACTCACCTCTAAGATTCTACATTGATCATCAATTTAAACACAAAGCTGAATTTCTATTAAGTCGACTTAAAGATACACCTATTCTCCTCTATGCTACATATTCCCTTGTTGAACGCAGCGAGCTGTTAGATACTGTCACAGGTACATCATTAGAGCTAATCACCAAATATCACCCTCCCCCTCCCAACGTTCCACATTGATGCGCTACATCATTTGCTGCCACAGTCCTCGGACGGAAATCAATGTGGACGAGGGCAATGCCCTAGGGGTGCACCAACATCACAGAGACTCACAGAGTCACACAGCCTTCGTTACTAGGGAAGTAATTTGCTAATGACGTAGCGGGGGATGTGCTACGTAGTCGATTGGACAAGTGTAACGTTCATGATAAAGGAATGTGGACCTATATGGTGTGCCAGCTACAAAAGTGTGAATATGTTGTTCAATGACACTTGAGTGTGAACTAATTTAACATGTTTGCTACTCCACTGTGAACTAATCAACTAGTGCTGGATACTCAAGTGTGAACTAAACTAACGTGTCTGCTACTCACGTGTGAGCTAATATAATGCTACTGATGCTCGAGGGTGAACATATTTAACATGTAGGCTGCTCAGGTGTGAACTAATTAATTAGTGCTGGATACTCAAGTGTGAACTAATATAATGTTACTGATGCTCGAGTGTGAACGGATTTAACGTGTAGGCTGCTCAGGTGTGAAATAATCAATTAGTGCTGGATACTTAAGTGTGAACTAATATAACGTGTCTGCTACTCAAGTGTGAACTAATATAATGTTACTGATGCTCGAGTGTGAACATATTTAACGTGCAGGCTGCTCAGGTGTGAACTAATCAATTAGTGCTGGATAATAAAGTATGAACTAATATAACGTGTCTGCTACTCAAATGTGAACTAAAATAATGTTCCAGAGGCTTAAGTGTGAACTGATTTAACACACAGGCTACTTGGGTGTGAACTAATCAAGTGGTGCTAGATACGCAAATTTGGACTAATCCAAAGTGTCAGCTTAAAAACTTGCTAACAAAGGGGTTAATTTAATTCATAATTATGGCTTTATTTTATTCAAATAGGTTTATTATCACCTGAGACCACACTTGAATTAAGCTCCAATTCATTGTATATTTCTCTTGATTTGGCACTTTGTTAAACACTAGATAACGTCACAGGGATTCGATGCAAGATATGTGAAAAATAGATGCAGCCCAGCAGGGACCGGATTTTAATAATATGTCATTTTTTTATGGTATGCAATGTACTGTACATCAATTATAATACTCATGTGCTCATACATTTTTTTCATGATCCCCTGGTAGTAAAAACGTTATCGTTTAGGTCATTCTTTCTTAATTTTTTGTCATTTGGGATCCTTAGGTAATATTTTCTTTGTTTGCATCATTTTTAAGCATCTATCTTAAATAAGTAATTTTATAATACCATCGATATTTTATAAATGCATAAATATACAAATATACATTTTTCCAAAGCACAGCTGTCGGAATAAGAAACTAATGTGGGTAATGAACTTTGTATCACAGTTGTGAGAAGATAACATAGACAATTAACTTTGTATCACAGTTGTGAGAAGATAATGTAGGCAATTAACTTGTTATCCCAGTTGTGAGAAGAAAATGTAGGCAATGAACTTTTTATCCCAGTTGTGAGAAGAAAATGTAGGCAATGAACTTTTTATCCCAGTTGTGAGAAGATAATGTAGGCAATGAACTTTTTATCCCAGTTGTGAGAAGATAATGTAGGCAATGAACTTTTTATCACAGTTGTGAGAAGATAATGTAGGCAATGAACTTTGTATCCCAGTTGTGAGAAGATAATGTAGGCCAAGAACTTTGTATTATCTTTGCTTGTTGGGTAAAATACATAATATATTCCTGGTGAGCAGTGGCGGCTCGTAGCTAAAATTAGTGGCGGTGCTGCTCCGGAAAACTTTTAGCCTTTGTTTTAAAATTGTGTAAAAGGAGAAAAAACATGTATTAAAAGAAAATTTAATCAGGAATTTGAAAAAATCTTAACAAAAAATAAACAAACATTTTTTTACTTACTTTACCTATTAGCTATTACCTCTGAAGAACATATCTGTTAAACAAATTATATATAGCAGAATGTTATGGATTAGTTGTTAAAAGCCTTTCATCGCATTTTAGCATTTTTGTAAAGTGCGCGATTGATTTAGTCGTTTCCATTTATTACGAGTTTTTTTTATATCTTTATGTTTATTTTTTGTAAATTTAAAGTTTTTTTTTACCAATTTTAGGTGATTTTATAGATAATTTGTTGATAATTCTAAGGTCATCAATGTCTGGGGTCTGCTGACGAGTATTTAAATTAATATGTGTATGGTGCTAGGAATATATTTCTAAATATAATACCAACTTAGTTTACAACCATTTGATCCTGAATTCATGAAAAATTACACAAAACATGTTGATTTTATGAGTGGTTAACATTTTCTAATATTCTAAAATCACATTGAGCTCCTCTTCAAAAACACTTCTATGTATATATATATATAAAAAGAGGTGAAATTGAAAAAAAATGTACTTTTATTGGTATAAACCTATTTGTGGGTTTAAAATATTATGTTTGAATGAATTCACAAAACATTGGTTATTCAAATAACAAATCGTTCAAATAATGTTATTGACCGGCTTACTCACTCTTTCAAAACATTTGCTAACACCCATTCCATTTGTCAACAAGATTACCGACAAAATTGGAGTAATCACGAGTAATCAAATATACTGATACCCTGAAAGGAATACGAATGCTCTATGTATTTACCAAAACTCTTCCAAATTTACCGTCTATTCCAATTAAATATAGAGCCCTGTCTCCTAGATGTTGCGTGTGACATGTCCGTGATATTCTAGCAAGTTCCTGGTGGGTAACTTTATTGTACAAGGGAATCTTTTTAACCTCCCTGGTGAATTTGTGAGCGTACAACTTTTATATTTGATTCTGTGTGCTATTTCAAACGGAAAGTTCGCTGAATGATCTCTCGTGTGATTTCCCTATCGTTCATTCTCTCTCTATCTATCTCTTCCACGCTCTCGTTATATCTTGCTCTTGATTTCTTGATGTCTCTCTCGCAAACTCTTTCTATAACCTGTTCCTTCTCACTCGCTCTTTCTTGCTCTCACTATAGATCAATTTATCACTCGCTCTTTCGTTATATCTCCTTCTCTCTTTCACATTCTCTCTAGCTCTCTTACGCTTTCTCTTCAATGCTATCTCTCTCACACTCTCAATCACATGTCTCATTCTTTCTCACACTCCTCTCTATTAAGCACGCCTTGCTCTCTCTCTTTCAAACTCGCTTTATCTTCTAGTACTCTTCTATGCTGGCGGCCGGGGTTCAATCCTCGGTCCCGGCACAGATTTATCTGATTACCAAACCCTTCCTTCACCTCTGACAAGACAATCTCACAATCACCCTACCATTACACATTAGCGTAAGTGCGTATAACCCGAACGGGTAGTAAGACGCGGTGCTAATAATAATATATAATTCTAGTACTCTCTCTCACGTATTCTATCTCGCACTCTTTGCTCTCCCTCGCAATCTCACTATTGCTCAATTTCTCGCTCGTTCTTTCGTTATATCTCCTTATCTCTCTCGCATTCTCTCTAGCTTTATCACTCTTTCTCTTCAATGCTCTCTCAATTTCTCTCTCGCATTCATTATAGCTCTCTCACTCTTTCTCTTTAATGCTCTCTTAATCTCTCTCTCACACTCCTCTCTGTTACGCACGCCTCGCTCTCTCTCACACTCCCTCGCTCTCTCTTTCAAACTCACTTTATCTTCTAGTACTCTCTCACGCATTCTATTTTGCACTCTTTTCTCTCCCTCGCACTCTCTCACTCTCTCTCTCACACGCCCTATCTGGCATTCTCCACTCTCTCTCGTACTTTCTCGCTCACGCTCTCACATTCTCTGTCAAACTCTTTTTCTCTCACTCCCACTCGTTTTTTCTCACTTGTTTTTATCACTTTCCTAAGTTTATTAGGTTTATTTTTATGGTAAATCTTGAAATAACATGCGTACGCAGATCCTCTCACGTATATGGACGATCTAGTACTACGATTGTACGCTGCTTGTACAACCGCTGATGACGGCATGTTGCAGCGTGTATAGGAATTAAGATAGCATGATGTGAATCACTGTGTCCTTTTTTGAGCAAACTAATTTAAATATGGATGGCGCTCTGTTGTAAGGAGGTAAAGAATAAATAATATGTTCACCGTGTAAGTTGTTTCTTTCATTACCTTCCTTGGAAGAAAGAGTTGAGATCCTTATCACAAAATGACGGGGGCACATTTAAAAAAAATTATCAGCTGTCGTTCGTTAACATTTTTTCTTGTTTTATTAGAAAAAAATCTTGCTCTTTAGAGAGACCGCACGAATTTGTATTCGTCTCTCTAGAAATATATAAACATATATATTTGTAATTGACAAAGTTCAATTAGTACACATATTACACAATTATACTTTCTTTATATCTTTCTTTACACACTGATCTTTATTTATATAATATTTAATTTTAATCCAATATTCTGGCAACCAAAATGTCTAAGGTTTCAACTAAATTTTGCCCAAAAATAAACAAAACTTGTTTAATTACTTACACCCATCGAATATTTTCCCCCTTAAGTAAATAATACCACAATGTGTAAGCGAAGTTAAAAAAAAGTCGGTTAAATATAGGAGACACATTTACCTCTGAAAGAAAACTATATTTTTGTGAATGTGGCCAACATTATCTTGATTACAAATACAAAAATATTTGAATAATAACAAATAAACGTGTTTTGCACTTAAAAGCAAATATTATTGAACAGTTAAATATACAAAACTGAATCTTGAAGTATTTCAAATACTTTAAGTTAAAAGTTATAGGCTCAGAATAAAATCTATAAAAATAAAATCAATTCCGAAATAAGGTAAAGATGTTAAAAATTGTTTTTAAAAATTGGCATGGCCATATTCTGGGAGGTGATAAGTTAACTTATTTCAGATCCTGTCCTGGTGCAGTAGAGCTAACTTTATACATTTTGATTTTTAATGAGAATGAAATACTCTCTCGAAGCGAACTCTGGTTCCTTTCTTCTAATCTAACAATCCCTAACCATTAAATTAAGAAGTAAATAACTTTTGTATCAAACGTAACAATTAAATAACATTAACAATTAAAATTACTTTCATATTATACCTACTTAACCTATCATAATGATTATTTAATAAGAAATATTTGTTTAGTATATTACTTTTTAAAGTAATAAAAAAACGTATTAAATTTTTTTAGAATTTTTTATGAGAGGAACCTAACTTTAAATTCGCCAATGTGTGGATTAAAAGATATGTCATATATATCAATATATATTACTCCCAATTTAAAACTGAAACTATTTTAAGCTGATAAGCTGTTAAAGTCACATTTTTTTAAAAATTCGTTTTGTCACGTATCAAAATGTTATCTAAAACTGTAGAAAATTATAGAGTTTGATTATCACTTTTCCATCAAAAAGATAATTTCTGTAGTGACACTTTTACTCCATTTGTCATGCCTTTCAAAAGGTATTTAGTTAAATCCGCTTTTACGTATCATATATTGTAGTATCGATTATTTACCGGGAGCATCTCTAGGAATGTGTTGTTCGCTGGTTAATCTCGAATTGAAATGGAACTGATCCATCGTACTTTCAACCCAAATAGAAATGCGCACATCATGTGTTTCTTTGTCCACCCTGCTTCAATTATACATCATGAGATGGATAAGCCGTTAGCCACTCGCACTATATACTTTTTATCATATGAAGCACATACAAATTATCTTTGACATTGGTGTCGAACCAAACAGAAGCCCAAAAGCTGTATTATACATTGTAAATAATTAATATCAAATTATATATTGAATAGGTGATAATACAGCACATTAAGTAATCGGCTCACTGGTCAGTGCACCTGGTTACGAGCTTAAGGATACCAGGTTTGATTCCCGGCTGGTACCTTGGTTACTTTTCTTTTCAGGGGAATTATCACAACGGTCACCAGGGTTTGGTTAATTAGGCTTAATTTAGGATTTACAACTTCATAATAACCATAATCACAACACCTATGGTGTACCCTGAGCAACTTTCTATGCCGCCAGAGTAGTTAATGCTGGAATCACGATCAACTTAACGTTCACTTAAGGTTAACTTAACGTAACGTAACGTAACGTAAAGATTTGCCTCGTGTTTTTAAATGGAAGTGATAACGATGCAGCTAACTTAACATTGACTTGCAGCTCCTTTAACTTAATAGATGTCCTGGGAGGTCTTACACGTTAAGTGAACATTATTTGAAGGGTATCACGTGATCTAGCCAGCCAATCATTGTGCGAGTGACGTCTACAGGGCAATTTAGTAATTCATTTGTTGGTTTTATGACTATATTTAGCTTCAGTTCTCGTGATCGGACATTGAAACAAACTAATTAAACTAAAATAGGAAAGATAAAATTTATCAAAAAAAATTTAAATTATGAATATTTATTATATCGTTAGAAAATAGTAAACATTCACAGATCATAAACACTTTACAAATAGTACAAATCACAGATCATACTCGAGAATGAAGATGTTTGGCTCGAGTTGTTACGTTAAGTTACGTGAATCGTGATCACACATCTGTTTTCTTAAGTTAAGGGAGGTGACCTGGTGGTCTAGGGGTAAGGTGTCAGACTTCTGTGCTGGCGGCCGGGGTTCAATCCTCGGTCCCGGCACAGATTTATCTGATTACCAAACCCTTCCTTCACCTCTGACAAGACATCTTGTGAATGTGGGGAATGTCAGGCCTCCACCGTGGTTCGGATTCCACGTTAAACTGTAGGTCCTTCATTTCATCTCACAATCACCCTACCACTACACATTAGCATAAGTGCGTATAACCCGAATGGGTAGTAAGACGCGGTGCTAATAATAATAATAATAATAATAATAATCTTAAGTTAAATGAACTTTAAGTGAACGCCACGTTAAGTTAGAGTCAAGTTGATTGTGATCCTGGCATAATAGTCTACACATAAGGCGATTGAACCTAAATTTCATGTTCCTCCCGGTTATACAAACCATACGATAAAAATAAAAATTACACATTAAGTAAAGTTTAGCATGTACGTTAGCAAAATTACTGTTCAATTCTTCACTCTATCAATGAACTGTACTGCAGTTGATGCGAAGATTGGGGCTAGAATCACGATCGGGTGTACTGAAAATAGTTTTTCCAGATTGGTTTTCCACTTTCTCCCTCCACGCAAATTCAGGAACTTTTCCACTAAATTCATTCTTCTTTGACCCAAACAGGTTAGCGCAATTAGTACATAAGCGTGTAACTCGAACCGGTTGTAAGACGTGTTTTTTATAAAAGCAAGTTGGTAATTTATGTGGGTCAAACCACCCATATCTGAACGTATTAAAATATTAATTTATATTTGTACACAGTCAATTTACTAATGGGATTACAAATCCCTCCTATGTTTATCAAAGTGTAAGCTAAAAAATTCAACAAGAATTTGCGAAACTAAAAGTTGTTAAAATTGAGGGTCAAATCTTTTTCGCATTGACTTTGACATCCAAAATAACTTTAAAATCTTGGAAACATTTCAAAAGAAGAACACTTCTATTTAATATGAAAATACATTAAATAACCGACAGAATAGAAAATGTCAAAATATAATCGTTTAGAACAGCTACTAAACAGTTGGATATTATAACCCTAACCTGTGATTAAATAACCAATTTAACGTAAGAATAATTGATTCATATGTCAGCAGAAAATAACAAAGTATTTAATATCTTTTGCCTCCAAACCTTTAAATTTACATAGGGTTAATTTAATGGATTAAATTACTTATAAATCATTTCTCTCTTTAATATTAAAACAATCTTTACTAAATTAATGATTATATTTTCTGAAATATAATGTCTGGTTTAATAACTATGCTATTTTTATTATAGCTATACATTAATTTTTTATAACTCTTGAGTATTTCTGGATATCAACACAAGTAATAAACGTGGCCCGGATTTTTTTGACACGTCATATTTTTTTTGTTTCGTCACATATATTGCTCATAAATACTTGCAAAGTCTGTTCATAATCCTTTTAATGTAAAAAAAGTATATTTTGTGGGTATTTTTGGTAATTTTTTTTTTCATTTTGGTATTTAAGATCTTATTTTCTTTGTTTCCGTCATTATTGAGTCTTTTTAGTCATTTTGTGTAATTTCAGGCATTAATGTTGAATATATTTTTTTAATGCTATCTATATTATTTTATGAATTCTTAAATGCTCAAACATACATTTTTTCAACACATAGTTGACGGAATAAGAAGATAATGTGGACAATGAACTTTATATCCTCTTTGTTTGGTTGGTTGTAAAATAAGCATTCCTGGTGAGACAATACAACTGAGCTTGAGAGGGTTGCTTTGGAAGGGGGTAGCTATTACCTCCGAAGAACATATCTGTATATCAATGGTAAATTTAGAAAAGTACAAATGTTTATTTTTTGAAGGCTTTTCATTGTATTTCCCCTTTGTAAAGTGCGTGTTTGATTTATTAGTATCCATATATTAGGAGTATTTGTTGATCTTTATAGGTAATTTTTATAGTATTTGAAGTCCTTTCTTTTTAGATTTTTCAGGTCATTACAGAGGTCAATTTTTTAAATATTTTTCAGTAATAAAAATCTAGGCCCAGGAAATAAGTATTAGTAGTGGTTAAATGATTGCGGATTTAAGGGATAGACCGATAACATTTAGCAGCTTACTATAAGTTCTACAAGAATATTATTTTCTTCAACCATTATTTGGATAAGAATGTGACAAATTGTACTTAAATTTAATAAGAAGTTTGACATTTATATAATAAAATTTGTATATATATAAAAAAAATTAATATACTTTCTATGGAATTAGGAACTCGAAAGTTAATTACCATTCTTACAAAAGAACGTGACCTATTCTTATATTGAACTAGTTAAATCCAGTCCACCTCATAACACCCTATCCCTATCTTGAGCTAGTTCTATCAGTCCACCTCAATATACCCTATCCCTATGTCGAGCTAGTTCTATCCAGTCCATCTCATAACACCCTATCCCTATCTTGAGCTAGTTCTATCAGTCCACCTCAAACTACCCTATCCCTATCTTGAGCTAGTTCTATCCAGTCCTTCTCATAACACCCTATCCCTATCTTGAGCTAGTTATATCCAGTCCATCTCATAGCCCCTATCCCTATCTTTAGCTAGTTCTATCAGTCCACCTCAAACTACCCTATCCCTATGTCGAGCTAGTTCTATCCAGTCCATCTCATAACACCCTATCCCTATCTTGAGCTAGTTCTATCAGTCCACCTCAAACTACCCTATCCCTATCTTGAGCTAGTTCTATCCAGTCCATCTCATAACACCCTATCCCTATCTTGAGCTAGTTCTATCAGTCCACCTCATAATACCCTATCCCTATCTTGAGCTAGTTCTATCAGTCCACCTCATAATACCCTATCCCTATCTTGAGCTATTTCTATCAGTCCACCTCATAATACCCTATACCTATCTCGAGCTAGTTCTATCCAGTCCATCTCATAACACCCCATCCCTATCTTGAGCTAGTTCCAACCAGCTCACCTCATTATACCCTATCCCTATCTTGAGCTGGTTGTATCCAGTCCACCTCATTACACCCTGAATACTTCAGGTCTATTCTAATGTTTTCCTCCCATCTGCCTCTATGTCTTCCCAACGGTCTCCTCCCATTGGATTTTCCAGTTAATACCCTGATCACCAGTGGCGTGCGGTGGAGTGTTTCAAGGGAAGCAGACCTTGTTTAAACTGTACCTGTGATATGCTCTCGCCCATTTGGACCCTATTTGACCAATCATACACATGCTCTGCTCTGCATGCCTCGATACCTGATCAATGAGTGTTCTACTGAAGGGTGTGACCAATTCATAGGTACAGTTTAAACTAATGCTGCTTACCCAGGCAACACTTCACGACACGACACTGCTGATCACGATTATAGATTCTCCCACTAGTGCTGTATGTCCTGCCCACCATACTCTACAAGAGTTTATTATTCCAACAATGCTTGTTAAAAGTAGAGGGTATGTAACTCATCATTATGTAACCTCCTCCACTCCCAATTATAAGGAAAGAGACCAAGTTTCATACCCATAGAGAACAACCAGCCAAATTATTGTTTTGTATATTCTTAATCTTACATTCCTTGACAGAAGGCGAGAAGTCAACGATTCTGACCGAATAATAGCATGCATTTATCGACTGTAATATTTACTAATTTCCATTTTAATACTGTAATTTATTTATTTTATCACCGCATTTACTACTAAGTTTCATTTATATTCATATATGCACAAATTACGATAATGTTTTAAGGATGAGGGAGGTTGAATTTATATCAAGTGTAAGTCTTTCCCGTATATTCATGGAGGTAGAGTGGAAAACTATTTAGGAAATACTACTATCAGTACACCTAACTGAGATTGGAACATCTATCTCCCCATCATAGGAAGTCCAACCTATTATTAGAGTGACGCCTTAGACCATTTGTCCACCGTAGTGGTTAAATATATAAGGAAATGGATATAGATCCAACACAGGTTCTCAAGTAAAAGGTAATTAATGAGAGTGTTTATTTATAATTTATCTGGAAATATTTTTTAGTCAAAATCCGTTATATATATATATATATTTTTTTTTCAGATAACAATTTAATTAATTATCTTGTACTTGTAAACTTGTGTTGGATATATGTCCTTTTACCTCTAGAGCCATATGAAGTGTTTGTTATGATGAGGGTCGTATCTTAGAGTCTGAGATGAAGAATTCATCAGACAGACATGACCCCCTGGAGGATAACACCATAAGTCCATGACTTTTTTTTTTTTTTTTA
>CABFVZ010000539.1:61482-78271 GCA_902151445.1 Timema monikensis
TTTTTTGCGATGGCGTCTATGTTTCTGTTTGTTTGTATCTCTGACTATAGTTGAAATCATTTTACTGAGTGTGTTTGAATACCGTCCTCAAAAACTTTGGAATGTCTGCAAACCACCTCCTCTTCCAGCACAATGACAAAATGTCTAATATCTACTCCAATTACGATATCTGAATGTGTTTCTGATGTCCCAAATTTTTGTGTGTGTTTTTTGCGTGTTTTTTTTTGGAGATGCACGTAAGTAGCTACTAATGACATAAATAAATGACTTTCTCATTGATGTGAGAGACGATTTCAATGTGATTAGGATACTGGAGAGGCCTTATCTATCTTCTCGGTGGGGGAGAAAAAAGTCCATTAGTAACATAAAGTAGTATAAAATGGTTATTCAACAACTGCATAACTGGTTAAATTACTTTAATATATTTAACACGTACTCTTTAAGTTCTTTCAACACTTAATACTTAATGATAACGGAACAGTGACTAGGCCTACATGTTTTATTGAGTTGATATAAACAGAATAAAGTTATGATACTACACCTTAAAATGCTACTGTTTATTGTTGGGCTATGATAGATCAAAATTACAGCAAAATTAAACTAATATTTACTTATCAAATATTAAAAAAAATTGTTGATGGTAAGTATATACCAATAATATAAATTTGTTTGAAATAGAATCGTTGATGAGTAACTACATATATATTTACGAACTAGTTTAAATATTTGTTTGGAATGTAGGATTAAATAATGATACGTTTTATTGCACAAACCTTTCCATTCCTTTATCCTAATTATAATTATAGCTCGTATATGTGAATCAAAATAATATGCATTGTTATAGAAACAACATAACATTTCAACAAAGAGCTTCAATAAAATAATAGACAAATTTACAGGAACATAATATTTTTTTGCACATTTTCAACTCCCCATTCAAAAAAGATTTAAAAATATAGAATATAGGTAAATCTATTTGTCTATTGATTTTGTAAAAATTATTCTAATTAAATTAGTTTATTTTTAATATTCCTACAACCATGCGATTGTAAGTTATTTCGTATCAAAAGGAGTTACGGAGATATAATAAAGCTTGGTAGTTTCTGCTTATGTAGGGTACCCTCAAAGTCACTTTCATAAGAAAATGAAATGCACCATTTTGTTAATAATATTAAATGGTGCTCATTTCAATTAAAATCGTTTGAGCCAATCGATAACTTTGTTTTTCCCTTTTCATACTACTACCTTTAATTTTAGGGTTGGTTCTTTAGATCAGCCCGCTCCAACTGGAAGCCTTTGGGTGGCATGCAGCCATCGGCAGCATATTTTTCAGCCCGCGAATAATTATAAAAGTTAAAAAAAAGTCATATATCATCATTTCTTAAACATAATAAGAATTAAATTGTGTAAAATCTATTATATGTATTTATTTGCTGCACTGAGCAGGATATCAATTATTATAATACTTTTAAAAATATATTAGTCCATAGGCTTATCATGCAACATTTTTCTTTTTAATTTATTCGAAAATTGAAAATATCGTACACTGAAGAAATAGAGTTCCGAAGTTTGGCAACAGATTGAAGAGTACTTGCATACACATATGGAAAACACGCCTGTCGTCCGTCCCTTGTCTCTGCTGCATTGTTTATTGAGTTTTGAGCAAGCTTAGTCTTCCGTTATATTATTATTATTTAACACCGCGTCTTACTACCCGTTCGGGTTATACGCTTAAGTACTAATAACACTAATGGATTAGGAATTGGGAAGGTTGAATTAAAGGAAGTGAACCCGCATTTGCGTGGAGGGAGAGTGGAAAACCATTTAGGAAAAAACCACCCCCAGTTCACCCGACCGAGATTCGAACCTCGATCTCCCCGTCCTAAGCAGTCGAGCTCAATACGACAAGCACGTTATACTTTTGAGTGTATCGTGCTAGTAACTACTGAATAGGCGTCCCACACGCTGTCTAGGAGGCCCGTAACTAACTTAACGTTGGACAGCCCTGGTATAGATAATCCCAAAAATCACTTATATATCAAGTTTGATCCTGATTAGTAAAACGGATTCAGTTCTAGGCCTAGTAACAGATAGACAGACAGACGGAATTGCAAAAAATAATAATTTCTGGTTTATTAAAATCTCTAATTCAATTTTTTTTAAGTGGGCCTATTTTTATATAGGTCTATCTGCATGGGTATTACTTCTTAATAAATGATGTACTAGGTGTCATGCATTAAACATTAATAGGTTTAATCAGCTCTTATACTTTTTGATCTTCGTCTCTTTTATATAAAAAAAAGTACGTCGTAGTAATAGTCCGGAATACCCACGTTTAATTAAACAATTAGGGTAGGAATGCAGAAGGTATGATTTAAAGGGAAACTATCCAGAAATTGTGTGAACGTAGATTGAGAAACCATTAAAAAAACTTTAAGTAAACAAAGTTAGGATTTGAATATTGACCTCTGCGTTGACGTCAAAACCATGATACATTAGTTAGCGTTTAGCCCTTCTCCCCCTTTATGAAGGTTTAAGATATATCATTTATGTCTTGATAAGTTCAAAAATATTACAAAATTAAATCCATAATTTCTTAACTACACCAAGATAGAGTTTATGACATTTAAGTTTAAAACTAATTATCAGAGAGGGCTTCGTGGTGTAGTGGTCATTGAACCTGGATACAAACCTAGGTGTACCGAGTTCGATTCTCGGCTGTTAACTTGGGTATTTTTCCCTTGAGGGAAATTATTTCAACCGTCACCAGAGTTTGGTTAATTAGTTCTAAGTTAGGTTAACACTCACGCCAGCGCAATAATACCTATTATCACATCACCTCATTGCGGTAACGACGTGTAGACAACCTCCTATGATGTACACTACATATACGGTGACTGAACTGTATGTCATGCCCCTCCCAGTCATATATGCCACACGTTAAACATACCATCACATGGACAGATTTTAGTTGCTACAGAAATTTCGCACCATATAAATTGAAAATCTTAAGAGCCTAATAGATTTAATGATTTGAGTATTAGAGTACACAGACTCTTTTACAGGGATAAAGTTATTGAAACATTTTATTAGTACAACTGATAAATGTAAGAATTTTTTTAAAAGTTAATATTACTTAGGCCATACATAATTTTAAATTGATAAAAAATATGTTATTATTATTATTATTATTATTATCACCGCGTCTTACTACCAATTCTGGTTATACACACTTAGGCTAATGTGTAATGGTAAGGGGATTGTGAGATGAAATGTAGGAGCTACAGTTTAACGTGGAATCCGAACCACGGTGAAGGCCTGGCACTTCACACATTCACAAGTTGTGATTAATACATGTCTTGTCAGAGGTGAAGGAAGGGTTTGACAATCAGATAAATCTGTGCCGAAACCAAGGATTGAACCCCGGAACCCCAGCACAGAATGCCAATAAATTATAATTTGAATATGTTATCAAAACAACTTTCCTAACCCTACATTTTTTTAACATGGCGTCTTACTATCTCTTCGAGTTGTACGCCCAAATACTAATAACACTAATGTGTTATGGATTTGGACGGTTTAATTTAGAGGAAGTCCATCCTTATTTTCGTGGAGGGAGAGTAAAAAACTATATAGAAGAAAACCAATGTCAGTGCACCCGACTGGGATCGAACCCCGGCAGTCTAGTCTAACACGAGAGTAGCGCGTTAGACCATGTGGCTACCGAAAATGGTTTAAATACCGTTAGCTCTCCTCATATCCTAACAAGTCTTCCAAATTCTGACATGTCAGCCATCATATATTTGAACTAGCCCCCTTCCCCGTAAAATAATATTGTAAAGAATCCTGTAAAACAAAGCTTCAAATCATCCATCATGTCAATATAAAAAAATAACTTTTTTTACTTATTTTTTTTTTTTTGTAATACAGTACTACCATCACTGTATAGCCCCCTCCCTCTTTTTATCCTCCCTCCTATTTTCATCTCATTCCTCTTTCCTCAGCCCTACTCCCCACCCCCTTCACCAACCCCACTTTCCTTTCAACAACTTTTTTTTCCAACGACTATATAATATACTATCGACATTTTTATGAGGAATAAATTAAATTTTCAAAATAAAATATAGCCTATGCTACTCGCTGATAATGTAGCTTTTTATTGGTGAAATAATTTTTAAAATCAGTCCAGTAGTTTTTGAGTTTATCCATTACAAACAAAAAATCAAATCTTTCCTCTTTATAATATTAGTATATATAAATGTGCTTTTGGCCACTAACATGAAACGGAGATAAGTAATTAATAATACATTAGTTGCTCTCTTACTTATATAATTTGCCTTTAATTAAAAGACGCCACAAATGTTGGTGTGATCAATTTGTTGATTACCTGAATCACGTTTGAATTCACAAAAAGCACGCTCCTATTGCTACCCGTTAGCGAACACGATTTTCTCTTACGAGTTTACTATAAAGCCGGTTCTAGCCCTCCCTCTACTGGGGCTGTATCACACTACGTCGTACTAATACTACACTATCCTCTGGCCGTCGGCTGGAGCTATGTAAATCAAGGGCACGAAGCCAATCCTGTTGAAGAGAATGATTCATGTACGCTAGAATTAGAGAAAACTGAGGAGAGGTACGCTGTGTCATGTTCAATCGTGCTCTCTGTGATACCAAGACATATCTTCATTGGCATAGTGCAACTCTAGTGGACCATGTTTAGAACACAATGATTCATTTCAAACGAGCAAGCTAGAATGGTACATTGCAGCCCAATTCTAGTGGACCATGTTTAATCTAGAACAAAATGATTCAATCAAATCCAGGAAGGTAGATTAGCGTAGCACAGTTTCAGTAGAACAATGTGTATTTTTATTAATGTTCTTACTTGATTTGATAAAGAGTAATAAATGAAAAAATTATATCTTCTTTATTTTTACTCACCGATCTCTACTTGATGGTCACTTATTCTTCTATGACGACATGTTTTAGTGCTAGTATTGATGTTACACCATCTTCAGGTCTGTATATATTATTTTACAACTAGGCCTACATTGGTTTTCGTCAGACCTGAAGATGGTGTAACCTCAATATTAGAACCAACACATGTCGTCATAGAAGACCAAGCTACTATCAAATAAGGAGAAGGGGATAAAAATAAAGAAGACATAATTTGGACAATGTTTAGTCAAAAAATAAGCTTATTCGACCTGAACAAGCCATTTACATGTGCAGTGAAGTGAGGCTTTAGTAGAAAACCGCGTCAATTTTAATCGTTAATAGGGCTCATCTTAGCAGGCCCAACTCAGCTCCCGGCTCACGCGAGGTATGAAATTAAAATGGGAAAGAAAAGACTAACGATATGACAGAAATGTATACAGTTCATTCGTATTTGAATAAATTACATGACATTTTCCGTGATAATTACGGGGAACAGAGGGGAAAAAATTCATGTAATTAACTACAGCATGTCCCTATTAAGAGAGATTTTTGCACACTGCTTAGATGTTAAGCCATTCTAAAATGGTAAAAAATTGCCTTTTCAATGAAGTTTTTATCCAAATATCATTTAATATTCCAACAACGTTCAATATTAATAACTTCTAATAACTCCTTATCTCCATTAATGTTTAATCATAAATGATCCACATGCAATAGTGTTCACGTGAACTTACTATTTCTAGCCGACTCCATCATAGAGTTGATTTACATGTGATTTACTCTCTTAAGTTATTGTATGCGAGACGGTTTAATAAAATTATCGAGCTGCATCTTGAAGTATTTTTATGGAATGGTCTCACTTCCTAAAAATGTTAGTTCCGTTAAGTCCTTGAGCAACATTTTTTTAATTTACTGTCAAGTATTTACTTGCATAAAGTTAGTCATTTATAATGTTTTCATTTGACGAGGAAACAAAAACAATTAGGCATTAGAGTCACGTTGGAAAACTCCGAGACTTTCAAATTCTGATTTTGTTAAAAGTGGGGCTTTTATACAAACAACGTGTGTCCAACTACTATACAAACTAAACTTTCATCCCATTTAATTCCATCCTTAGGAGTGTAATTGTTAATTATTCATCACAACATTGTTCCAAACTGAAAATGGTATATTTAACTCAAATGATAAATTAGCTGAGAGTTATGTATACGTCTGAGCTTTTAACTGAGACAAACTAGCTTTAGTTTCTATAAAAATAAATTATAATATCAACAGTTTTTTTGCATCATCAAAATAAGAGTAGTTTTTTTAGCTACGGTTTTATTTACTAAATTAAATTAGTACTAAGTTTTATAATTACATTTATTTAAATATTTCAGAGAATTATATCAGAAAACATATCTTATTTTGACTTTATTGTTTGTGTTTTGTTTTCAGAAACAACTAATATTATTTACATAGGTTTTTGTAAAATTATATTAACACATTTAAAG
The DNA here is from genome assembly GCA_902151445.1 of Timema monikensis. Lineage (NCBI taxonomy): Eukaryota > Metazoa > Arthropoda > Insecta > Phasmatodea > Timematidae > Timema > Timema monikensis. The sequence goes on from CABFVZ010000539.1 coordinate 67,917, forward strand.
TAAATTTTGAACACAAAACTATTATTTTTAATAGGTAACACTAGTCTTAGACCAAAATCGAATCATGTAATAATGCAATGAACTAGATAGGCACTAGCGTGCTTGATACTGAACTGAGTTTTAATCTCAGTAGTTTGGAAATTTTTCCTCTCTCTAAATCAAACTCCAATGCATTTATTGTTTATTACTCATCTCATGATTTTTCACCTAACCAATGAATGTAACAACTCTTGTAGTACGTGTATTAATAAAATTATTAATATAATGTTAAAACAATTTAATTTCAAACTTGTCTAACATTTATGAAAATATTTTAAATTTCAAATGAACAATTCTGGGGCTCTAATTAAAAAATCCTACTTTCATTGCTTCATATTTAATGCATGATTATATAAACCTACTATAGACACTGATCATTAATGGTCGTTAGATTCGAATGACTTTGGTCTACAATTACAAAATCCATAAACCATTATTTTCATATAAATGAAAAATGTTTAAAACTATGAAAGTAATATCGATATACTAACACATACATACATACATACATACATACACACATACACACATACACACAACATACATACATACATACATACATACATACATACATACATACATACATACATACATACATACATACATACACACATACATACATACATACATACATACATAAATACATACATACATACATACATACATACATACACACATACATACATACATACATACATACATACATACATACACACATACATACATACATACATACATACATACATACATACATACATACATACATACATACATACATACACACATACATACATACATACATACATATACATACATTAATAATCACACCATTCCCTTACAAGGTAGGCAAGAAACTGTGCATATACCTCAAAATACAACTCCGTACTTATACATCCTCACTAACTTTCTCCACACTTTCCTAACATTACATACTTCCCTCGCTTCAACAACATCCATATACCGATTCATACATTCTTTTTTATTCTTAAAACTGTTTCTCTTTTTCACACATTCGTCTATTACATTAAGCCATGTGTTACATGGCCTATATTTTCCTTTTGATCCACACACTCTACCTTCATATATTTGCTTCGCCACTCGATCCACACTCATCCTCTCAACATGCCCAAATCAAACCAAACCAAACCAAACAAACGTAACATGCTTCTTTCACATTGACTTCTTGTATTCCATTTCAAACCGCACTCCTTCATTACCTATTCATCATTGGCTCTGTCCATACGTGATTTTCCACATTAACTTGTTTCTAAGATATCCCATTCTAACTGAATTTATTATTGAAATAAATACAGAAATTTGATATAACATCTTTTGGTAACAAAAATGTAAAATAAAATAAAATATCTCAATCCTTAGCAAACTTGAACCTTTGATAGGAAGATAAATTTTTCAAGATTAACTTATAAAAAATATTGTAAATAAGTTATAAATGTAACACAAAATTACATTTTTAATTTTTCATATATAGTAAATGTATTTATTAGCTTAATCAAAGGTTTAGGGAAAAGTCATCTGTCTCGTCCTGTCCTGTTTTCCTGGTGAAGGAATTAGACTAAAATAAATATGAAACTTTTCTCCTTGTTCATAGGCATTTTGCGCTTTAGAAGCTCGCTATTCTCAGAATATTAAGATAAAGAATGTTATTTTTTTATTTATTTAAATATCTCTTTTTATTCTGGTGAAGTGAAGATGTTACACCTTATCCTACACTCAACCAGGATACAAAATGATTCATAATTAATATAAAATAAGTAAATTAATGAACAAAAACTTTAATAAAAAATCTTAAAGGCTAAATAATCATAAAAAAAAGTCCTAAAAATCAACCTGAATGGCAGTCATCAAAACTAACTATTATTTTTGCCAGATTTATTGGCTTATGTATTATGGGATTAACATGCTTAGCTCATGATCCATTTTTACAAAGTAAAACATAGATAGATATTCGTATTTTGTCGAAAGCAAAGAGGCACATGCCTTCAAACATGTCTTAACAAGATTTTTAACCAGGATTTTCTTGATTTTTTAGCACCTTGTGTCACACTATCTGTTCAGGTTGGATGCATATATGTACTAATTACGCAACCATTGAGAATAAGCCACGTTTTATACACCCAAACGAGATTCTAACACTGATCTTCCTATCATCAGCAGTCTAGTATAATGTGATTTTGACGCCTTAAATCATTTGGTCACTGAAGAGGGTCTTTGTTATTTGTTTAATAGTATAATTCGCTTTGGGCGATCATATTTTAAAAAATTAATTGGAGTATTTAGCGTGCCTCGTAAATAATATCATACAATATGGTGGCAGAAAATTATATATATTTTCCTGAAACTGTATTCGCTATTTTACTGAGAAATAAATAACACGCAACAAGAAATAAAACAGAACACATTTTTATGTTTACCAAACAATAGTATTTCTAATATTCCCTTCATACGATTGACTAATCGAAGAAAATTATTAGCTTATTAATTTTATGCCTCATATTTACATACTTTAGACTATTCTCTTATAAATTTACATGTGCCCTGGTTGTGACTGATATGAAATACAGTAGAACCCCAATAATCCGTCACTTGTGGGACTGGGAGTGTGGTTGGAATGCAACAAAGGTCAGATTATCATAAGAAAACTAAATATTTACAGTAACGTATTACATACATACTTAAACAAGACAGTCTAAAGAGGAATTAAACCTATACAGAAACACATTTTTAGTGAAAATAATCGGTAATGTTCTTTTGTTTGGCAGACGACAGTCTAGACTTAGCTGCAATGTTCCTCCATTTCTTGCTCCACAAGATATCCATAGGTGTAGGTAGAGCTTTAGTTCTGTTCGATGTACTGAAGAGCGACATAAAAAAATTTCTTCTTAGCTTGCGTATGTGCGTAGGTGATTCGTCATCCTCATCATCATCAGGGCCTTCATTTACGGTTTCTTCATGAACTTGCGAAACAGCAGCAATGATCTCATCGTCATTTAGTTCTTCATTTTTTCACAATCTTCATCACATTTAGTAAGCTACTCATCAATGTCATTTGCTTGGATATCATGTAAAGTTTGTAAGTCGTTGACGATTTCCGCCTGTCTGTGTCTGGCGCTCACTCACTCACTCCCGATCATCACTTCCAGCCAAAGTTTATGCCAAGATTTTTGCAGTGTGTCAGGTTTCATTTCATTCCATGACTCGGCTATTGAGTAAATTGCATCTTTGATGCTTACGGATTTCATGGCTTCAAAAAGGCTACATCACGCTCCTAAAATCGAGCTGATGTATTTTCGTCGATAACGCCTTTTCTACCACTTGATCACGCCTTGATCTATCAGTTGTATCAGAGAAGTTACATTGGGTGGAAGAAATGCAATTCTTATTTCATCTTTTACCAATTCTTGATCAAAGGGGTGCGATGGACAACAACAACAGAACGCGAACAGGAAGATTTGGGTCTTTTTTCAACAGCAGGCACAAATTCGTCAATAAAACATTACTTAAACAGATTACAGTTCACCCAAGCTGCTTTTTAGTTGCGGTAATACACTGGTAGTGATGATAAATTAATGTTCTTGAACGCCCTTGGCTTTTTGGACTTGCCAATGACACAAAGCTGAAGCTTGTGTGTCCGATTAGCATTGCTGCAAGTAGCAATGGTTAGCCTGTCTTTGGCATATTTTGATCCCAGTACGGTCTCATTTGATGCAGCAAGTGTTTTTATCGGTAACATTTTATAGTTTAGGCTAGTTTCATATATATTATAAACCTGATCAGTTGCCAATTCATTTTCTTCAACAATTGTTTTAGATTTCAAAGAAAACTCTTTTGATGCCTCGTCATCAACTGATAGTTTTTCAACTGTAATTGCGCAGTATCTAACGCCATGACGGGTTTTCCACAGATCTAACCAACCTTCACTGGCTATGAACTCACCTTCTGCTATCCTACCCTCGCTCCCCAGTTTACCAATAATACCTTGTCTCTAATCTCTGCTCAAGCTTCCTCACATGAAACAGATATTTTATTAATATTATTTATTTTACTAATAAATGTTCTAGAGAGTAGTGAAATTATATCATACATACAGTTTCAAACATACTGTTCCTACTCTGGTCACACTCCAAGAACTAGCTGTCACAAACTCCCATTGTCTAGAAAGAATGTATTTTAGTATCCTAAGAAAAGGGTTATAAACAAAACCATATATGTCACAATGACAGCGCATTGGGTGACCTGGTGGTCTAGGGGTAAAGTGTAAGACTTCTGTGCTTGGGGTTCGGGGTTCAACCCTCGGTCCCGGTACAGATTTATCTGATTGTCAAACACTTCCTTCACCTCTGACAAGACGTGTATTGATCACAACTTGTGAATGTGTGGAATGCCAGGCCTCCACCGTGGTTTGGATCCCACGTTAAACTGTAGGTCCTCCATTTCATCTCACAATCATCCTACCATTACACATTAAAGTGCGTATAACCCGAACGGGTAGTAAGACGCTGTGCTAATAGTAATAATAATAATAATAATGACAGCGCATTATTTGGGAAACTGTCACTTGACATTTACGAAAATAAGATTTAACCTTAAACCGCAAATATTATTTGCTAAAATGTATTACACAGTAAGAGCTCAACAGACGAGGAGTTAACACATTGTTTGTTTTTTTAAATAAGTATTTGACCCGTTATGTAAATACCTATTCTGTCGTTTCACATAACTAATGTCACGTTGGCTACTGCCCGACATATGAAAGAGACAAACTGGTCGTTCTAACCTTACACAACGGTAGATTGTAACAATGTCGGACGGGGGGAGTCATGTATTTATCACCTGGACACGGAGCAGAAGAATTGAGCTTATCAAGTTTGTGTAAAACCCCCACCAAGGTAGTATTGTATCACATTAACACTTGCTAGAACAAGAGACATGGGTGGTAATTGGACCTGACGCTATCTCGCTGCATGGCCCGGCCTAGTTGCCAGTGAGCTAGGAGGGCGCGCAGGCGTTATATTCGTTATCTGGCACATTGTTTCCAGTTAGCGTATCCTGGCCATTCATCACCCCTTGCCAGGGCTGGAGCGAAGGGGGATGTGGGGGGGTGGAATGAGAAGGGGGGGGGGAGAGAATAGCCCAGGCGAACGGTACCATACCATACTCTGATACCACTAATTTGTCTTTGGAACCCGGGCAAGCGCAGGGATGGGAGCGAGAGTGTGTGGGGGGGAGGGGGGGGCGGGTTGGCAAGGGACGCTTTGCGATACCGGGACGGGATTTTCCTGCGACGTGGAGGCCTCCCTTCACTTACCGCAACATTTTTTTTCCCCCTCTTTAGGGATAGTTAGATTTTTTTCTCTTCTAAATTTAAAGTAAACGCATTCGTTCACAAATTTTGTGTTTAAACCTTGAATCTTTATATTTTTTGATCCAACTTAGACCGCACTTGGACTTTACACATAACCAACAAATGTATATTATTAATCCTAATCTAGGCCTTTGCCAAAGTTTAAAATAAATATTATTACCCGCCTCGGTGGCGTAGTTGGCTAACGCGCTTGTCGTGTTGAGCTCGACTGCTGAGGATGGGGAGATCGAGGTTCAAATCCTGGTCGGGTGAACTGGGGGTGGTTTTTCCTAAATGGTTTTCCACTCTCCCTCCACGCAAATGTGGGTTCACTTCCTCTAATTTAACCTTCCCAATTCCTAATCCATTAGTGTAATCAGTACTAAAAGCTTATAACCCGAACGGTTAGTATGACGCGGTGCTTATTATTATTATTATTATTATTGTTATTAAAATAAATATTTATGTTATACTCGAATCAATCATAAAATACTGAGTTCTTGCACTTATACCATGTCTTACTACCCATCCAGGCTATCCACATAATAGGGTAGGAACGAGGATTGTATAGCTGAGAAGTAATATAAAAGCATTTCATGAGTGGGAAAGTGAAAAAAGCATTTAGTAAAAAGTACTACACCAGACGAGACTGATGCCTTTAGTATTAGTACCCAACTACGAGGCTGGTGTAAAATATACTAATAAGAGTAATTTAGTCTCAGCTTCAAGCATTGCCTCATAAAACATTTTTGTCAAAATATTTCAATTCTGATTTATTGTCTAAAATATTTTAAATTAAATCTTATAAAATATATTTGGTTAGGAAAACTTTAAACCATACTTATATTTATCTATTTATCTTTTTTTGGTTCACTCATTTACTAATATCGGTTACAGAAGTGTCCGAACGTATACACATCAACTACAATTCATGTTATGTTTGTATCTAAACAAACATTACAACATCAACATCACTGCTATTTCATACAGGATTTTACACTAGGATAAAGGCTTCATAGTTTACACTCGTTGAATTACTTGTCCCTAAAGTATAAAGGAAACAAGTGATATGATGAATTGCTTTATTTATCTCTGTGTATGTGTCTCTGTTATACCCTTCCCACTCATTAACATATTGCGACCAACATAGGTGCACATGTATGTGCAAACATATAAAGACCGTGTGGTTTCATTCATATTAAATAATATATGATGCAAGCTCTTATTTGTTTAGAATGATTTCTCTCGTTTTTCATATTTACTTTTTCATGCCAAAATAATATAGAAAGAGTGTTAAATTCATCAAGTGATTAACTAGTAGTTATTATACGTTTTATCAACCTTGGAATAAAGAATAATTTTATGTAGCCTATGTCTATTGTCATGCATATTTAACTTTATATATATATATATATATATATATATCATGGAGCTTTTTAACAATTTAAATTGTTTATATTCTTTGGTAAAGAGAGATGTTCCTCTTTTCTCAATGTTTTTGTAAAAGTGTCAATTATCTCTCTTTTTATTTCTCTAGGGTGGAAGGTTTCTACAAAATAAAAATAATTTATTTGTAGGTATTTAACGTGTAATATCTGAACCGACTGATTTTATCAGCACACGACTCATTAACTAGCTTAAATCTAGAACTGATACAACATCCAGCAACCCCCCCCCCCCCCCCCCCCCACCNCCCCCCTTCATCCTCCAGCCGCTAATTAATGACTGTGAAAGTGTAAACCCACATTTCACTAACGACAATTTTGGTCGGCTATGTCAGGATTCTAACCCAGGACCCTTAGATCGGTGATAGACACGCTACCAACGGAGCTAATGTGTCGAAGAGTGAGTGATTTTGCAACAAAGTATATAATTTAGTTTCACAAATATTATGAGTTATTAGTTTTTTGCAAATATATTTTATAATACAATACTTACAGTCATATCGTCATTTATTGATACATTCAGCTGAATGTTCAACAAGTTGAGAATTTCATTTTTTCTGTTCTTATGATGTACAGCTGTCACTTTCGAAAGATATTTTTCAATTTTGACATACATAGAATAATGTGATCATTTGTCAATGTCGACTTACGTACATTTATTCTTTTTATGCTCTAAACCAGTAGTTTTTAACCTTTTTGAGAGCGAGAAACTCTTCTGAAATTTAAAATACAATGCCTTCATCAGACATGTGTGTACTCCATAACTAACACCAGATAGCTCTAGCTTAACAAGATATATTTTTGTAAAGACTAGTTTTAAGGAGTTTTTTGAGTCTTTGAATTATTCAAATAGTTATTTGGGCACCGTAAAATAGTTAGTTGGTCTCCAGGTTTGGAAGCGATGCTCTAAATTGGGGGCCGGAAACCTTTTTGATATCAAGAGCCATATGGGATTTTTTTTTAAAATGTTTGACAGGCTGGAAAAAATATCATCAAAAAAATTTAAACTTTACATTTCTCATGTAGTAACTAGTTATTAGTTTATTTTAATCAAACCAATTGTTTGTTTTCTACACCTTTTATGGGACATACAAGCTCAGTTGGTGGGCCGGAACCAACCCGCGTCCAAGGGTTGCCAACCACTGCTCTAAATGCTTATTCTTATTGTAATACTAAGGCTACGGAAATAAATGGTGTCGAGTAGATAAAATAATTTTTTGAAGCACACTTTTATAGCGGATAAATTGTTGAGCAAACTTTTTGTCTATTTGAAATATATGTTTTTATTCTCAAAATATTAGCTAGAAATAAAAAACATAGTGGTTACCACAAACTTTTTAAATACACACATATATATATCTAGAGGCCGCTATAAACTCCACGGATAACACATAAATCAAGTAGATAATAACGTTTGAATCATTGGTAGCATCATGATGCGGTTTTCTCTATTCTAATTTAGAAAAAAAAAAGATTAATACTTAAAAACTTGAACTATATTATATTTTTAAACAATTAGATGAAAAAAACACTAATAAACATATCCCAATTTTGCTGTTGTAAAATGAAGAAATAATGATTACGGTGTTCTAAAATATTGAGGAGACATTTATTGAATAAAATTTTATTTTTATTAATTAAGGTATTTAAAGTGCACTAAATGAACTGAACGACTATATCAGCACACGACCTATAAACTATCTTAAATCTATAACAGACACAGCAACCCGTCCCCAGACGTTAATTCATCACTGTGAAAGGGAAAGCCCACATTTCACCAATGATAAATTTTTCGGCCTAGGTTCCGTTAAAGCACATACTACCGACTGTGCTAATGTGTTGGGCATATAAATTATAAATAAGATTCTTTATATGTATATAAATTATATATATGTATATATATATATAAAAAATAACCATTATTTGAGACAAATAAAATAAGTTTCTCTATTAAGACTTAAAAAGCTTAGAAAGATTCCAAAATTCTTTGTCTCACCTAAAGTTTTCAATGACTGTCACGTGTGTGTGTAATTTACATTTTTCCTTAATGCAATAATTGAAATTTCTCTATTTGTCAAAAAATGTTGCAGCGTGAAGTATTATAGCTCTCTCTTAGTTGTAAATCATCAAACTTACATCAACTGAAGTATAAAAGATTAAGTGAATAATATTTTAGATCTACTAAAAATGTATATATGTATTTTGTTTTTACATCCATCAAATATATAAAATATAAATATAACAATAAAATAATTTATTATAAAGGTGAAATTGAAATTACCTCAGCACTAAAAAAAATCAATTAACTAGACCTTGGAATAATTACAAGGGAATTCAAGTTTGGTGTCAGAAGTGGGGATACAAACCGTAGGCGTTCGCCCGCTTCACTCTTGAGGAAGCCCTGCACATCTGTTTAATTCGTACCACGATATAAGAAACTATATCTATGTAATAATATGTAAATAGGCAATTAATAGTCAATACTCTATTATATAAAAAACATGTGCTAAAAACTTTTTAAAATTAGATAAGCTTGATTGTAATAAAACTGAGAATTTTTAGCTTCGTGTATTACTACCTGAACGGGCTTTACTCATATATAGGAATCACATGACTGTGTTAGAATAAAGTAATGTTCCATTTGAGATAAAGTGTATCCGCATTTGCGAGAAGATAGAGATAGTGGAAACCCACTTTATGAATACCAATTCTAAGGACACCCAACCAGGATTTAAACCCTTACAGCCCCGTCATTGGAATTTCAGTCTGCAGTATATTATGGGAGTGACGCCTTAAACTATTCAATCATTTAAGTGGGTGGTTTTTAATTCGTATGTTTATACCAACATAAGCTATTGGAGCCTAAAGTAACAACATAACAGGAGAAAAATACTTTCATTTTCATCGTAAAGCACATCTCCCTAGGCACCTTTCTGGTCTCTTCTTGTCTTGTTTCAAAATGATGGGGAAGTTAGGGTTTGAATCTCAGCTGTATGCACTTTGGTTGTATTTTTCTAACTGGTTTACCACGCTTACGCCATATAAGTGCGGGTACATTTAATCTGACTTCTTTCAACCATATTCTGTTAGTGTGTAGACCGGATTGGTAGTAAGACGTGGAAGACGAATACAAAAAAAGATTCTATAATTCGTAAGGCAATAAAGTATTTATTCAGGAAAGGGTCGGGAAGCTAATTGCTCTTAAGGATTTGAGCTCCTCTTGTTATAAGACCTCGTTAAAACTAATGTTGAGAAATTGGTCTCTTTGTTCTTCCCTTTGCTCAAACATCGCATGGAATGACTTGTCCAGCTTCTTACCATCTGGCTCCTGCCCCCTTCCCTTGAACTCACAAATCTCTTACATTCCATTTATTACACTGATTTGCTCGAATGGGCTATGTTATCAAACTCGTTTTGCAAATCCACTTATTCAAAAGGATAGATCAGACTCATTAAGGAAAAAACCTCCCCTGCCTTCTTCTTCTTTTTTTTTTTTGTTGATAGAACAA
>CABFVZ010000539.1:78377-156767 GCA_902151445.1 Timema monikensis
AAAAAAAGTCCAACAAATGAATGAATCACGTTTATCTTCCTAGATTTGTTTTTCCCAAAGCGTAATTTTGCCTTCCGACATTTTTTTTTCTTTAGACGTAAGGGATACACAACTTTTGATATATTCACAGGTCTAACGCCAAAATGAAACATTAACCATTGCATTCTGACATTCATAACACGTCACTCAACGTTTTAAGGCTTTCTTTTTTAAAAAAAAATTATATAGGATAAGATTATTTTGAATAAAAATTACAAACATAAATTATAGATTTGTGAATACCGTCTAAAATAACATTTATGGAAAAGTATATACTATAAGTATGATACGATGCGTAAGCTAGAATGATTCATATAAAACTAGAACCTATATTTATCTTTATTTTATAATGCTAATTTTCCCCATTATAAAATAGACTATAGTTATGAACCCCCGCGCTAGTGGTAAGATGGTCTAAGGTGTCTTTCTCACAATTGTCTCGACTGCAGATAACAGGAAGTTCAGGAGTTGAATCCCGGTCGGTTAAATTGATGCTGGTTTTTCCAAAATTGTTTTCTACACTTCATCTTCAGCCCTAACAAATTCAAGCATTATTTTAGCTCTTTGTCTTACCACCCGTTCGTATTATACGCTTTAAGGCAATATCTACATGCGTATAACCAAAAGGGTAGTAAAACACGGTGGCAGAAAAATAAATCTTTATGACTTAAGTGGTAAGGGTACCCTGCTAAAAATATGATAGAGCTTCGTTGATCGACTTGAACAATTTACACTTTGTTAATATGTTCGTTCTAAGAGTCAAATTAAACATTTTTTTCGTACATGGTGGTTTAGTGATTAAAGTTAGATGTGTTAGTTTGAGCTCAATCCATATAAAATAGACCGCATATGTGGATACGAGGTTTAAATGTTCGACTTTTCAAAGCTGGTTTCCTAGTGAAGGAGATTTCAGGGATAGAATTACTGTCGATCAAAGCGATGCTATTTCCCCTTAAATGTTTCCTACTCTACCTGCACGCAAATGCGTGTAAACACCCTCTAAATTCCACCTTCCCGATCCATCACCCATTTGAGTGGATATAGGGTATCCAGGACGAGTATTATTAAGATGCGAAGCTTGGAAATAAAAACAAAAGTTAATTCATTAAAGTGATGTCATTCGTTTTACCTCAAATGGCTAGATATTTAAATAATCTGTTTCATGTAAAATATATATTTTATAAATTAAGAACCTTTTAGAAGAAATAAGAAACTGAATTTGACCATACAGAGAGACTGATGCTTGCATCAGTTAACCTACACGGGTTGTCCCTGCGGACTGATATGCCTCCGTTAGTCTACTTTCGTTAAAAGTAGTACACAGGTCTGGGCCCCCAAGACCACGTCGTGAGCTTGACTCGTGGTGGCGGCCCAGAAATGGGTTGGACTCTGTGGGGCAGGGAGTTTAACCACCGACGAATGATGGCGTTGGCAGAGGGATGGGGTTCAGGCCTTCGGGTCCGGGCTCCTGGGGTTCTTGGCCTGTGGGCCAGGGGCCTCGCCCTTCGTGCGGTGAGCCGTTTTAGAGCTCCGGTACTAACCTGGACGGTTAGTAGTGCATGGGCACCTCTACTCGTACGCACGAGGCGTGGGAGGTTACTTTACCACGCGCAATGGACGTAATCCCATTCCCCTACCTACGCGAAAGAGTGAAGATTGCAAGGTCGCTTCTGTGAGCGGAAGTAAATAACTCCGGTTACCACCCTGGATAGGTGGGAGTCACAAGTCTCCGGTGTCGGTCCCACCAGTGAGTGACTGGAAACGAGGGAGGAGTTAATTCTCGCCTCCCCGGGTATCCAGCCTGAACCGGATCATCCCACCTTTCGGGGTGAGGAGGTTGTAGCTGTTTAGGTACCGACCTAGAAACTGCCCTGGGCCTAGATGTCCAGTGGTGTGTGGCGCCGTGATCTATAGTTGCAAGCCATCACACGTTAATTGGTATGTTAACCCTTCCTCCACCTCTGACAAGACATCTTGTGAATGTGGGGAATGCCAGGCCTCCACCGTGGTTCGGATTCCACGTTAAACTGTAGGTCCTCCATTTCATCTCACAATCACCCTACCATTACACATTAGCGTAAGTGCGTATAACCCGAATGGGTAGTAAGACGTGGTGCTAATAATAATAATAATAATAATAATAATAATAATAATAATCAGTATGGTGATATACAATATCACTCTCAGTACACCCGACTGGGATTCGAACCTCAATCTCCTCATCACCAACATTCCATTCTATAAAGATAGTAAAAAGGTAGAGATATTGCGACCACTGCTGCGTGTGGATTAATGAATTTAGTTATACTTTAAAGTTTTCAAATAGGAATATTTCTATGTCAATCCTATTATATAGTATGAGAAAAATAAACTGCCAAAACTTTAGGATATCTTGAACTAGATGACTGTTTTTGTACGAGTCAAAGAGGAGTTTGAAGCATCTTAAGCTTTGAGAAAATACCAAAACGATCCTGATTCAAATAATAGTAGAAATATATATGTTTATTTTAGGAGACTATAAAGCTGGATAATTATGGATTACGTAGCAGACGTCTTCCACTAAGCTTTTGTAGTAGCTATAATCGTTTCATAGAATTCTAAATTTGGAAAAAGAAATAATTTCAATTCAATATGTCGCTCCTATCTATAGTTAATAAAATTATATATTTATACTTATACTTTGACACGATCTTCTTTGGAGTGATATCTTATAAGTTTTCATTTTTTGTATCCATTAATTCTAACAACTTATCTACAAATATTTTCAAAAGTAAAGTAGCTTGCTTATATTTTATATGTTTTTAAAGTAAAATAATGAGATTAATTTGATCGTTCAAGATATTATTTTTGTATTTTTTATGAAATAAATAAAACTCACCAGATGTTTTATAAAAAGGGATTCAATTTGCCTTTATTTATATTACTTAGGAGAAATTTCGGAATAAATAATGACTGAAATATACTAAAAATGGTCTACATAAAAAACTAACCTCCAAACAGCCATTAACCTAGGTAGTTGTTCATTATTTACTTGCCATTTAAAGTGAAAGCATAGCAACTATATGTTTACATTTTATAATTTTATCATTTAGCAATTTTAAGAATCAGTTTGGTTTTAGAAATTTTTACTTTCTAATATTATGAGACAGTATTGTAATTGTGGGTGACCTGGTGGTCTATGGGTAAGGTGTCAGACTTCTGTGCTGGCAGCCAGGGTTCAATCCTCGGTCCCAACACAGATTTATCTGATTACCAAACCCTTCCTTCACCTCTGACAAGACACCTTGTCAATGTGGGGAATGCCAGGTCTCCACCGTGGTTCGGATTCCACGTTAAACTGTAGGTCCTCCATTTCATCTCACAATCACCCTACCATTAACACATTAGCGTAAGTGCGGTTAACCTGAACGGGTAGTAAGACGCGGTGCTAATAATAATAATAATAATATTGTAATTGTGAAAATTTTGGATCTTGAAATTATGAAGAATCTTTACTTTTTTGTGTGTCCGAAATAAAAAAAAATGGATTTTACAATTTTGCCTGTCCCTATGTCTTTATAACTGTCCATTCTTAGCTACAGATCTGAAACGATTTGATGGATTTTGTTCAAACACAATATTAGGGGGTTTTTTCAATTTTTTTTTTTTGAAAAGGTATCCAACAATTTTGTTTAAAATAGATATATAAAGGGAGTATTTAACCTGTCAAATAACACTTATTAAGGGCCTAAATAGTTCCACTTAAGCGTAGACAGCTGAATTGTTGGGCTCCTAGACTAGACGTTGTTAATTTAAATTCTGACTGGGTAAATCTGTGGATTATGTTTTTTATTTACGTTTCTTTCCACTCTCCTTCCACACAAATGTGGTTATATTTCCTCTAAACTATATTTCTTTCTCACTCTTCCCCCGTAGGCCTACTGTATCTAAATGCCGATATCACCGGACGGATTGTTTAAGACGTGGAGCCAAAATAAAATAAGAAGTCTTCCGTCTTGAAGAAATAATAATTATTATTACTATTATTAGCACTGCGTCTTACTACCCGTTTGAGTTATAAGCTTATGTACTGTACTAATTACGCTAATGGATTAGAAACGAAGAAGGTTAAATTTAGAGGTAGTGTACCCAAATTTGCATGGAGAGACAGAGTGGGAAACTATTTAGTAAAAATACCTCAGTACAACCGATCAGGATCAAACCCTAATTTCCCCGTTATCGGCAGTCTAGCCTATTGCGAGAAAAGGGCCTAGACAATGCGGCCACCGAAGTGGGTGACTGGACTGCTGATGACAAGGAGATTGGGGTTCAAATCCCCATCAGGGTGTACCTAGGGTGGTTTTCATTAAAAAAACTTTCACTCCCCCTCCACAAAAATGTGGGTATACTTCTTCTAAAATTAAACCTTCTTCATGTATAAACACATTAGCGTAATTAGTAATTATGTGTATAGCTCGAAAGGGTTTTAAGATGAGGTGATAAAAGTAATTTTAAAAAAATATGCTCTGATTTTCCATTTGGTTCGAGTTGTCCAATCATATACAGGCAGGCCTACCTGCCAACGACAGCTGCCATTCTGGCAACTGTCAAAGCCACATAGGTTCAGTCAACCAATCAAACATCACGTTATCCCTCAGGCGGTATGAAACGTTAATAACGGTGACCCAATAAATAAAACAAAATTTGAAATATGGAAATAAGACTTACTCGGATTCAATACATTTCAAATAAATTTGGACGTGATGTATATTTGTGTTGAATGTGCAGAGAGGTGTGGAATTATTTCAATTCTTCCACATATGAATCAAGCTTAGCCCTGAGGCGAAAGGTTTTGGATTGATATATGATTTTTAGGACCTTCAAACAAGTAGGATATCAATAATGCTATTCTTTTTTTACTTTGAATACTTAACATGTAACTTTACAAGCCTATCGTTTATATCAGAACAGGGCTTACAAGCTAAGCTTAGCCATAAAAGATATACAAGACACAGTCTCTAAAAAAAAGTCAATTCAGGGCTGTGAACTGTAAAACTCTGATTTAGTTAATAATATATTTGTGGGTTATTAATAGAGTATAAAATTGAAACATTAGCTAAGTAGATCTTGGCAACACCGAACAAGCTTGAAGTATAGAATAGTAGGGAATGCCAGATAAGTGTAGTATTTTTGTATTTAAAATAACTTTATTTTTTCGGGAAAATAAATCTAATATTCCTGCAGTAGAAATTTAAAGTTTAATTTACATACATTACATACATACATACATACATACATACATACATACATACATACATACATACATACATACATACATGCATACATATATACATAGAAATATACATACATACATACATACACTCATACATACATACATAAATACATACATACATACATACATACATACATACATACATACATGCATACATACATACATACATACATACATACATACATACATACATACAATACATACATACATACATACATACATACATACATACATATACTGTTTTCTTACGGTGTGGACAGGAAACTGTGTATGTAGCCCAAAAAACAACTCGGTCCTTAATCCATCCCCAGTAACTTTTTCCACACTTACCCATTCTTGCATACATGTTTTGCTTCAACAAAATCCACACACTATGTCAAAAACTATCTTTTATTCATAGAACTCTTAATGTTTTCTTGTTCACATATTTGTCTACCACATTTAGCCACGTCTTACTTGGGCTACCCCTTCCTTTTGATCCACACACTCTACTTTGATATATTTGCTTCGCCACTCGATCCACAGTCATCCTCTCCACAAAACCAAACCAACATAAGACGCGTCTTTCACATGTATATGTGTGACAAACTTTGGAGGCCTCATGGTCTAAGTCGTCATTCTCACAATAGATTAACATGCCGATGTTGGGAAATTGGGGTTTGTGTGTCTCCTCGTTGCTAGTGGTGTGACATGGAGTTTGTATGTCTCAATAACGTTTCAGGGACATTTTCAATTGTCGGATGACAAATAATTCAGGGAAATGTAAATATTTGAAAAGTCAGTTTGAAACTTTGAAAAATTAATAAGAAAGAATGAAAGATGAAAATGAAAAAAGCTCAGTATAAAACTTTTTAATTAACATATTATTAAATCTATTCAAGGTGACGCCAGCAAGTTTATGCTTTTATTTATACATTTAAACTCACTTTGCTCCATGGGGGCTCCGCCCCCAAAACACAGTCAGTTTTCTTTGAAAGTGAATGTAAACTAATGTAATTCCAGAGAGGTTTTTTGATAGGTCTTACCGTTTAGCCATAAGGAACCGCAAACGAAAGGTCTGCACCGACTTTAAAGTTGCTCCGAAATTTTGAACTTTTTTAGGGGGCTAGAAATTAATTTTTTTTAACCTTTTGGAATTTTTCCGTCGGTTACAGGCTAGAAGCTATAAGTTTGCCAAATTTAAAGTTTCTAACTCATCTGGAAGTGGGTAAACTTTAATGCTAGTGAGTGAGTCAGCAATGTGGCTTTATAGTAGTATAATATGTACGAATGAACATGAAAGCCAATTTGATAGAAAGTTTCACTTTCTTGGGTTTTTTCCATTCTCTTACGAGTTTGTATCCGGTATTTACGTTTCTTTTTTTAAAAAAAAATCGTTTATTTAAACACTCTTATATGGTCTAAGTTAAATGTTTTAAGTCAATTAAATAAACTTAATAAATTCGTTTACATATTATTATCTCAAAACACTATCTTAAACTTTAAAAAGTAGACTACAGTTGAAAAAACCTTCTTCAACCAATATGAAGTTATTAATTAATATCCTAATCCCATATTTCAACTTTAACGTAGCAATGACCACATTGTGGCAACACGCTGTTTCTTGAAGTTTATTTTATCACTACGTCTTACTATCCATTCTTGTTATACGACTATGCACAAACTACGCTAATGGTTTTCAGAATGAGGAAGGTTATATTTATAGAAAAAAAAACCGCATTTTCGTGGAGGGTGAAGGGAAAACAATTTTTTGAAAGACCACCATCAGTACACCCGACCGAGATTCAAACCTTTGTCCCCTTGTCATCGCCAGTCTAGTCTACTGCGAGAGTGACGCCTTAGACCATGTGGCTATCGAATCAGATTGTATAAATTAGTGTTATTATTTAGTGTTATTAGTGTTATGTTAAGTGACAGCACCAGATAAATTGATAAGTACGTTAAAGTAGATCTAGTCGTTTTTCCAGCTATCAGATAAGGCCCTTGGATGTTTGGTACCTTGCTCATTACACCAATCTCAGAACAAGTTTGAAGACTATATTTTAGAAGTTTGACATATTCACTCACCAAGCTAGAAAGAAAGTTACCTAGTGGAACTCAGAATGTAACCTATTCATCTTTAGCGTTTTGTTTGGGCAACAACAAGTACGTAGGAAATAGAACAATTATAGTAGATTCATTGTTTTCTAAAAACGCTTTGTTTGGCCAGAGCGAGCAAAGTCAATGGGACCGAGTGGGTTGTTTGTGAAAGAGGAAACTCGCGTACAATGCCATATAAATGTAAAATACGTAATTGAAGTACCCTTGGAAAGCTTTGACGATACAAACCTTTTTATGATTGCCTTGGCAACATAAATTAAATACGTTTTCACATGATGTCAGGCAGGACTCTTAACTAGATTCAAAATGAAAAGAAAAATTCATATAGACTTAGGAGTCTATTAAATTGTGACCTTACCTCTTATTAACATGTTTTGTTACCCAGATTTGAAGAAGTAATTGTTCTACTAAACAATAAAGTGTAGTAAAACAAACCATAAAAAATTTATTTGTAATTATAATACTGGTTGAACCGTATTCGGGTTATGATACGATAACCAAACTTTAGGGATGGAAAGATAGATCAATGTTACGCCTAATTTCCCAAGTGCTTATAGACACTCTCACGAAACATTTCTTATTTTGATTATAATCTTTTTTGTCTAGTAAACCATGATTAGTTGATATTTTTTTCGATCATTAAATATAAATCACATAGCAATTACAAAAATAACTGTTACCGCACAGACTTTCTCGCTTTTATATTAAAGATATCGCGTAAGATATGTGAAAATAAATATTTTACATTGTTATAGAAACATAATGGGGTAAAAAAAGAACATCGAGTTTTACCAAAGATCATACATGAAATAAAATACATTGCTAATGTAATATATTATTTGTACTGTGCATTTTCAACTTCCAAATTAAAAAAATATTATTTAATAACATTGATCTATCTGTATCTCTAAAAATATTATTTCAAATAAAAGTTTTTATAGTTAAGAATCCTACAATTTTTATTATGATAAGCAATTTAGTATCTCCCAGAGCTACGGAGATATGATCAATATTGTAAATTTACAAATATGTGAAGTACTCTCAAAGTCATTATTACGGGAAAACGAAATGCACTTTTTTTTTGTAATATTAAAAATGGCTGGTTAAGAATTCTAATTTAAAACGTTAGAACCGGTTTTGATTAAATAGATTTTTTTCTTTTCTTGCGCTAAAGTAATTAACCATAAATTTAGGGTTGGATGGATAATTCCAAAAAGTACCTTTTGGGAACCTTATGAAAACCCTAAATAGGTGGTTTTAGCCTTATCGGAAAAATGGTTTCGGTCAAGATACAAACCTACAGACAGAAGGCTTCGGAAAAACAAGTTATCAGGGCTCAGTCGGTCATGAAACGTGGACACGCATTAACATATCGATTCTGATTAGTGTGACGATCACAATACTTTATCTCTCATGGAATCAAGAGCAAATAAAAATGGGAGTTCCTGGACAAAATAGCAGGGGTGCCAACCTATACCGATGATCGTAAGATATAATTATTTATTTTCCACATCAGGTTTCACGACCGTGCCAGACTCTACGCGTAATAACTACGCTACTGAAATAGGGATAAAGTAGATAGAATTTAAAGAAAGTGTACCCACATATTCGTGAGGGTGAGTTGGAAATCATTAAGTAAAAAAAAAATAAGCTCCTTAGTTCATTCTTCCGTGATCGGAGCCCAAGCCTCTCAGTCACCAGCAAACAATACAAGGGGCGCTTGACGTTTATTTGGGGTGTTTTTTTCCTAAATGTGTTATCATCTTACAAGCAAGTAGTGACACATTTATTCTAAACTGTACCCCTCACATTACTACCAAATTACCGTGATTATTTTATATACCTTACGAATATCACTAATCGGTAGTGAAACTCACTGAAATGAAAATATGGGGGACGAGAACGAAATAAATATAAGCCCTATAGCAATGAGGAGGATATTTGTACAGAAGCTTGTCAAGGTTGATTAAAGCATATTTTAAAAACAAATTGTTTTTTGTCTAAATTTGAATACTATTTTTTTATGTCTCGATATATGAGATAACTATGGTTTTAGCAAGAACAAAAATGTGTGTAAATCTTACTATATTGCAAGTGAAGCCAAAAACTTTGATGTGCTTATACTAAGAAACTTTTCTCACTCACCTTTAATTTGTAAATTTGGGGAACTACTTCTACTAAAATAATTGGCAGATATAAATTAAAAACATATATCATAATTCTCATTATGATTGTCTTTGTATGTACCATGTCTGTTAAAATAATATTTGCTAAAATGTAAATTTACTAAAAGCCACATAAGCCTTTGCAAATGAATAGACGATTTAATCATAAGATTGTTTTATGAACCATAAATAAAATATTGAAAAAGTCATAATTTATTAGTTTTAGATCAGCATAAAGGCTAATTAGTTATTCACAAGATGTTGCCACAAAAACCATGTTTTAATGGTACACTTTTTGCAATTCATTACCTACTTAGAATAAAGATAGTATTTACACACAACCAAGGATTTAAAAACAATAGTATTCATAAACATCAATATCATCAATATTTAATAAAAAAAACTTGTTTGAAATCAGTGCTTAAGTTATCATTTATAAACATGTTTTAATTAGATTTTCATACTATTTTAATGGAACATATTTCCACCTCAGTGGTCACATGGCTTGGCTGTCACACTCTATTAGTCTGGTTAACCAGTAATGGGGAGGCTGGGGTTTGTATACGGACAGGTTTTTTTTCATAAATGATTTTCCATTCTCTCTCCATTCTAATGTGAGTATTTTCCCTATAAATTTTAGGTTTGTATTCTAGGTTAATATAAATGCGTTTTATCTATGACAGGTACTTTGTAGTATGAAAAAAACTTACATAACTGATACGTGAAGTCCAGATGCACCGAGGCTATTTTCCAACGTAAGCTTCCCATTTGACAGCTGGAAAATGTTCTTGAATATATTAAAAATAATTATCTCAAAGAAAATTAAGATGAAGTCCCTTATATATAACAAACTGTCATGAAGGATAGTTTAATGGAAAATTTATTTTGGCTTACATCAAAGCTATAAATTATAAATCATCTTTTAAAGATCAGACATATTTGGTTTTCAGACAACTTCTAAACGAAGCCAGTCGATGAGTTGGTGCGCAGTAATTCGTCATGTCCTTACGGTCCTTCCAGCTCTTGGTCACCTGGGTAAGTAACATAGAACCATGATATTCCCCGCCCCATTACACATGAGAAATGATTAATCACTGGGGATATATCAAACTCATTTCTTTCACTGCAATTATAATTTAGTTTGTATAGTTCCTGAACTCCATGAATTTTTCTAAGTTCATTAGTTCGGTTGAACAAGATCAGTCTACTCCTTTGGTAGAGCCAAGTATTATTCTCTAAGATCTGTAGCTCAACAAGTTTCTCTTAGTTAATTGGTTTAGTTCAATCAATCGGTGAAGTGAAGTGCCATTCTTTTAGTTCTAAATTTCAGCAAGTCTTTCTTATATCTGTAGATTAGTTGGTGGTTTAGTTAATCGAAAGTGACATCTGCAGGTCATACAACCTGACGTATGAATATAGTTCTAGTCACGTTTCTAGGTGTGAGATAAGGTTGTTTCTATGAAAATTGGACTGTAGCACTGACTGTATCTTCTTGTCTTCAAAAGCAATGCTAGAGATGGCATATGAGTTCTCTTATAGCTACTCGCCTTGTCGCTCTTCCATGCTGCTCGTAAATAGCAGTCTTTAAATGGTCAGGATGAAGATGATAACTACTCCCTTCAGTGGCTGAATGGTAAAATCTATCACTCTCGTGTGGGACTGGCCTGTCGGGGCTTGAATTTCGTTTCGGTTTACTGTGGATGGTTTTTCCTAAATGTTTTCCTAATCTCCTTTCAAGAAAATGATGGCAGATTACCTTTAAATGTTTCCTTACTCATCCATACCCCATTATATTAGTTACCGTATATATGTATAGCCTAAACAGATTAAAACACACATCGATTAAAAAAATTCTGATAACTGCAACAAACTTCATCAGAATTTTCCTAGAAAGGGGATATAAAAACACATTGAAGATCTAAAGGTTTCACTTTATGGATTGAAACATAAACCATTAGTTAGAATGAAAAGAAAGGATTAGAAGCCTTTGCGATATGGTGCTACAGAATAATAATGAAAACATCATGTATTGAGATGGTGTCAAATACAGAAGTTCTAAGAGAATCAAATGAAAAAGGAAACGTCGGAAGGATATACAGCAAGGAGGAGTTAACATGGCAGGATATATACTGAGTCGTGATAGTTTTACGGAGATAATTATAGAAGGAGAGGGGGTATGGAGAAATTCAAAAAGGAAACCAAGACTATAGTATATGAATCAGATAGTGAACGGTTTTGGAAGAAGTAGGTACACATAAGTAAAAAATTTGGCCCACACAAATTCGTCTACACTTCCTCTAGATTCAACATTCCTCATTATTTAGCCATTAGCGTAGTTAGTATTTAAGCGTGCAACACGAATGGGTAGTAATAGGTGATGATAAAAAATTTAGCCATCACATAGTTTGTCTCTGGATGAACTTTGGATCTTGCACCAGCCATTCATCTTCATAAACTACTTTCCCTGTTAACAAAGCATAAACCATTGTCCAAGTCTAGGAAGGTCCTTGTAAGCTAGGTGGCCACTCTATGACTTCCAATAACTCCTAGTTGCAACTGTCATTTTTTGTGTGTGTAAAATACATTCTCAAAATATGAGTTCACTCTTTTAGATGTATCGCTAAAATTTGGCTCCCAACAATACTGATTTTAGAATTTCAAGGGGTCGCAGATCTAATGCGTAAGTAAGACATTCAATATATTGGTTTGCCGGCTTTGGGAAAGAAAAGGTTCAAATATCAGCTAGGTGCACTACAGGTTTTTTCAAATCACCCAAGTAGGAGATTTAAAATTCCATACTTACTCTATGACTATAGGGAATAGAAACAAAGTTCATTGCCACACCTACAAAAGTACGTCACCTACTCTTATTTTAAGTAGTTCTAGCCAGTCCACCTCATTACAACCTATTCTGATTTTGAGATAGCTATATCCAGGCCACCTCCTTTACCCTATTATTATTATTATTATTATTATTATTATTATTATTATTATCACCGCGTCTTACTACCCGTTCAGGTTGTACGTACTTACGCTAATATGTCATGGTAGGGTGATTGTGAGATGAAATGGAGGACCTACAGTTTAACGTGGGATCCGAACCACGGTAGAGGCCTGGCACTCAACACATTTACAAGTTGTGATTAATACACATCTTGTCAGAGGTGTAGGAAGGGTTTGGCAATCAGATAAATCTGTGCCGGGACCGTGGATTGAACCCCGAACCCCCAGCATAGAAGACTGACACCTTACCCCTAGACCACCAGGTCACCCTATTTTACCCTGCCCCTTTCTGGTTTATTCTAATGCTATCCTCCCACATGCACCTAGGTCTTCCTAATGGTTTCTCCCCATTGGGTTTGCCAGTCAATACCCTGATCGCGGTTATAGATTCTTCCATTAGTGCTTCATGTCCTAACCACCATAATCTATGAGACTTAATTACCCTAACAATGTATTGTAATAAATACGGGGTATGTAAATCATTATTATGTAACTTCCTCCACTCCCTAGTAAATTCATTCTTTTTGGACTCAATATATTTCTAAGAACTTTGATTTCATACACCTTAAATTTATTTTCATCATACAAGGTAAGAGAGCAGGTTTTACACCCATAGAGTACAACAAGTAAAATTATTGTTTTGTGTATTATGAGTTTTTCATGCCTTTAAAGAAGACGAAATGTCATCAACTTACTGACCAAGTAATATCATGCATTTACTGACTGGCTTATTTCCACTATAATTTCATTATTGCTAGTTAAAATTGTTACTAAATAATAAACTCATTAACTATGTTGTTCGAGGTAATCTCTAAACTATCATAATCCATCTGTCTGTGTTATCTGTGTATCATATACTTTAATGCTTTCAGCGGTCACTTTTAAAATTATTTTCCTAACTAGCTTATAGTAAAATCTTTGCATTATTTGCAACAACTTCCTTGCTATTATCAGCTTATCCTAATAGCTGCATTGTACCGTTTAATACCAGGCCTTCCCTACTCACTTGCATTACCCCAAGAGCATAATGTAAGAATATATTAAAAAGTAATGTGGAAAAGACATCTCCTGGTTTCAATAAAATTATTTAAAATACCAGTTAAAAACAAAATAGTAGTTGTAATTTAAAATTGGCAAAAATTATTAAATCTGAAATTTTAATATAATTAAAACACCCATGCTGTAGCCACAAACGTGTTCACACCTCTTCAGAAAGATTTATCTTATTTCTGCGGCTCTTTACCATGTAACTACATTGTATCACCCTTATAAAAATGCCATAATTTACTAGGGTAGCTTGATGCCTTTATTACTTTTTGAGTTACAAATGACTGAAATCATTTTAATAAACATGAATACCTCTTATAGTTGGAATACATTTTTAAACTGGATAATATTATAAAATAAGGATGATTTAAAAAAAAAATTTAAATGTGTATTTACTTCTATAATTGTATGAGTATAAAAAAATTCCGATCTTTTAAATCAATTGTTGTATTTACTTTCATCAATATAATCAATATATCAATGGCCTTCTTAGTGATTAACTTTCTCATTCATTTAATAAAAATAATAAAATATTATTAAGGGTTTTTATCTGTGATATTACAAATTATCAAATGTTGGCAACAAGGTATTGACATTCAGTAACAATGTCACAATAGGCCTACTAATCCAATATGACTCCTTTAATAAATTATAGATTACCGGTATTAGATTGAAAATAAACATGTACTGGTTGTGACGTTATATTACGGATGCTATGACATTTCTAAACAATTTACGTTGGTCTCTTTGAACACAGCAACGTTAATTATACATATATGTGTTTTGTCAATTATAAAATATATATTGTTAGCACTTGTCTCCAAATAAACCAAATTATATGGAAGAACTTATAAATATAAGTAAATTTTGTATCAGAAATAAAATTTGTACAATATTTTCAGGAGTGGCCCGAGGTAAATTTTGCGTCCAGGGAGGATTGCTTTTTGGCGCACTCCCTATATAGCGTGGAGATAATATATTCCATTAGCCTTAGAATCGATGGTAACTGACCGCTAGCAAAAGTTACCATATATAATCTTATGTATCCATTAGCTAAATTATATGATCTTCAAAACCATATATTTGTTTGTTGTCACTTTTAGCTGCCAAAACTTTCACAAAAAACAACTAATTAAGCCTAGGTTTTACTTTAAACCGTTTTTACATCTTCAACTAAATGCCAACTACCACATTTCTCATGGCGAATATACTCTTTGAACATATTAAAATAATCCCTAAACCTAACAACTCCAAAACTAAAATAACCTGGGCGTGACAAGAAAAAATTCTGAAGATAAATTCCACAAATGGTAATTACTCCAAAGGTTTCACTGCTAGATTGTATAAAAACAATTAGGATTACAAGGAAAACTATGCTACCATGTTTTTAGTCAATGTTTTCTGCTTTTTACTGTGACAAACACTTTGACATAATGAGCGGTTTACAATATAATTGCAAAAAACCGTTTTAGGGTGCTATTTTTTCAAGATGGAAAATGTAGATTATTTTTTAGGAGTGGCACTTTATTGTATTTTATCCACCACAAAAAATTATACTAATACGTGAAGTTTAATGATAGTAAAATAAGTGAACGGTTTTTATGCTTATCAATTCAACTATTACGTCCAGGCTACGTTAGGTTTGAAATTGTTAGATTTTGAGATTATTTACCTATAGCGCCCTGGTTACGTTAGGTTAGGTTGCTGCTATGTTGGCGTTCCCCTCAAACTGCCCAGCCCTTTTAAGCCTCTCCTGAATATTTTGTACTTGTACATTATGTAGGACAGATTGGTTTATTATCATGTAGTATAAGTAGCGTGAACAAAATTAATTTTCTGGCTGACTGGTGTGCTATAAGAGCCACTTTATTACAACTGTTCCATGGAGTTGTTGGTTACCTTCCTGTGCAGTCCTTGAACTTAATAGATATGCAGTCGAATATCAGTATATTCCGAGCAATGGAGTTTGATGTAAACGCATTTTTGTGAGATCAAAACTCTTTTGATCTCACTAAAATAAAGCCTACCAAATCTAAATCAAAGCGATTGGAATTTTCAAATTACCTTTAACTTGATAAAAAAAAATGAATTGACAACATCGTCGAACTATAATTTATTTATTTTAAAAAAAAGAGAAGGACTATACAATTCAAATATAAAATCAATGATGCCTTAAATTTAAATACGGTACTTTTAGAATGCAAATGATATTCACTCATTGTTTTGAAATGTAAATTTCAATGGAAGTGACACGACACGTTTAGCGACGGTTCGAAATGAAAGCCTCTTTGTACTTAAAGGCATGTGTGTATAGTTCATTGATGTTGCCATGTGGCAGAGTGTATGTGTTCGTTTGAAAACAGGATTGTTTTGCATTCTGAAAGAGTATGTTTGAACTGAAAATAAATAATTCAATGCCGTACGATGAAAGATTAAATAAAAAAATAACAACGTTCTGTATTTATTATATTAAAAAAATAACACATCAACATATGTATACACAAATATGTAATCGGAGGGAAAATGAAGTTTGTATATATTATACAAACACAAAAAAAAGCTTCATCCTTATTTTTTGTGGATCCCCATATTGAAAATGTATATATATAATACTAAAACTCAATACCATGCACACGTAGTCATTAAAATTATATTTGCCACCTAATTTGGTTGAATTTCAGAGCATATGTGTCTCACTATCTGTCACCCAAATGCATAACTTATAAATTTATCAATGCCGCGTGTACACTCCGTTCACCATGTAAGGTAGCAGGCTTACCTTGACTGACTACAATATGGCCCTGTCTTATAGATCGCACCATAAACCTGACTAGGTAAGATTGCTACATTTCAGGATAAACCAAGTGTACACATATTAGCCATATGGTGTCACCGGTAAACGTTACCACCAAGAGCAGTTGGATTAGAACAGCAGATATTATGCTCCCATTGAGAGTGATGATCAATAAGTGGGTACATGGAAAGAGCAAACATATGTCCCAATAAGAGTGGTGATTAAAAAGTGAGTACATTGTAAAGAGCATACATGTGTCCCCATTGAAAGCGGTTAATTAGATGAAAGCAATCAGGAATGGTGAACAAATGTTACCGTTGAGAGCCGTGACTAAGAAGGGAAATTATTGGAAACAGCAGTTCTATATATTCATTCAGAGCGGTGACTTACAATAAATTATTTTGGGAACAGCAATATATGTTCCCAGTGAGAGCAGTGACAAAGAAGTGAGCACATTTTCAACATAAATTATAAACGAAATTGAAAAATCAAACGCATCTTCAATAAAAAGTTGTGCAGAAACGAAACTAATAATATGTTCACTGGGAGGACTGGCTTAATAAAAACAAATTCTTGAAGCGTCAGTATATAAGCCGGAATGTGTGACATCATGGGTATTTTACATCCATTATCAACATAAATTATCCACAAGAGACTACACAACTTTAATAAATCAATGAAATGTAACTAGAAATATCCTGAATTCACTAGGGAATTGAGTTTATCCAAAACCAGGTCAACAGGCTGCACAGAGAAGTTTTAAAACAACAGGTAGGTGAGAGAAGTATTGTATCACTAAGTTGTACAGGAAATACTTCAATAATCAGATGGCATATAGAAGACCCATATGTCCAGATGGTATAGCAAAGGTTGACCAACATTTGTCTTGGAACAGATTAAGATCACTAGGTGACACAGATAATACTCGTTGTTGCGTCACCAGGAGCAGTGAAAATAGTCAAACAATCAGGTTGTAAGTGTTAAGTTAGTTTCACCAAACGGCAAAATAAAGACTCAGATACTAAGTTGGTCTACTTGAGTGTTACATAGGATCGCTTGCTATACCTTTATATTAATGTAAAATGGCTTTGTTCCCAGTGAAAGATCATAGAAATGGTCAAATGACATATGGAACGTAGTCTACAATGATCGTTACCATGAAATAACAAGGATAAGCTCAATTAAATAGGTACAACTGCCTTTGGTCCTAGTATAAGCCAAGGAAAATGATCATATGGCGTGTGGCACGTGGTATACAACATGGCGAGATATCCTACATAAATCACCTCGGCATTGGGACAATCATAATCCCTCAGCTATAAAACTCGAGGGTGCAAATGATAGCTGGGGATCGGAACATGTTATTATAGTCGTATAGATTTTTTGGTGTTTTTAATTATTGAAAAACACTGGATGTGAGTTATATGCCAGAGATCATGTTCAAGTTCTCCCCCTTCCCTTTCTACTAACAGTTTACCATGTGAAAGTTGCATATGGGACTTTGTTAAAGATTTGATAAATGTGCTCCGGATGGATTTTGACGATCGTGCTTACACAGTTTGTAATACTGGAGCAACACATCAATCTCTGTTAATCACATAGATGCTTGATTATGTTTACATTAAGTAGGGGTTTCCAAATAAGTGTTTAGCCCGCGTTCCACTTTACAATAGTTCTTAATCAAACACATGAGTGGTGTACTCTGTCATCCCTCATAAAACCTTACAAAACTATTTGCTGTCAAATGTGGGTACAAAAGTTAACATAGCTATGCCCAAAGTTTTCTTTCTGTCCTTAGAGTTAGACTAGTGCCAGCGTGCTTGGTTCTGGTGAAGGATACATATATTCATACGGTTTGAATTCCGACCAGATAATCTGGGATATTTTTTCAACATGTGGTTTTCCTTCGTCCACTTAGGTGTATAATATTGGTTCATTTACTATTACTTACCATTTTCATCCTTACCCTTTTAGATGAAGTTTCTAATTACGCCTGTGTTAAGCGTTAAGATAAAGAAGTGTTATTTTCTGTACGAAGTAATTTATTGGATTTAAATATTTGCTAATATCTCCCAAACTGTGTATTTTAATATATATCTTAGCATTTGTAGATAGATTTGCAGACTCTTGGTAGAGGATGATTAAATGTTGGTTGAATGTAAACTATATAAACCCGCAATGGTAGCCTAAATAATCTAAGGCGTAAGATTCACATTTCCCTTAGTTTAGGTTGACGATGATGGTGCCTTTAAATTTCTGCTGGTTTTCCATACTTGATTTATCATGATGATTTTTCCAGCCTCTCTTCATGATAATTTGGGGGCAATTCTTATAAAATATCAAAAGCTTTAAAAGCTAATTATTCAAACGGGTCCAGTAAAAAGGGGATGTAATAAATCAATTTTGTCTCTATATAGCTACACATATGTTGGGGGTGAGGGAGGTGTATGAAGGCGATAAATATAGTGTGCATATGTGTGTGGTTGGATGTGTTTTATATTTACTTTTTAAATTTACCTAACTAAACGTGATCATTATGTGTTTTTTCTATCTCCACTTCTTACTACTAATTCAGGTTATACGCACATGTACTTATAAAGCTAATGAATTAATGAATAATTATAGAGGAGCTTTGCCCGCATTATCAAGGAGGGAGAATATAAAACAAATTATAAAAAAACTCTCAGTACATCATATCGGAATTCGAATCTCGATCTCTCTGTCATCAGCAGTATAGTCTATATTATATTATGAAAGTGACACCTTAGACCATACTGCCATCTAAGTTGGTAATTTTGTATTATTATATTATTATTAGCACCGCGTCTTACTACCCATTCGGGTTATACGCACTTACGCTAATGTGTGATGGTAGGGTGATTGTGAGATGAAATGAAGGACCTACAGTTTAACGTGGAATCCGAACCACGGTGGAGGCCTGGCATTCCCCACATTCACAAGATGTCTTGTCAGAGGTGAAGGAAGGGTTTGGTAATCAAATTAATCTGTGTCGGGACCGAGGATTGAACCCCGGCCGCCAGCACAGAAGTCCGACACCTTACCCCTAGACCACCAGGCCACCTGTATTATTATAGATAGTGGAGTTTTCCATTCTTGATATATAATCGTCAACCAAAGTTTTATTTATTTGTATGTTGAATAATATACTTAGAATCATACATTAAGCCAGATTCCAGGTGTGGTGGTCTTGGCTACTAATATAGAGGCCCCAGGTTCGATTCCCAGTGGCACTATAGGTATTTTTCCCGAAGGGGAATAGTTCCTGTGGATGCCATGGTCTGGTTAATTTGGCGTAAGTTAGGTTTAAGATTTATACTGGCACTACATAATCATTATTATCATAATCACATCATCTTATCGAGATGAAGTAACCACATCTGCAGGGTGCTCCAACCTCAGAAGACGTTTACATATCCTCCACTAACAGTAGAAGACCAAGAATACAGATCCGACAAACACTAGTGGCATATGCTAAAATTTATATATATATATATATTACGCATGTGTGGAACCCTAATTTATAGTATGCCGTCAATACCAAGGGGAGCGCAACAACTTATAGGGGGGTTCAGGCCCCCTTTACCAAACCGTCACTCTCACAGTAGACTGGATTGTCAGTGTTGGGGAGATGAGGGTTCAAATACATTCATGGTGAATCGAAGGATTTTTTATCCTCCAAATGGCTTCTAACTCTTTCTCAACTCAAATGTGGATACATTTCATCTAAAGCTTTAACTTTCTCATTTCTATCGCAACAGTGTTACTAAATGCGAGTTTATTCTACAGGATAATAATACTTGGAGCAGAAAATCAATATATTTTTAGTATAATTTGATCGGCAGTGATATACTATTGAGACCTTCTTCGGTGGCCACATGGTCTAAGGTGCTACTCTCGAAATAGAATATACTGCCTATGGCAGGGAGATCCCGGTCGGGTGCACTGATGGTGATTTTTCCTAAATTGTTTCCCCCTCTATCTCCAAGCAAATGTCGGTACACTTCCTCCTAATTTAACCTTATTCGATTAACACGTTAGCGTAGTTATTACATAATCGTACAACCCAAATGGGTAGTAGCTAGTAGGACGTGGTGCTAAAAAAAATATTTAAATTGAAAAAAACAGTCAGCTTCAGATAACTTGAATAATTGACGATTGAATATGATGTTAGCTTTAGTAGTTTTTGTTAACTGTCAGATGTAATCCTTCTTAACACGTTCCTACTATAGGGTCTATTTTCCTTCACGCTTTAATGCAGTGTGTCTACCAATATACAGTTTACAGAAGGAAGACAATAAGTCCTTATTTCCATGTTGCCAACATTAACATAAAAAAATAAACATTTCCTGATAAGGTTTTTCCCTGTCTTCAAACAAGCACAGATACAAGATTTGAGTTGGATTGGAGACGAGTACAAAGTTTTGTTGAAGGGTGGTTTCCATCCACTATCTAAAACGTATTTTGACAGAAGGGAGGGAACCTTAGCTTGAATGCTCACGTTCACCCTTCATTTATTCATGTTTATCCCTTGACACTTCCTCTATTCAAAAGCTACAAAGAGAGATGAGGGTAAGTTAGGGAAAGGCAAGGAGCCAGCTTGAGGCAAACAACTGGAAATGTTTAGCTAATAAAACGAGGGGTTAGTCAAGTCTATTGTCGGCTGGAGGTTTGGATTATTAACACTATATCGCCCCTACACCATTTGCTCGAATCCACCATTCAGTCACCTTTTGAAGATGATCCTAGCCCACTTTGAAACATATTCTCAACCAACAAAAAAGCTTTGATTTCATCAGTTCAAGGGAAGGTAACATTTTTTCAACTTCTATATACCCTTTTGCATCCCACTGGACAACCGGTCCCATGGTGTAGGGGTCAGTGACCCTGGATACGAGCCAAGGTGTCCCGGGGTTCGATTCCCAGCTTTTTCCTTGGGTATTTTTTTCCTGAAAAGGGAACTACCCCAACGGTCACCGGGGTTGGGTTGGTTAGACTTAAGTTAGGGTTTCTGCTGGTTCCACACCCTCATACTCACTATCACCCTCATACTCACTATCATCATCACCTCATCTCATCGGGACATGAAAACAGCTTCCACGGAAAGGATGTACTATTAGTACATTCGGGCGTCCCCAGGGCAACGATACATTAGTACTGGCTGATCTTTCTAGAAACACGCAATATAATTATTACCATCCCACTGGCCATGTTTAAACTACCAACATTATTTACATCTATATAATTTATGGTAACTACCTGGGGACTAAACATATTAGGCAATTTAGCTATAAGATAAAAATGCCGATTTGTAATTTGCTATGCATTATGTGTCTAGAACAGTGTATATTATTTTATTTCACATATACTACGAGCATTAAGCATAATTTAATTAAAGTTGCGAGCTATTCTGTGCAGTACACTATAGCGTTAATTTTTTATTAAAAAGATTTAGTTTATAATACTGTACATTCCATTTTAGTTTTACCCCCAAAGATATTTCCCTATAAGACTTAGAAGGATACTTCATTTACGTTATTAACCTTAAGGGTGCCACCTCGGTAAGCGAGGAGTTTATTGGCAGACTTTCATCTCTAACGCAATATTTAATTCTACGGTTAGTTATTTAAAAATATGGTTCACACCAAAATAAAGTCTAAAGATTTCAACATGGCTCCTTTTCCTTAACTACCGGTATCCTATAGCTTGCGTTTTATTGATAGAAACAAAATGTGTAAAAATATGACATCTCAGTTTCAACGACTTTTTAATCATATTTTCGGAGCTAAGAGACTAGAATTGTTGAAAAAAGGCTTTCAATTTAGCCTTCCTCTAATAAATAGACCTACAGTAATTTTTTATAGGTTCACAACAGAACTAGCAGTGAAGTTAAATATCATAAATTCCTCCGTTTTCTTTCCCTTCTTACTTATTGACATGAAAAAAGGAGATTTTTAGTGAAGATCAAAAGGGATTATAAGCTTAGACAGAATATAGAAGTAGCTCAAGAAAATGATACACACCATTGAAACAGTGTGGTCTGACAGTGATTGATACACTATTTCTCTTAACTATTGGGGCCACCTTAAGCTAACCCCTAAAACTGTCACAAATAATTTCTGACGGGTTACGCAGACTATCTTATAGCTATAGCTCTCCTGTCGCTGAACATCCGCTATAAAATGGTTCAACCTAAATATCCGTTAGATAATAAATAGAGAATAGTTTGCCGTATTGGAGAGTTGAGGGGTGGAGGAGGGTGGGTGGGGGTTAAAGTTCAGTTTCTGCCTTGTTAAATGTGTTGAATGGATAATGAGTGAGTTCCTGAGAAGGAGTCCGTACACCACTCAACTCCGCGATAACTGGGAAAAGTTCGGGAAGGACTGGTATTATATAAAGCGTCCGGAAATTACTCACTAAATGAAAAAAAAAATGCTGCACAAAGCTAGTTCGTAGCCGCATGGTGTTAGCGAGGAGAAGCAAAGAGCCCAACTTTATAATATTCTCTCCGACTAAGTCGACAAATATACAGACTGGTGAAAGAGCTTTATTAACTGCAAATTGCCTCTAAATGAAGTCCGCTACTTTTTAAAATCCATTTAAATGAGTGTTTTTTTTTAACTTAGAAGTTAATTTATTAATCTTTTGACATTTTATTGCAGCTTCTCACAACAATTTATCAATGAGAAAAATTAACGGGGAAATGTATGTTGCATTTGATATTTTATGATTTTATTTCATGCACGTCATCTAACCACTCATTTGGAATATACGCATATCTATACTAATATGTTAGGGATTAGGAAGGTAAAATAGAAATACAAAGTAACCATATTTTCTTAGAGGAGGAATGGGAAACAATTTAGTAAAAAAAAATCACCTTATACTTCCTTTAGACCACTGAGAGCAAACAAGACTAGACTGATCAATATTTCAGCATATTCATCTGTGCTGGTTTTATATTAATTTTTTGTTTACTTATAGCATGCAGTTTTATGTTAATAATTTACAATAAATATAGGGGAATTAAATTATGTATTTTAGAAATTTACAGGTATTCTTAGTAAAGAAAATTTGATAAGCTGTTAAAGAAATAAAAAAGTGTTTATTTTCTTTAAAAAAAAAGAATATAATATTCTTATATTTCAGTAAATCTTAATGTATAGCCTAATAGTAAAGAAAAATATCATATCGACCATAAAATCTATATTTGATTCGTGTTTAGTTTTTAAATGTGACATCCCTCCATCAAAACTGTCTGACGTCATGAATAAGTTTATCGAACTATTGAACGTAAAATATATTATTAATAGGAGGCTATATTCGGTTCACGATAGGCTTTTACCTGGATGACAGTTCGAAAATCATATGTTTGGGTTTTGAGTTGCCAACACTTGTAAAAGATAACAGTTTTGTTATCTTAAAGCCACATTTGCAAAAGAGGAATGGCTAGAACTAGCTCGAGATAGGGATAGGATGTAGTAAGGTGGACTGGATATAACTAGCTCAAGATAGGGATAGGGTGTAATGAGGTGGACTGGATAGAACTAGCACAAGATAGGGATTGGGTGTAATGCGGTGGACTGGAAAGAACTATCTCAAGATAAGGATAGGGTGTAGTAAGGTGGACTGGATAGAACTAGCTCAAGATAGGGATAGGGTGTAATGTGGTGGACTGGATAGAACTATCTCAAGATAAGGATAGGGTGTAATGCGGTGGACTGGATAGAACTAGCTCAATATAGGGATAGGGTGTAGTAAGGTGGACTGGATATTACTAGCTCAAGATAGGGATAGGGTGTAATGAGGTGGACTGGATATAACTAGCTCAAGATAAGGATAGGGTGTAATGTGGTGGACTGGATAGAAAAAGCTAAAATTATTGATAAATGGCGTATTTTTGTAATACGGCAATGAACTTTGGCGTTCTTAATGGCATAAAGTAGGTATGTAACTGGAATGTCCCCCACTAACTTCCTCCTTTCCACCCCCTCCACTACCTCCCCCTCCCCGAGAGAATAAAGAGATGACTACCAAGAAGAGGTTGGCGAGATGATGTCAAAGATGCAACGTTTTAAAGAAACACAAATGAATAGCAATGTTACAACAGAGAATTGGAGATTGGGGTGAGTTGGGCGGCGACGGCTGTAAATAAAATCTTATAAGATGTAATATATATATATATATATATATATAATTTACAAATGCTTAAAGGGGTGATGGTTTGACAGTATAAAAACAAGGCCGCAGGAAGCTAATTTTTTTCATGGGAGGTCCGCTAGAAAATTCTACTATACCATTAGCCAATAAAAGTTTATATACGGATATACGGATAAGTGGGTCCATCAAATTCCAGGGGTTGGGGTAGAAGTATTAAACCTCTCCGCCTCCCGCCATTTTCAAAGCCGTTGCATAAAGCATTATTCTTGTATCGAGCCTGTTAAGCGTCGAGGGTGCTTTTCCTTAAATGGTTTTCCACTTTCTCTCTACACAAATTCGCGTACATTTCCTATAAATATAACCTTGGTAATCCCTAAAACCCCTAGCGTAATTATTAGATTTACATAAGCTTATAGCCCGAACTGGTAGTAAGACGCGATGTAAAAAAAAAAAAAACTTTAAAGATTAAATTCCATTACATAAATGAATATATATATTCATATATATATATAAATGAATATATATATATGTATATATATAAATTTATATGTATATATACATATATATATTCATATATATATAAATGTATATATATATATATACATACACATAAATGAATATATATGTTTATATATATATATGTATTATAATATATTATAATTTGGTAATTCTAAGATATCAGAAATGTTGTTTGAACGATCTAAGCTGCCACCTTCTTCGGTGGACGCATGTTCTCAGGCGACATAATCAAAATAAACTGAACTGCTGATGACAGGGAGATCAAGGTTCGAATCCCGGATGGGCGTACTGAGGTTTTTTCCCAAAATGTTTATCCAGTCTTTCTCCAAACAAGTGCCGGTATACTTCCTCTAAATTCAACCTTCCTCATACCTAACCCATTAGAGTAATTAGTACGTAAGAGTATAACCTGAACGGGAAGTAAGATGCGGTGCACAAAAATAAAAACTAGCTGTTTATACAATCATATACAAAAGGATTATTTAATATTCAACATTATTTAATTGTTTCTATTCGCGCATAGAGAGAGATGGAAATCCACGTTGAATACCAACCGCAGTTCATCCTGTGGAGATTTAGACCCCAGTCAATGAAGACCAAATGCAGTGTGAGTCTACCATCTTAAACTATTTGGCCACCATATAATTGGATGGATAATTATACCCAACTATTTCGACCTAATCCATTTCCTCTAGTGGGAAAACTCTTCCTGTTTTTTTGTTTGTTTTTTAACTTATAAATAATCGCAGAGAAGCTCTCTACCGAAGATTACGTTCCTGCCCCCTTAAGAAGATTTGAGTGTGATTTTATTCAAACACTCTAATGGAAACTCTGGTTACTATTTAAATTTTAATCTACTTATTTTTAAGCCTAACAGAAAGCTAATAGACGCTATCTATGTGCATTACCAGTTCATCCAACCTAGAAGCGTGCTATAAATGTTCGACCTCTAGCCAAACTCGGGAAGTAAGCAGTAATCAATAAATAATGGATTTAAATAAAAGCGAAACATTGAAAATTATCTAAACTAATGGAAGAACTATAAGTTTAGGCCTACATAGATATACAACTAAGGTAAGTTCTCAAAATTGTATGTAAAATACTTTATTTATTTAGAGTTGCTTTATTTATTATTTAATCCAATTAATTTGGAAGTATAGGTTGTTTAACGATTTAATACAGAGGGTGGAAATGATCAGTCTAATTCATATTGAGCACATTCTCTTTAGTTTGGAAAGAGATGGTAAAAACACAGTGATAAATCATAAATGGAATTTTATTTTCTGAGTTATTCAAAACGAGTTTCAAGTCTTGACTTTTTACCCTAGGTAATCTGGTCTATTGTGAGTCTGACGCATTAGGTCCATGTAACCATTATATGTGATTGTGGTTTTGGGTTAAGGGTACATGGATACGCATCGCATAGACCCAGAAATATTGATTTAATAATGTTTATGAAGACGGTTATGGTTTATAAATAATGGTTCATTCATAAAATTGTTAATTGAGATTCCTGTAGAATTAAATCCTTTGATTTTAAATTTTTTAATTTAAAAACAAATCGGAATAGATGAGATTTGATTATTTTCTGTGAAGTTTTAGATAACACTTCTTAGTTAAAATAGAAATGAAAGTGAAGCGTTAGAAAATTAAATTTAGCATTTCTAAAAAAAGGGTTATTTTTAATAAACTCACAATATAAAATTACAATGTAATTTAAGATTGTTTTGAAGCTTATAGCTATCATTCTCATCTATAATAATAATAGGAAGTGTTTGTCTGTGTGTGTTTGTTTGTGTGCGATACCCAGCGAAATTTACGGCACGCAGAGATCTGAAATTTTTAACATAGGTGGACCGAAGGGAGTCCGAATGCACCTCGAAGCAGGATTTTTAAATTTTGACGTGAATACGTCTTTAAATTTGCTACCATACGGGGGCAATCCAAAAAACCTAATGATAACAAAATCAGGGGATACAGTTTGGCGTTGTAGTTTCGAATCTATCCTCTACATCCAAAATTAAGTTATACCACTGGATATCTAGAGGATCAAAGAATTCATTACGATAAGCGAATAAGCGAGAACAGTGACGCATCGCGCTTGGTGGAGGAGGAAGCGCCGCCATTTTGAGGTTATTTTTGTTGTTTCCTTGCTTTTATCCTAAATACATAAATAAAAATATTTTATTTAAAAAAAAATTAACCCGTTACATAAACATATTCACGTACAACACACGGCCGTGTCCATGACACAGCCACACCCCACTTTTTTAATTACCTTTTTAATTAGGCTATTTTGAACAAACTTTTGGTGGGTCACGGGCAAAGCCGTGTGGGATTGCTAGTAGTAAATAAAGCAATGTACAGACATCCACCTTCAATTGGGCTATACCCTTGATAATAGCCATAGTTTTTTTCCACCGCGTAATGGTACCTGTTCGGGTTATACGTATGCAATAATTATATATTTAAAAAAAATGAGCACCACGTCTTACTACCTGTTCAAGTTATACTTAAAGAGCACTAATTAAGCTAGTTGAAAAGTGCTGAATAAAGTAGAATATTATATTAATTATACCTACATTTGCATGTAAGGAGCGTGGGAAACCCCCAAGAGGAAAAATAAAACATCAACACACCTGACCGAGAATCGAACTTAGATCCCGTAGATTTAACACGAGTGTAGTGCGTTTGATGATACGACCACCAATGTGGCTATTATATATTATTAATATGTCTCATATAGCACGGACGAATAGTAAGACCTAAAGTAAAAATAAAATTAAATATATCTTCTAAAGGCATGCTAAAAAGATAGTTGAAATTTTTCAAAGATATAACTTAACAGTATTTAATTTGTTAATAACATAATCAATAAAATTTGTGTTGTTAATGTTTGTTGGGGGATTTTATTAAAATATATTTCTTTCTTCAATTTTAGTTATTTAGAGTGATCTCTCTTTAGCTTCAGTTACATGGCCATTTATTTTATTAATTTTTTTTATATTTTTATCTAAAATAGTATTTAAATGTGTATTCTGACAGAGTGACGTGGTTTCGTATTCAACAATAATGTTAAGATTCCAGATTTTAACAATATGGCTGCGCTACGATGGTTGACTTTTAAAAATTATGATCCAAGGAATCGTGTGGTGACATTGCACATATTTATCAATATACAATGTTATATAAAAAATAAATGTTTGGAAATCTCTCTATATTTATGTGTAGCAAGGGAAGAAAAAACACTGTTTTCATGTGGTTGGTAAGGTGTTGAAACAGAAAATAGAAATCTTGACCTAATTATAAATGTCTGCCAAAACCTGCTATTTCATGTACTTAATATGAGATGTAAACATTATTATCGTCAACCTGGTGATCTTGTGGTAAACTACTCATGATGTCCGTGGGTTCAAATACAACCAGGGTGGACAGATTTTTCTTTAGCGATAAAAATACGCAGCACAACTTCCTTCGGAGGAGAAGTAAAGCCGTTGGTCCCATGTCGATTGTGGTATTTAAAAAGAACCTTGGAAGTTATGTTAAAATACCATCCACTGCAAAATTTGGTAGACCCTTTCATTCTTGATTAATGATTATATATCATTAGGTTCAGAGTGTACACGTCAAATACCTAAATAAGTAAAGACCGTTATTATCCTCATTAATATGCAAAACATGATAAATATAAAAAGTGTTATTAAACTCTGTGCTGTAATTATGTTGTTTAAATAGTTAGAAATGGTAAATGACGGTATATTTTTTTAAATATACTCGTAATTATAGCCTCAGGTATATTGCTTTTGGTCTACATTGTTTGCACATAATGAAGCATGTGACATATTGGGTTAATTAGTACTTCAAGTTTTCATTTAATAATACCGCTATTGAATCTGCATGTCACAGTGAAAGTACAACTAATCTTTCCCTTTGAATTAAGCTCAAATAAACAGTTGGTATTTGTTTATAATTAGTCCAAAAATACGATTATGTTTGCCTATTAATGAGTCTAAAAATTTAATTAATATTTCATCTTTTAATATGCCTCAATATAAATTAATAATTTGCATTTTAAAGGTGGGATGGAATAGTATTATAAATGGCCAGTGTTTACGCCGTTTTATGGCAAAATAAATAAAATATTGCTTCAATGAATGCGTTTAGTTTGATTTTCTACGTATGAA
Source organism: Timema monikensis (assembly GCA_902151445.1). NCBI lineage: Eukaryota > Metazoa > Arthropoda > Insecta > Phasmatodea > Timematidae > Timema > Timema monikensis. The sequence continues at coordinate 107,679 of CABFVZ010000539.1, forward strand.
TATTCTAAATAGTTCTAGACTATTTGCCAGCAGCGCCTACACAGATATCTGCTTTAGTTCATTCATCTATATTAGTAACTGCAGGTGTTTATTTATTAATTCGATTTAATTCAACCTTAGAAGAAATATTAGAGTTATATTATCATTAATTTCTGGTAAAGCTATATTTATACCAAGAATAGGTGATAACTATAAACATGATTTAATTGCTCCAAATATGAATAAACTTTTATTGAGTCTAAGTATACTTTTTTTTAATCATCAAATAAGGTTCGCCTTTTAGTTTGTCAAGAAATACCACTCATTGTTTGCCTTTTATTGAGTCGAAATTTACAATTAATAACTTGCGTTTTTATTCGTATTAATTTATTCAAGATATTTAACGCGTACTTTCTGAACCAACTGATTATATAAGCACACGACTTTTAAACTAACTTAAATCTAGTACAAACACAACAACCAGCCACCCGGATGTTAATTCATCACTGTAAAAGAAGAAACCCAAATTTCACCAATAATATATTATTGGCCTTTCCGAGAATCTTACCCGGGGCACCTAACTCAGTAGTCAGACGCTTTACTGACTGAACTAAGGTGTCGAACCTTCATTTTATTGATTCCAACTATACTAAAAGTTTCTTTTTTTCCTTTTAAGGAGTCAAAATTAACATCAGAAACGTTTGTGTTTAGAATACTACAAGATTGCTTCGAGAAACATTTTCTGTCTATGTTTTCACTTTAACTAACCAGGTTGTTTACAGATAACCCTGTCTGTGATGACTGGCTGGTCCAGAATTGCGGTAAATGTGGAAAAGAAAGGCTTTCTCTCATGTTGGCTCGTGAATAAAGGTGGTGGAGTCATGTTATGAAGCTTCTCATATCTTCGCGTCATGAATTTCTTGTCGGCAACTCTCCTTTTGGCATACTCAAGTCTATTGTTTCACTCTTCAGTAAGACTAAAGAACTTGTTTGTTAGATTAAACGATGTGGGTGATTGAATACCTTTAGTGCGCGACTGGGCTGTATCATCGTTAGTCCAGTTTGTGTAAATATTATCCCGTACTAATGTACCGTTGCCCAGGGAACGCTGTAATGTACTAATCGTACATCCTTTCCGTGGAGGCTCTTTTGATGTCCTGATGAGATGAGTTTATGATGATAGTGAGTATGAGGGTGTTAGTGAGTATGATGGTGATAGTGAATATGATAGTGATAGTTAGTATGAGGGTGTTAGTGATTATGATGGTGATAGTGAATATGAATGTTATAGTGAGTATGGGGGTGTGGAACCCGTGGAAACTCTTAATTAAGCTTAATTAATCAAACCTTGGTGGCCGTTGGGGTAATTCCCCTCTCAGGAAAAATACCCAAGGTACCAGCCTGGAATCGAACCCAGGACCCCTACACTCGTAGACAGGCGCACTGACCACCACACCACGGGGCTGGTATTAACTCTGTGAAAATTATAAGTTACTTTGCTCCCTCCATTCATATTAAGAATATTGTTTCATGTTATTTATTATCTTTAATACATTCTTATGATTTCTTGTCGGTGAAATTATTTCTTCTTGGATCTCAAGTTGAAATGTATTCCATAACTTCTCCTTTGATTTTAAGTTGATATGTTTACTTAGTGAATAGAGTTATATAGAAAACAAAAAATACTATACTCAATAGTATATTCATAGAGAATAACCGTTATAGGACGAGTATAGGACGTAATTGGTCTAAAGCATCACTATCGTGTTAGATTAGACTGCCGATGACAGGAAGATTTGGGTTCGAATCCCAGTTAGGTGCACTTAGGGTGGTTTTCCACTGACCCTCACCGCAAATGTGGGTACGTTTCCTCCAAATTCAACCTTCCTTATCCCTAATTTATAAGCATGACTAGTACAAATGCGAATAACTTGAAACGGTAGTAAGACGTGATACTAAAACAAAGACGTTACTCTCGCAATATATTTCTAGATTTAAAAAAATACGGAACCCAGGTACTCGATCGATAGTTAATAGTTTTAAATTTAAATCACTTGAAGTGAGCTATTAAACTAAAACCAATTGAGTGTCCACAATTTGTAAACGGATAGCCAGACCAAAAAAACAATGTGCATAAAACGTTTGGCCTTGGTTCTAAGAATGACTATGCTAAATTTTGTTTAAATCGGTTGACCCATCTTGGAACAAACGGACACCAAATTTCGGACATCCACCATTTCTAAACTGATAAATATTGTATCGGAAAACCATAAACATCACATAATTAGCTATACCAAGGTTTAATGAATGTAACTTCCAAATTTGGTTGAAATCGTTCAACGCATTTAACAGTTATCCTGGAACAAATATTTGGACAAATAGATGAAATGCCGTAAGATCAAGCTATAACAGAACCTCCCTGAGCTCAATCAATAATTAGTGAAATGAGACAACTTATCACTTGAAGGAATAGTTAAAATCATGGTGTGACCTGCAGTTTCAGTATATGATTTAATTTGTTCTCTTGCTCTTATTTTGGAAGCATTATAAAATGCACCTGAGCATCAGCATTTAAACAAGACACCGAGCTATCTTCCTTTATGGGGGGGNACTTAAATACATTTCTTGTAAAATAGTAGATTTAGCATATTATTATCCATACTAAGCCGCACCGTTCCGAACTGCCATGTGGAACATTCCATGCGTCTTTTCCTGAAGATACGCCCATGCAGCGTGTCACGTCGCGCCATTCCACGCCACGCCACTCCAAGCCACCGTGTTGAACATTCCATGCGTCTTTCCCTGAATATGCGCCCATGCAATGCGTCACGACGCGCCGCTCCGAACTGCCATGTGGAACATTCCATGTGTCTTCCCCCGAAGATCCGCCCATGTAGCGCGTCACGTTGCGCCACACCACGCCACGCCACTCCAAGCCACCGTGTTAAACATTCCATGCGTCTTTCCCTAAAGATCCGCCCATGCAATGCGTCACGCCCCGCCGCTCCGAACTACCTTGTGGTACGGTACATTCCATGCGTCTACCCCCGAAGGTCCACCCATGCAATGCGTCACGCCACGCCGCCCCGAACTGCCATGTGGAACATTCCATGCATCTTCCCCTGAAGATCCACCCATGCGGCGCGTCACGCCACGCAGCTTCAATTACAGTACATCCAGAAGAGTTCTTTGGTTTATTTTTAAAATTTAATGTAAATGTTTGTTGTATAATTTTCACACGGCCAAACTATTGTATTAAACAATTGCTTTTTGTCTACCACTTCTCTCCCCTATTTATAATTAATTAAATATACAAGGAAAAACACAATGAACGCGTGCTGTTCGATAGCGTTATTGTTGGAATCCACCCCTATCGAAATATGCATTTTAATTACCAAAATATACAGCGAGAATAGAAATCAAAATGATCACCACTCAAAATGAAAATGACCGCGTGTTGTAGTATGAGGCATGTCGGCACTAAACCAACGCGCCCGAATGGTGTCGGAATGATACGAAAGCACATTCCTCCCTTGCTTTCTTCCATACACCCCCGCAAACACAGGTACGACGCACCGAAAGATAAAAAACATACTGCTCTAGAAACCTCGAGACTTCTGGTACGGAGATTCCACAAACAGCTTCCACGCGTCATGCCGCGCTATGGTGGACTTTACACCATTTGATTTCATAAGAAGCAGAAAACCTTTTTTTCTTCTCGGTGGCATACCCTAGTGGGCAACAAATTAATAGTACCCTCAGGGGTCCGTAAGATTTTTGGTAATATGTACAACCATCTATCTCTGTTATTGTTCTCATGAACTGAGGATGTATTTATATGTATTATCTTGGATGTCCTTGGGATGTGCTTGCTATAATTCTAGAATTGCCAATAAAAAAAATTGTTTACCTTAGAATGTCACACAATACTTATCATAAGGGGTATATTGAGCTAAAATATACATCAAATCTTTGTCATTTGAGTCTGGATAACTAATGGTTTTCTTATTAATGTGTACAAATATACAAATAATTTTTTACATTTTATTAAGACCCAGTACTCCTTATCACTTCTTGTGTCTACATTTTTAATTTTAATTTTAATGGATCAACACATTCAACAAATATATGCCCTTTCAACTAATCCAAATATTTTCTTGAAATAAGTCTAGTTAATGTCCACATATAACAAATATTTCATAAAGAGTTGATTTTTAACTAACTAAATTTTGATAATGTATTACAGACTTTACTTTTTAACTAGAATTTACCAGCGGCTTCACGCGTATTAAACCATACATCAACACATTCGACAACTTCAAATGCTAGAAAAGAATGAAACCTAGTAGAGAAGTGTGTTTTATGTGCGTACGAAGATTCACGAAGAAACACACCAGCTCATATCACATTTCAATTATGTACCCGTAATACCAGTGACGACAAATGTTTACTACTTACGCAAGGTTTTTTTCTACACTACTTTACTCGATGATATATCGTGAACGTATGTAGATTACCTTGTATTCTGAAGAAAAAAAATTAAAATAAACAGTATAACTAATCAAGTCCCGTCTGAACACGATGAGTTATTTTTTTGTTTAATGACAATAAAACAAACATAACGATAGACCAACATTCTAAAAATGTATTATTTGGTATTACTATCGTTTATTAACCTAGAAAAACAAAGGAAAAACTCCACAAAAATTTGATTGCACAGATTAACTTCAGAGTCTTATTATATGTATTGATTTACTATCGAAGAAACCAAAATTAAGTTATTTGCAAGAAGCAACAATAGTGGGAGCCCTATCACACTAAATAAAATCGCGAAAAACACTTGTTTCCAAGGTACTTGGTGATTAACTCGTTGTTTGAGATTTCTAAAACCCTCGTTGCCAAGGAGACTTACAAAGAAGATCTATTCACTAACATTTTAATATATCTGATTTGTTACAAATTTAAGACGCAAATGCAACCACACTAACAGTAGGTTTTTTTTCCGACACTCATTGACTCGCTGATGAAATAGCGTGATGGTATATAGCTTATCCTGTACAGTAGTACAATCTAAGTAGTACTGTATCGTTCCGATAAGTACTTTTTGAGTTTAGTAGCAACAAAAAAAACCAGATAGAATCGAAGGCACCAACAAATTTAGGGTTTTATGTATAGATACATTTATTTTATAATTAGGCTGTTTCATAAACCCCCTTTATATCTAGCTATTACATTTATTATGAAAATCTAAACCGATTAAACAAAATCGTTTCATATGTTGTATTGTAACACTTTAACGAAAAAAACCAGGTATTTAGACAAAGGCTCCTGTTTAATAAAGTCTGGCTTGGCGGTGAACTTAAGGTTTAGATTTAAATTGTAGCTGGGTGTACTAATCTGACTTTTTATTGAATTTATTCCCTACTACGCCACCATAAATGTGGGCACATCTCTCTAAATTATATCTTTCTAATTCCTACCTTTTTTTAAAAATATACATAAGTCTCTCAGTAGTAGCAAATAAGACGTCGGTTAAAAAATTATTAACACCATATTTTTTATTAAATTTTACCCGTGAACATATAATATGATGATTATCGAATCAATTTTGGAACAACTGAGAAGGGATACAAAATATAGAAATAAAAATGAATTTTATATCTATTAGTGTGACCAATGAACATTATTTATCTGCTGAGCTATTTAACTTTTTCTCTCTATGAAATTATTTCCTTTGTGAAACGATTGTTTTTTTTAACTAGGTGAATAACTTATTTTTTAAATATTTATCAGAATTTACGATATATACCGTATGTTTGAAATGTCTGTGGACTAATTATCCATTTTTAATAAGGTTCGGGACTCTTTCCTTAAATTTCAATAACTCACCGGTTTTTTGTAAAGTATTTCAGAACATATATTGCTGTCGTTTATTAAAATTAATTTTAGAGGTAGAGTAAATTTAGACTACATTTACTCTCCAATTAAAACTAGGTTCTATCAGCCATAAGCCCGTTCGACAACTTAAATGTGCGCACTAACAAAATCCGCTTCGCTGGCTAATTACAATGGGCGGGATGTGGTCGACATCAATATAGAGACTAATTAGAGTAATTAGGTTGACGTGCGGCGGCTTGCCTTATGGCTGATGACGTCATGTATGCAGGCAGGCAGGGTCGTTCTTAGTGAGGGTAGAGACGGGAGGGGTGGTGACCACTAACCTAATTAGTCCACGTAATGCCCACCAGAGCTGACTGGTCGCATGAATTTCACGTTGCATTACGTGTACAATGCTGTGGCATCAGGTTGGATGCTCTATGACAAGGACGTCATATTGAAGGTACCTGTGTTGTATATATTTGAGGTAATGTTCCACTATATACAATCAGTGGACATTGACGTCCGTGTTCATTATAGGAAATAAGGTGACCTGGCAGTCTAAGAATAAGGTGTCAGACTTCTGTGCTGGGGGTTCGGGGTTCAATCCTCAGTCCCGGCACTGATTTATGTGATTGCCAAACCCTTCCTTTACCTCTGACAAGACGTGTATTAATCATAACTTGTGAATGTGTGGAATGCCAGGCCTCCACCGTGGTTCTGATCCTACGTTAAACTGTAGGTCCTCCATTTCATCTCACAATCACCCTACCAAGACGTCAAGGAACCAAGTTCATCCGATTGTAATTAGGAGCTTTTCCCAAATAATTTCCACTCTACCTCCACGCAAATGTATTTAAAAATACTCTAAATTTGGCCCTATTCAAGCCTACCAAATTAGCATAAGATTTTGGGTAGTTCAAATATTGCCGTGAAGAATGGTACTATTTTATACTACCTTCCTCATCCCTATCCCATTATTGTAAATATGTGGATATACCGGACGGGTAGTAAGACGTGGAGCACGGTAATATTCTACCTTCCTTATATCTAACCCATTAGTGTATATATGTGGATATCCCGGACGGGTAGTAAGACGTGGAGCACGGTACTATTCCACCTTCCTCATCACTACCCCATTAGTGTAAATATGTAGATATCCCGGACGGGTAGTAAGACGTGGAGCACGGTATTATTCTACCTTCCTCATCTCTACCCCATTAGTGTAAATATGTGGATATCCCGGACGGGTAGTAAGACGTGGAGCATGGTACTATTCCACCTTCCTCATATCTAACCCATTAGTGTATATATGTGGATATCCCGGACGGGTAGTAAGACGTGGAGTACGGTACTATTCTACCTTCCTCAGCCCTACCCTATTAGTGTAAATATTTGTATATCCCGGACAGGTAGTAAGATGCTATAATCATGAACAGAAATATTAGAAAGATAACATCTGGAAAAATATTAATTAAACAATTTAAACCTACTTTTAAAAAATGTATTATAGTCATACTTTTTAATTTTTACTAAGGGTGTTATTGAATTAAGTCTGGCGTTAATTTTGTCATGAAACTTAGTATTTGCTATATTTATGAACTTTTGTTGTAAAATTAACGTCATTGGGAAACATTTATAATTGGTTTATATTAATATAAAAACTAATATATTATACCTCCATAAACTTCATTAAACACTTTAAAGAGGTTTTAATTACAATTAATATATTGAGCAATGCCCCAACAATAAGTTATTGGGATGATTTGCGTGATAACTTTAATGCGTCTTTCCTAGACCGTGTCTAGAATAACACCATTGGGTATGCACTCTTATAGTATTAGCCAATCCCCGTAAACTAGTTTGGGGCACTATCGCTAAGAGCAGCTCACAATAACGTCACAGAGGAATGCGTATGTGTGGACGTGAATTACATAGAAAAGTAAGTATGAAGTATTTAAAGTTCACCATTACTGTTTTGTTAGTAATTTGTCGTTTATTTTAAAGAAGGAGTTTAGCTAGATTTTCTAAATTTGACCTTTTATAACGTAGTTTATTTATAAAACAATTTGTTTAGTTACATTTGATAGAATTTGATATAAGAATCGATTAATTAACATTCCACAGTAAAAAATATTTTGTGTTCCAAGTGTAACGTCGCACGTCGAATCTTTTAGTTCACGGCACTAACGCCGCGATCGCTAGTGATATGGCGCTACTTGAAAACATTAGAATGGCGTTTCTATATTTATCCCTTTTCTATGAACAACATTGAATCGAGATATAGGGCCAGTTTCATAGTCAAATTTAGTCCGCCTCAAGTGCGGCGCTACACTAAGTACATGACGACACCTACCAAAACTCGAATGGAATGGGCCATTCTTGCATTGGAAACTGGCCCATTCCATTCAGGTTTAGGTAGGTGTCGTCATGTACTTAGTGTAGCGCCGCACTTGAGGCGTACTAAATTTGACTATGAAACTGGCCCATAGTCATGGTGGCTAGAAGTAAAGACAAGTCGTGTCGATCAACCGTAATCTCCTTGGAAACCTCAACCTTAGTGTCCTACTAGATTCCCTATCAACCTTTTAATCTCTAATGAAGTTTCCGAAACAACCGAATTGTTCTTGAGTACATTTTATATCTTGATGAACTCCGGGTCATGCCCCAGACATTCTTCCCTTATCGGAATTTGCTTGCACAAAGAACTTAAGGTATTGTCTCGACATAAGAATGTTATTGTCAACCTAGTTGGCCATCTTATTAAGTTCAATGTTTCCAGGAAGCAAATATGTGTTTATGTTAGTGTACATTATAGTTTTAGACGTGCAGAATGATTATTAAATTGTCTAACATTTGGTTTATAGCAATAACAATTTAGAATTAAACACTTTTCATTCAAAATTGTAAATTTGTTTGATTACTAAAATATATTATAAATAATAATAATAATCTACTTTAATGGCGAAGTTAAGGCTACCACCTTTTCTTACAATTAAAATGAAGTTTAACAAAATAATATATATTAAAACACAACAAAATGTATAAAAACTAGATCTAAAATACACAAGGATTTCGTAATATGAGAACGCACGTGTGCGCGCGCGCACACACACACACACACACACAAAAGGTGTGGTTACTTCTCACACTCCTCAATCTCACGAATTAGCTTCCACATGCAGATTATTTATTTGCGACTTTTCGCTTGAAACCATTCAATTCTAATTTCTTTACATCATTGGTTAGGGTATTCCATGAACGAGAAGCTGAAACAGTGTAAGAATTTGAGTAATGATTGGAATTATGGAGAGGAATAAATAAAGTTGAGTTGTCTTGTGATCGAGTGTTGAAATTATTATTAGAGATGAGTGAGCGAATACGTGAAGAAAGGTATTGTGGGAAATTGGAAGTCAATAGTTTCTTTATGATTGTCACGAGTGTAGAGTTCGTCTTTCTTTAAGTCTTAGCTAAGCTAATCTCTTATAGTATGGGGAAATATGATCACGTGACCGGAGGTCGAATATAAATCTAAAACATTGTGTTCTGGAGTCTTTGTAGTCTTGCCGCAAGGTCATCTGACAGATCATTATAAACTACATCACAATAGTCAAAAAGCGGGAGGATAAGGGATTGAATTAGAAGGGATTTAATAATCATTGGTTTACAATTTTTCAGGCGCTTAAGTGAATGTAAGTCAAATAATTTTTTTTTACATATTTGTTTCACATGATTATTTCATGTTAGGTTTTAATTTATATGTAAACCAAGGTTATTAAACAACCGGCACAAATTAAATTGGGCTGCTATTTAAAATTTATTTGCAGTACAGATGTGAAACTCATTTTGTATAGTAATTTTTTTTACCCTTTAACAATATATTGAGATTTGTTAGCACCGCATCTTACTACCCGTTCGGGTTATATGCACTTACGCTAATGTGTTAATGGTAGGGTGATTGTGAGATGAAATGGAGGACCTACAGTTTAACGTGGGATCCGAACCACGGTGGAGGCCTGGCATTCCCCACATTCACAAGTTGTGATTAATACACGTCTTGTCAGAGGTGAAGGAAGGGTTTGGTAATCAGATAAATCTGTGCCGGGACCGAGGATTGAACCCCGGACCACCAGCATAGAAGTTTGACACCTTTCCCCTAGACAGCCAGATCACCTCTAAAATATAAAGGGGCTAAAAATAATATAGAAAATATATAAAATATACAAGTAGCTTATTAAGCAAGTGTGAACTATGTAATATTTTCACATTTTGTATAATTTAAATTGTACTGTAGTCTAATAACTTATAATAAATAAATAATTTTAGAAAGATAAGAAAAATAATACATTGATTTAACTATGTTACGTTACGTTTGTAAGTTAGATTAAATTCTATTGTAGGAAGTGATATTAGATTAATATTAGAGACCGGGTTCGGTGGCCGCATGGTTTTAAGGAGTCACTCTCGTGTTGGACTAGACTGTCGATGACAGAGAGATCGGAGTTAAAATCATGGTAGGGCGCATTGAGGGTGGTTGTCCGAAATGGTTTTACCATCCCTTCTGCTCACTTACTTTAAATTCAACCTTCCCCATCCTTAACTCATTAGCGTAATTAATACATAAGCGTATAACATGAACGGGTAGTAAGATGCGGTGATAAATATATATATTAGGTAAGATATTGTGAATGTATGAGTAGGAAATTGTGAAACAAAACTCACTTTTTTAAAAAAATAGTGCCCTTCTTTGTATTTCTTCAATTCTAAGAAGCCATTGATTGTAAGACGCACCTTAATTTTTCAGATCCACCAACAGAAAAAAAAAATGATTTTGAAGAAAATAAATAAAAATTAAACACGAAAATACCTTACATCTAAGAAATATTTTTATTACAGAATTCAATTTACTAACAACAATATTATCTTATTTATTAGTAGGTATGTTATTCTTTACTTCCTTCTGAATCAACATCAATATCATTCTTTCTAAACGCCTTTATATTTACCATCTCATAATATATTTATTGTCTTCTGAGACATTGAGAGCATTGGTCGAAAAAGAACTGTGATTCTAAGACGCCATCGAAGATAAGACGTCATCGAATCTAAGATGTATTCTGTTTTTAAAGACGTTTAAATGTAAAAAAAAAAAGAAAAGTGCGTCATAGAATTTAAGAAACACAGTGTTTGCTATAATTTTAAGTTCAAATTTTTTTTTTTAGAGTATAACACGTTTACTAGTTACACGTAAATGTTGACAAGTATGCTACTAAATTAATTATGTCTCTTTTCAATGCCGAGCATAGAAAAATCGAAACTTACCTAAATTATAGACAAGGCCTAAAATAAATATTGACACAGATGTAAACAAAATTCTGTCATTATAGAAGAATATGTATGTATCAGATTTAGTAAAACATTACTTAAATTCGGCCTTACACAAGAAATTTCACATATTTTGACCACCTTTTTTATAAATTATTATTTTGGTATTTTCTGATTTTAATTCAAAGAAAATTTAAATTAAATTTAAACTACAATTGTATATCATATTAAACTTGAATGAATAGTTACTAGTAAGTTACTATATAAGATTGTTAAAGATTTTCATTTAATTAAAGGTTTCCTCTTTATTTTACCTTTAAAAAAAAAGTCGTATAAAAATTACTCTTTGAAACAAACCATAAAGAAACTTTGTACGCTTAACACATAGTTAACGTTCTTTTATATTCACCTAGATTTCTGCATTTTCTTAACTCTTTTACTTTTTTAATTGGTAGGGGAAGAATCTTACATTTTCTCAAAGCATTTGATAGAAGAGGTAAAGGAACTTTACTTTCATTCTTAGGAATGTAGCAGTTATCTATTTAAGTCACGTTTTCACTTACAGAATAATTATTTCCATCACTTCTGTCGCATTTGTAAAAGTTAGTTATATATCTATATTTACATAATGCATATTTTTAAATTTTTATTTCCTCCCCTTTTGTGTTCATAAATGTAGCCATGGACAGTATGATAGAATATAATTCAATACATTATTGAGATAGGAATATTTAAGTAATAACCATCCTCGTGGTATAGTGGTCAGTCCATCCGGCTACGGACCTAAGGGTCCCAGGTTTGATTCCCGGCTGGTAGGATGGATATTTTTCCCGAGGGGAATTATTCTAAAGGCTACCAGGGTGTGGTCATCACATTGCGGGTATGACGTGTAGACAATCTCCAATGATATAACCTATTAATCCTGATTCCTAGCATTTATCCCGGGACCTAGATCTACATCTTGAACTAACATTACATCTTTTAGCTATGTTCATTTTTTAAAATACAATAATAGATTTATAATAAGCACCTAAATCTAAAAGTCCTGTTTGTACTTCTTTCCTATACCTAACCTAATAGTTGGTCCAGCCGGGGTATATTTCACCCCCGGTACCCTGCCCCACTGGGTGTCCTACCACACTCTGGATCTAATAGTCCCCAAATATACCCCGGGTGGACCAACTATTAGGTTAGGTATAGGAAATAAGGACAAACAGGACTTTTAGATCTAGGTGCTTATTATAAATCTATTATTGTATTTTTTTTTTAAAAGAACAGAGCTAAAAGATGTAATGTTAATTCAAGATGTAAATCTAGATCCCGGGATACATGCTAAGAATTGGGATAAATAGGGTAAATAAATGGAAAAAATTAAAAATATGGTGTATCTTGGGCAACGTTCTGTGCCTCCAGGGCAGCTATTGGTACACACACACACACACACACACACACACACACACAAAACCGACCGAGTGAGATATTGTATCTCTCTTTAAATAATAGTTTTATCATGTTGTATTGCATAGAAAGCGATACAATTCAGGCAGTAAATATTATGCAATAAGCTGGTAACTCAGTATAAATACGTCCAATGCAATTTTATTTTTATATTTGTATAAATAAAGACAGAAAAGATGTAACTTTGAATGGTCTATGAGGGAAAGAGAAGCTTAGGAAGAATTAGGATTCTAATATTTGATGACTTGGAAGGAAATAAGAAGATTCTGGGAGTTCAAGGAGAGAAAATACAAGGCTTATTGGTGCACTAAGTTCTAACGAAATTAATGGAAATGTCGACCTAATGATAAATAATTGTGTATCCATTCAAATATTTTAAAATGGTGGTAAACTAGTTTAATATAGTAAATAAAAAATTATTGGAATGGATATGACTTGATAAAGTATATTTATACTATCATTTCAGATTTTTTTTTAAATTTAAAATGTTGTAATTACACACTATATTATTAATCATTGACTTCTTTATGTTAATCAATATATGTTGAATGCAATACGGTAATACTGTTATCTAACCATCCATATTTAATCTCTTATAAAATTATCCTTACTAAAATCTAGACAATGTTCTAAAAAATCAATACATTGGCTTACACACTACACCACCCAGTGATGTGTTGTATTCTTGTATTACAGCCGGAATGTGAACAGATGATGGTATATCTTCTTTCATTCCCGTCATTGTATACAAGCATCCATTGCTGTTGTTAAATGAACAGATTAGGTCTACATCATAGAGACAGGCATGTTATACTTTATATCTCACAAAGGCCATTGTATCGTCATGTCGTGACAACCATGCCACAATATACCAATTAATTTCTTTGTAACAAATTATCCTCTTTCAATCGAACCTAATTAGGCAGACTATTTTGTGTTCATGTTTCCCTTGGAACTAAAACCTCAGACAAGTAATTATATAAATAGACGTATTCCAGTTTAAAAATTTGTCGGGATAATTAAGGTGACTGGAATTAATATGGCGGTGAATGAGATTAATTAATAATATTCACCAACTCTTAAATTATTATTATTTAGCACCACGTCTTACTACCCGTTCGGGTTATACGCTTTATGTACTAATTACGCTAATGGATTAGGAATAGGAAAGGCTAAATTTAGAAGAAGAGAACACGCATTTGCGTGGAGGGAGAGTGTAAAACCATATAGTAAAAGCCACCTCTAGTTTACCCGACCGAAATTTGAACCTCGATCTCCCCGTCCTAGGCAGTCTAGCTCAACATGAAACTAGCACGTTAGCCAACTACGCCACTGAGGTGGGTAAAACATATATTACAGAATTTCAAATAGATTGATCTACATATTTTATATATAACATATATTCAAAATATAGTTTGTAAAAGGGACTAATTAATAATTCAAAGAGAGTGTATTAGCTTAAAAAAATAGTTTTATCATTTTCTATAACAATAAAGAAGCCAATTATTCTCGTTTGAGGCTGTAAGCCCAAAATGTCTAAGCTTCCACATTTTATAAATATCTATTTATTTTTCTAGAAATGTGTAATATAAAACTACTTAAATTATTATATTGCCATTGATAATATATATATTATATATCTTCTTTATAGCACGCAATTTTATTAACCGTTCGAATTATACTCATATCCACTAATTAAGATAATGTGTTAAGGAAAGGAAGGTTATGTTTATAGATAGTATACACGGACTTGCGCGAAGGGAGATTGGAAAATAATTTTGAAAAAAAACATCTTCAGTACCCCCGATCAAATTTCGAATCTCGATCTCCCTATCATCGGCAGTCTAGTCTACTGCAAGAGTAGCGCGTTTGAGCATGTGGTCACCGAAACGGGTGATTGATAATAGGAAAACGTTCCATCTTTTAGCTGATCTGTACTACTTACTATCTGATGACTGGCTAATATAGTCAACTCACTAATATTGAAATATAAAAGAAACCCTTCAGTTCACTCAGTGTGAAATTCATAAAAGTACCAGTTCTCAAATCAAGAATTTGATTGGAGTTTTTAACGACGATTTAATAGATATCATGAATAAATAGCGACTCATGGGCTATTTCCAAATTGACGGTAATATATCAGAGAATTGCTTAATTTATTTCATTATCAAAAGTAACCGGCTCCGTGGTAGTGGTCTGTACCCTTGGTTACGAGCCTAGAGGTCCCAGGTTCGATTCCCGGCTGGCACTTTAGGCATTTTTTCCGAAAGGGGAACTATCCAAACTGTCACCAGAGTTTGGTTAGTTAGGCTTAAGTTAGGTTGAAGAGTTTCCACTGGTTCCACAACCTCATACTCGCTATCACCATCACCATTGGGACATGGAAATAGCCTCCACGTAGTTGATACAGATGTATATAGGCCTACATATATATCAACTATGTTTAAAGGTGCATATTAAAGTAAAAAAATTCCACTAATAATACAACACCCTTTTGCTTATTGACACACCAACACCAACACCCACATAATTTTAATTTTAATAATCTGTTTCAATATTTTTCATTAAAACTAGTTATTAATTTAAATAGTCCTACCAAAAATGCTTATAAACATAATTCATATTGGTGATGTTTTATAAATACATCGTATAGAGGTGTCAGACTCTAATCTAAAAAGTTATTTCCACAATAAACATTTGAAGCAAACTGTCAGGAGAATGGAAAAGCTGAGAGAAGTAAATCTTGATAGCAACGAAGATATCAACAGCTCGTTGTCAAATTATGTCGAGGTTGAGTGTGTAAATGCGTAATTTGACTTATATTGATTGTTCTTATTTAATTACAGGTGAATGCTGTTAGTGCTAGAACTATATTTAAGTACTCACTGATTACGTTAATTCTAATATTTAGATAATCTATACTTATAAAATAACATGTCCTGACTGACTGACTGACTGATTCATCATCGCCGAGCGCAAACTATCAAGGCTACATGCATGAAATTCGGACTGTATATTCATTTTGTTATGTAGGCACCCACTAAGAAAGGATTTTAGAAAATTCCACCCCAAAGGGGTCAAAATAGGGGATGATAATATGTATGATAATATGTATGAAAGTCCGTCATTTTGAAAGTTACATAAACAAAATTTTGTATTTCGGTTATTGACGTAAAACAAATAAATACATGTTTCAGGAATTTTGGAAATTTTATTTAATAAGGGATGAAAAAGGGGGTGAAAGTTTGTATCGGACTTGCATTATTTTTGATCTGAGGTCAAGTTATGGTCATCAACGTAACGTAATATTTTAAATTAATCTGTAAATACATATGTATATTTTCGTATTTGTATATAATCAACTTCCACGCGAGCAAAGCCGCGGGCAACAGCTATCTAGTTCTTATATAAGAGTAACAGATAATTCTGGCATTTCTTATGGGCGTGTGTTGTGCAGGAGTTGTATCAGTGTCGTGGCGTGTTGCCAGGCTATGCAAAGTTAGGTTATATTGTAACTCTGATAGGTTCTCATGAATCATCAGAAAACCTAATTGGCAAGGTATCAATGAAAACATTGCCCCATGTGATGTATCTAGAGTAGAACCTATGTATGGCTCGAACCTAGAAGTTGAGAACATATCAAAGGTACATTTTTAACAAGAACTCTGCTTGGCACGTGTCCCAGAGTTTGGGTGCAATGCATCGTAACATGTGCAGACTACGCGAATGCCACGTAGATCAGCATCCATCAACGTGTGAGCTGCATATCTATTGAATGATTACAAGGAAAGTCGTTCGGGATTTAGATATTCCGGTTAGTGCAGTAGTGGCTTATGGGACAAATACAGTTTTGTGTGCGTCATATGTGGATGATCCATTGACCAAGTGAAACGGTTTTTTTTTATAATTCAGGTCTGATGAAAAGAATATAAGAAAAATAGTTTAATTGACTTACTTATTTAACCGTTGATTCAAATACTTGAGTTAGTTAAAATCTGTAAGCTCCAATAATTTAGTTTACTAATTTATATAACTGAGAGCATCAGTTAACTGAATTTATTAATTTATTCAGTGAATACTTCAAAAAACTAACTATTTCCCGTAATTCATTGTGCTAATTATCTAACATTAGTTTGACTAATTAATTTTATTATTTTATTTAACAACTTGTGACTGTGAGGAATGCCAGACCTCCACCGTAGTTCGGATGCCACGTTAAACTGTAGGTCCTCCATTTCACCTCACAATCACCCTACCATTATATATTAGCGCAAGTGTGTATAGCCCGAATGGGTAGTAAGACGCGGTGATAATAATAATAATAATAATATTTAATTTAAAAAACTTAAAATTATTTCAAATAATTGAGACCCGATTCGATGGCCGAACATTTTAAGGTGTCGCTCTCTTGTTAGAATGGCCTGCCGATGACGGGAATATCGGGGTTCTAATCCCGGTTGGATCTACTGAGGGTGGTTATTCTTAAATTTTTTTTCCTGCTCTCCATTCATGCAAGGGATGGTATATAACCTTTATAATGCTTTCTTCCTAACTCCTACCCCATTGGGATTGTTACCATATATTCGTAAAACTTGAACAGGTAGCCGGATGCTGTGATAATAATAATAATAATAATAATATGAACATTAATCAAATATTTACGTATATTAATTTATTTGAACTTTAATTCAAATACTTTGGTTTTTTATTTGTGTCTCTTGTATTTATATTTATTTATTATATATAATGTAACCACCCCTTGCCTTTCTCTTGCGGGCTTATGATTGTCAGGGTGTATTGTGGCCGAGGATAGGGGTGGAGAGTGAATTTAAGATTGTGTGAGTTCATAATTGACGTTCGGCTTGAGTTTTGATGGTTTCTATTTGTACTACTATGTCTATTACAAAATATGTGATGTTTATGTTAAATATTAAAAGATATAAAAGAATTTAAAAGACTGTTTCGAAGCTTGTGGCAGAACAAAGTATTGCAAGGAATAACCAATGGCCTGGCTTACCTCTAGGTGATCCTACACGGCATATGAACCCCAGTACCCTGGGCTCGACTTTAGCCCTCCAATATAGGTACTGATGATCTGGCGTACTAACCCACGCTGCCCCAAAACGGGCAGGGTAACCCCCTAGGCTAGATCTTGATTAGTCAGCCCAGTTAGCTGGAATACACTACTATTTAACCTGGATTTTGGCCTGGTTTACCGTGTAACGTTCTGGATTTACGTTACCGCGATGGGCGCCTATTGAAGAATTAATACACTTTTCATTTTGACATGTTTTTTTATTCTGAATCAGTTAAATTAATACGAAAATAGATCATGTCGAAATATATACGCGGGCTAGCGCGGACAGGTGTTGCTAGACGCCAAGTGAGTTCTGTCAGTATTGGACACCAACTGCCAACTGACAACTGCCAACTGACCACTGCCTTTACGTTGCACCATACTTTGTATATATTCCTTGGTCATGGAAGCTTCGAGAAGGTTTAGTTTAGAAAAACAAAATACAAGACAAAAACATCTCGGTCTTACTGGGAGCTTCGAGAGCCGGAAAATGACTCAAGTTACATTTTAAAATCTCTCTTCGAACCTTCGAGAAGAGGAAGTTATTATTTGAAAAATATATATTGTCAACCTGACTTTACTAATGTCACGTGCGTGACGTCACTGTTCAGTGGCTTTTGCCTTCTTAGAAGAAGAAGTGCTTTAAGCGCCATTTAATATACTACATAAATTTAAATGAAATAAGATATGTTTATAAAATTAGGATGATATTATTGTCAATGCTTTCACATACTTTTCAGGGGCAAATCAATTACATTACAATCGTAAGCTGACATTCTGTTTATATTGTCAGCGCATTGGTTCTATTTGTTTACAAGCAAATCACAACAACTTGCAAGACTCGTTCTGTCATCCATAATCCAGATCACAACAATATTAAACAAGCCCGCCTCTCAATTTAGGCCGTGTGATTACGATAATACATATACACATCCGACACCGTAGCTCAGTAGGTAACGTGTCTGCCTACTGAGCTAAGGGTCCCGTGTTCGATTCTCAGCATTGCTGAAAAATTTATCATTAAGGAAATGTAGGTTTACGCTTTCACATGGATAATTAACGGGCGGGGACTGGATGTTGTGCCTGTCCTAGTCTTAAGTTATATTATAAGGCATATGAAGCTATGACAGACCTAGTAAGCCAGGGCACCATACAAACTGCTTAAATATTTTTAAAAAAAATTACTTTATAAGTGTGCATCTGTGTCGCTATCATCACTTGAGTAGTTGTAGTCACTGACATTTTTTTTTCTGTGGGTGGCCCTGTGCAGAGTTCTATCAAGTCTAAGGGCACCATACAAACTGTTCGACAACAAACTGCTCGACAAACTATACAAGAATATTTGGAAGGATGGGTGGGTCAAGTGGCCGACATGACTTGGACCAACTGCTAGACAAGCTCATGTATAGGAGTACAAAGTGATAGACAACCAAGCGGTCGACACGAGAGGACCAACTGCTCGACAAACATCAAGATGAATTCAGTTAAGAGTGGTTCAAGTGACAGACAAGTTATTTCAAAACTAACAAAGTTATATACATGGTAATAGTGTTTGAAATGACAGTTCCGGACCACTTTCTCTCATAAGGTTAACATTGATCCACCACATTGAGAGTCTGAAATGGGGACACTTTCTCTTTAAACCGGTCAGGACTTGTCTGCCTGCTTTAATCATGTCAAGGTTAATTCTCTTAATCCCATCCTCTTACCACCCCTACCCGCTTAACAGCTGGTCCTTAAAACCTGACAGCTTAAATATTCTACCTTAAACGATGTATCCATCATTTTACCACCCCCTCTTTGATATGTGATGGCTTAGATCTTGTACCTTAAATGATATGTTCTTCCTGCTTATCACCTATCCCTCAAAATATTCTGAAACAGTTTGAAACGGTACTAAATAATGATGCATCATCCTCCACCCGACACCTTAAACGTCGAGACCATTCAGCGGGGTTCTACCAGTCGGATGACTGAAGGTGGATTTTCATAAATGGTTTTTCACTCTCACTCCACGAAAAATTGGGTGCAGTTCCTCTAAATTCAACCTTACTCATCCCTAAACACATTAGCGTAGTTAGTATATAGGCGTATAACGCGAACGGGTAGGTAGTATAACACGGTGCTAAAAATTAAAAATATGTAGCACTAAATATACAGGCTAGATTTTAAAAATTATCCGTTTGAAAAACAATAAAAATCCTTTTTATTGTCGCTTATTGTCGGTTACTAATTTTACATACTATTTTTAAACTGTTGTCAAATTTCAAGTTTTAATAAAGCCCACTAAAGAATTTTTACTCAATGGTTTTCAACTCTTTTTTCATGGAAAAGCTGGTATATTTTCTCTAAATTATACCCTACTCACCTCTAATATATTAATATAAAAATAAGATAGTTCATACGTGTGGAACAGCGCTCAATGTTCTTTAATGTTGCAACCAGCATTGCAGAATTAATTACAACTGTTTAATTCATTATATTCTTTTATAAGGTCATCATCAGTTCAAGTTATTTTAACCTACATTTTGACTTTAGCAAACCCTATAAAGATATGTTAAGAAGTGTGGAGTTAAACTGACGGGTTGGGAGAAAAAATTATTTGAGTGTAAACAAGGACAATCATTCATTGAATTAACTGTTCTGTCACTTAGCCCACTCTTAACTGGATGATATCAAAGTTTGTCGAGCAGTTGGTCCTCTCGTGTCGACCGCTTGGTTGTCTATCACTTTGTACTCCTATACATGAGCTTGTCTAGCAGTTGGTCCAAGTTATGTCGGCCACTTGACCCACCCAGACTTCCAAATAAATGTTTTCATTTTGTCTACCAATTGGCTGTTTATCACATGGTCCAGCTCGTGTCGATCACTTGGTTCATGTCGTTTCTTCGTGTCTAGCAGTTGGCTGTCTACCACTTTGTCCTCTCGTGTCGGCCACTTTGTTGTCTATCACTTTTCCTGCTCCCGTAAGCCGGCAGTGGAAAATATATGGTTTAAATAAAAAAAACTGACCCAGGCCACGGGCTGGAAACAGTAATGGATGTAAAGTGTAAAAAAAAATATATGTATATATATTCATACAATATATATATACATAATATATATATATATTCATACTATATATATTTATACAATATTATTTGTAACCACCCATTGTGTTTTATATAATTAATTAATATGCACTGATCTATTGTTACTGAAGTTATTTAAAAGGTAATAAGAGAAAAAAAACTCATGAACCTTCTGAATAAGGAAACCTTACAAAAAGGTGATTCATGTATGTAAGGCTAGTACGACTCCCCCGTCCATCTCGAATGAAGCCATAAAGCATTGGGCCAGAGACCGTGCTCTGTAAGGCCTGTTGGGTGCATTAATATATAGGGTGCACTTTAGGGCATTGCGGTTAACACTTGGTTCAAAGCACTTACCGAAATAAAAGAATAAGATTCGTGTATACACTTTCCTTATAAGTCCAAAACGTTGAAACATTTCTTTTATAAACAATTTTACCATATTAGACTTAAGTTATTCTCAATAGAATGTAATTTCCTGGAATTCATAAACATACCTTTGGAATTAATTTGTTCTAGTGTTATTTTAAAAGTAAAAATATATATGTATATTTTTAGAGTATTATCTAAGTGACCATGCACACACATAAAAAAAACTAACTAATAACTGGGGAAAATAAAGATAAAGCCACGGAATCCTATTGAGAAACTAAATCCAATGCCAGTAATTAGGGGTGTTACGTTGATGGTGAGCACAATGCAATTCTAATCCCACATTGTTTTTTTTTCTGCGATAGCATATTTGTTGATAAAACAAATAGAATGCTCTAATCGACTATGGTTTTAATCCCTATATCGGTGTAATGGTTACAAACCAACACATTCACTGTATTGTAAGGTTTTTTTTTTAAAAAAAAATACTTGTTTCAATATTACAATTGAGAATGCATTTTTTCCCTTTAAGCAGTTCTGTTTTATTTATTTTTAGTGGCTCCCTCAAAGTAAACGTGTCAATAAATTTATTTTCAATAGAAGCAATCTAGTATAGCATAGTAACGTTAAAATCTTTAAATAAAATAGAAATATTCATGACATGGACTAGAGATTGTAACTATTCAAGCTTATCTCTCTTTGGAAGTCTCTATAAAGAAAGCACACCTCTCTAAGAGGTAAAAATAAACATAATTAGATACCTAATACTTACAGTCAGAAATCCAAAACAATTTATATCACTATCTGCCAAAATGTATCTTTCAAACGATTAAAAACTAGATTATATTAATTGAATCTAGTTCCAAACCAAGCACAGCACTAGATGATTTTATAAGGAAAAGTGCGTAAGTATAACGGTATTGATAAAAAATATGCTTACTAAAACATTAACGTTTCTTATCCTAGAGAAAAAAAACCACTCAACGTATAAGGTAGAAATTACCATGGTGAAAAGTGAAAACTTTGGAGTTGATAAAGGATTTCTTTAGAATCGACAAAATCAATGTAGTGTATTTGTTTCTGTTTTAAAAATAGATACACATAATATTTTTACTGATTGAAGGATATAAAGAAAAAATATAAATAGCAAGGCCTCTTTGTAAATGACGCTAGTGATTTTATCATCAGGAGCGTGCATTTACAGGTTCATGCTAGAAATATCTTGGGAACACACCACGTATAGTTGTCCATGTGAAAAATACTTGCCATGAAGATTTATGCCTTCCATTTTCAGAGTTTATCCTTGCGCTTTGTTGATGGTCAACGTATATCAAACCTTATTGGAAATATCATGCATTTAAACTGGAAGGGCAGGTCTGATGGTATTATGGGTATTCTTGGTATCAAGACTCATTTCCCTTAGTGCAACCTGTCATGGCAGTGACATTTGGAATAGCTCTTCAGACTGTTTACCTTTAAGTGGGTCTCACTAAAAAGTTTAGGTGGGTTCAAATTACGCAGAAAAATTATGGCTGTTCAATTTTTAATTGAAGAGCGTGTATGGGTAAACCGATTGGACTAAGAAAAAAAAAATAGTGCAATGCCCGTGCACATGCAAGTGCTGGATGGCATTTCAAACTGGTCTAAAATATAGTCGTTAATTTTACTAGCCAATTCATTTTTGGAGCTAGCATAACTTCTCCTGGAACCACGAAAGAGGCTTATTTTGTAGAAGAGGTATGTATATCCAGATACATAAATTGGACTAATTTCTGGATATCTTGACCACGAAGCATTTCTGGGAGTTATTCAAGGAAACCTCTCCTTCGTACTCTGTTAAGACTCCATCGTCGAATTTCAGCAACATTTCGACAAATAAGTATAGTTTTGGTCGTCACACAGGCGGATGTGCATGTTGGTTGACAACGTCTGAGCATATGTAGGGTATTTTCAGTCAGGCATTGACCTCGTTAGCTCTAGTGACTTTCGGAATGACCGGTAAAGTTGCCGACAGTCTCCTAAGAACAATATGGTGAAGCCTTCTCTGAGCAAATTGTTGCTTCTGAGATCTCTCAGAGTTTTATCTTTATCCATGAGAGAGGTCTTACGCGACATTTTACTTTCATTCCATAGCATAATATATAATTTTTGCAATGATATTAATGTGAACCTTCGCTTCGCTATTCTGAGCACGGCAATTTAGTTGTTAGAAAAATTCAAAGATAATTTAAAGACTACATTCTCTATACTTCCCCCTTCCAACAAATTAGAAGCTGTTTTCACTTCAAAGGCAACACTTCAACCAAACCTGAGCCAAGACTAGAATAAATTAATTATAAAAGTATTTCCTTTACCTTCGGGTGCATTTCAAATGAACACTTTTCCTGCTGGATCTCAAACACACTATAATACGGTAAGTAGTTATATGTTCAATAAAGGTTTGTTGACATGACAGAAATGACCGTTCGTTCGTCTTCTCTCTCAAATAGTCCTTGTTGAATATAAATCCATATGAATTGTCGGTTAGAAGAAGACTCAAGTCCTTCACGCTCTTGTCAAAGAGAGAAATTACAATTTATTTGAGTTCCCTCTAATCAGAAATCAAATATCTTAATTGAAGTGCAAATTATATACAGCTTGCTCTCTTTTGATTCCATCATCTTTATATTCCGACATGCTTTCCCTGCAGGAAAGACAAGGTGCGATAGTATCTGTCACGTGAAAAATATTAATATGATGGAGATCAAATATATGAGTGAGGAAGAAGAGAGAGACAAAGAAGCTTTTGATAAAGTACTGCTCCAGTGTGAATCATCCTCTAAGTGTAGAGGGCTTTGCCATTTAATTGGTTCTATGTATGGGTTCCGTCGTTCACGGTGCATAAGTTTTCAAATGAAGTTAGACTTGGGATGACATGGAGCCTCATTCTCAAATGGTAACACAATGTGTTATTCGAGTATATGGTATATATTATCTTTTAGCACCGCGTCTTACTAGCCGTTCGGGTTATATGCTTACATACTAATTACGTTAATGATTTAGGGATAAGGAAGGTTATATTTATAAGAATTTTACCCACATTGGCATAGATAGAGTGGAAAACCCTTTTGGAAAAATTACCCTCAGTACACGCAACCGAGACTCGAGCATTGATCTCCTTGTCATTGGCAGTCTATTCTACTGCAAGAGTAGCGCGTTATACCAAGTGGCCACAGAAGTGTATTTTTATGGCATAGGCCCTATACCCTTCATTATTCCAGGGGGTTTCTCAACACAAACACCTTACTTTTCAGCAATGGAATTTCTTAATTTTCTAATCATTATATGAAGCAACCTCATAGTGAGTAAGCGTCTTCACAAAGGGATATTCAGCGCACAATTTGAATAAGATCGTTAATGGTGTGTCACATGTATTATTAGTGATGTCGGCGACAATACTTGTGGTAAAATTTATACATTGTCAATAATTTTAGAGATAGAAAGTTAATGCATAACACCTTGAATAATTCCAACAGAAATGATTTCAACTCATTGGTCAAGTTAATACTAAAAATCACCTGATCACCGAGCTTATTGATTTATTTACACACATTCTTAATACATTTGATGAAACTGCACAGCTCCGCATTAATTTGGAAATCTAACACTCTCAACAGGAGTTTTTTTTTGTGGGACTACCTAATGATTATTGTACCATCTCCAACAACCGAGAACGGATCGTGGTCGAGCTTTCTCCATCATTGCGATGCCATTAACGGAATTTAAAATACCCGTCATGCCCATCAACGAAGCTCTTTGAAAACTCTTTGCATAAATGTTGCTGCATGTACAGAGATAATCAATTCAAAAGTCTTTATGGGCCGTGTACCATATCATGATTAATAATTACACTTGCATGAAGTTGTGGGTTGATGTTTAAATCCGGCTTCTCCGAAACTTATCATCGAATCTATATCATCGGGTCTGGTTTTCTTCTGAATTTATAACAGTATTCACAAACGGCAATCCTTGATTTTGCCACTCCACAATGAACATAACACACTTGTATTGCCTTTAAATTAGCTGCTCAGTTCCTCGAAGACAAATATGATATTTAAATGGCTTATAAAATTTCTAGATTAATTAAACATAAAAAAAATCTGCATTCAAAATCTATTCAGTAGTTCTATAGTTATAACTCCCAAGCGATTATATAGGTATATAAGCTATCCTCTATAAGTATTTGTGAATTCAAAACAATCAACTAAACTAAAATATTATTTCTCTTCGGTTATAGTATTGAAATGTGTTCTGTAATTACTCTTGGGATTGGGAGAGCGAGTAATACAGAAAAATGACGAATTATACAGTCAATAGGAGAATTCATAATTGGTCACGCAGTTTAAGTCAAAATCTTTGAAATTTGATTTAATTCTATTTATTAATAGCCTAAAACCCTCCCGGTAAAAATGTTCTTAATATAATAATATGCATCACAATTGGTTAAGATTTTTCAGAAAAATATTTTAGAAACAAACATATAGAACGATACTTTGTTTTCTAAGTAGTAGAGATGAGTGACTAGCCAATTAATATGGAAGGATACACATGAGGCAAGAAAGAGTTTGTGTTAGTCTTTTGAAGATTTTTGAGGTAGACGTTTATGTTATATTAGTTATATAACATGGCTTTATTCGATACCAATGAATATATATAGTTGCTATCTTGACTGTAATTGAAAAGTAAAGTCAAATATTATAACTTAGTTTTCTTTGTCGATAGTATCTGCCAAAATATTTATGACATTTATAAAAGCCGAGTCAGGGTAAGAATAAAACATCTGAATTAATAGTGTAAGATTAGCATTTTAAATTAAGTTAATGCGTTCAAAAAACTATGTTAAATTATCGTAACTATTTGTTGAATAAGTTCTTAACACAAATGTTTTTGCAGCACTTAGTAACGCAAAAGGTCACTTATAGAATAAGGAGGCCATTATTTTAAATGGTTGAATTTCCTTTCCACGAATTGTTCGCTGTAAGATATTAACTGTTTATTATTGGGAATATTTTGGGCAAGAATAAAGGACAAATTTTAATACCGTAGTAGCTAAGAAGCAGATTCGTGAGGGGATTGGTTGAACTGGAGGGTGGGGCTTGGGGATAGAGGATATGTCATCACTTTTACAATCCAAAGAGCTAGATTGGAGAGTGAAGTTTACGAGCGTCTCTCTCTTAATCGCGGCTCCCTTTGGGATCTTTCAGCTTTGCAACCCCATCCAATCCACGTCATCTGGCTTGCGGAACACACTCATAGAAACTGATCTACAAAGTGGAGGCTTTTGAAGGAATGTGAAGAGCTTAACTACCTCTTACAATGTTTACTGTAGAAAGGATTAAAGTGCTCAGTCGGAAAGCAGCTGTGGGTCCATTTCTAAAGTCTCCTTTACGTATTATTATTTGGGGTGATTCCTCCTTTAACCCAAATGACTATTTACGTCATTATAAAAGTAGAAGAAAGCCCACATCATGTATGCTCATAGTTACTAAAGTAAACACGAATTTAACTACAAAGCCAACATTCTTATACCGTACCCACAACTTATTGAACAATTTTAAACAATTGTTTCAAAGCGTTAAATAGTTAATATATAAACGATATTTTTTCGTATAAATCTGTATTTACTGACCAAATATATTTAAAAGTAAATATTGATGAATGGAATTAGTATTACTAAATGCAAAAGTAAAAGTCTTTCAAGTAACAAAAATATGGTAAAAGAATAAATATTATATATATATTTTATATATTTTTATATATTATATATATAATATATATATTTTATATATATATAATATATATATTATATATATTTTATATATATATATATATAATATATTGTATCTATATTTTAATATATATTTTATATATATAATATATATATTATATATATTTTATATATATAATATATATAAAATATATATATATTTTATATATATTATATATTTTATATATATATAATATATATTTTATATATATAATATATTATATATATATATAATATAATATATATTTTATATATATAATATATTATATATATATAATATATATAATATACATTATATATTATATATATTTTATATATATAAAATATATATAATAGATATATATTAATTATTTTAAACTGTGTTGATTGAAAATAGACAACAAATTAAATAATGAAATCACTTTTAACATATAGAAATGTATTCACCTACTCGTCAAGACTACTAAGAGTAAATAATTAATCACTAAAAAAAATTTCAAGTTTACGTCTCCAAGCTATGCGTTAGCAAAAAGTTTCATAGCCCTCCGCATTAGACGATGGCCACAAAACAAACTTACTCTGTTCAGTACTTTCCCCCAGTCTATCATCAAATATTATTATTATTATTATTATTATTATTATTATTATTATTATTATTATTATTATTATTAGCACCGCGTCTTACTACCCGTTCGGGTTATACGCACTTACGCTAATGTGTAATGGTAGGGTGATTGTGAGATGAAATGAAGGACCTACAGTTTAACGTGGAATCCGAACCACGGTGGAGGCCTGGCATTCCCCACATTCACAAGATGTATCATCAAATACTTTCCAGATTATAATTCCACAATAACTCAAGATTTGTGTGATCCACTTTTTACTACCCATCTAGGCTATCCACATATGTATACTAATAGGGTGGATATGAGGAAGTTAGAATAGTACCATGCTCCACGTCTTACTACCCGTCCGGTATATAAACATATTTACACTAATGGGTTAGAGATTAGGAACGTAAAGTTGTACCCAAATTTGCCGCAAGGGGAGGAGAAAACAAAC
The DNA here is from genome assembly GCA_902151445.1 of Timema monikensis. NCBI lineage: Eukaryota > Metazoa > Arthropoda > Insecta > Phasmatodea > Timematidae > Timema > Timema monikensis. The sequence goes on from CABFVZ010000539.1 coordinate 135,685, forward strand.
TGAGAAAGAATGCTTTAGTACACTCTACCAAATCCTAACCCAGGACTCCCAATTTAGTACCTTTATTTGTTATAAACCTAGCTTAAAATGTTCATCAAAATTTCTTGGTAAATTTTTGAAGATCCCAAAACAAATTTTCATACACTTAATACAATAAGTATTATAGTATTTATATTGGTTCACAAGACTAATCAAAGTCATCTTATAACTCCAGAGGACACAATAATTGTCTCATTAGTGTTATAAGAATTGAATCCGCTTTGGTGACAGAATGGTCTAAGGCAGCGGCTCCCAATCTTCCAAGGGGCTCGCCAAAATATTTCTGCAATGGCGGATTTTTGCAGCACTTTGTGAGGGAAGGGAAGGCATTTACAACTGTTTATCGTCTTACACTGAAGTCAGCTGGTTATCTTGAGGTCTTACAAGATTGTTTGAACTTAGACACGAAGTTTTCATTTTTCTTACCAACCATCCCTTTCACAAAGAAAAGTGCATGCAAGATCAACTGTGGCTTCAGGCTTTGGCCAATTGACAGATATTTTCTCAAAAAATAACAGTTTAAACCTCTCTCTTCAGGGATCAAATATTAACATTTTTACTGTGCAAGAATCTATCGAGTCATTCATAAAAAAACTGTTTTGGGAAACGTGTTTAATTAGCTATCAAACGGAGTGCTTTGGTAGCTTTCACGACTTCATTGTAGAAAATCAGCTTTCTTTGGACGAAAATGTAAATAACGTGTTTATTGAACATTCTAAGGGATTTGGAAAAACCTCCAGAGAATATTTCTCAGCCCTGTCCAATAATAACAATTGGATTCGCAATCCTCTGGAAAGACATCAGTTTTGAAATCCTCCACATTAAGAGTTAGTGAAAAAGAGCAGCTCCTTGAAATTTCCACTGATTTTGAATTAAAGTAAAGATGTAAATCTTTGTCGTTAATTGGTGTCTGGTTAACTTTAAAGGAGAAGTTCTCATTGTTAGATAAAAAAGCTACTTATTACAGCTTTGTTACCATTTTCTCCTACATTTTTGAGCGAGAAATATTTTTCTTCATATGACTATTTAAAAAATAAATACAGAAACAGGTTCAATGCTGAAAGTGACTTGATACTTTATTTATCGTCTGTGGTTCCTGACTTTAAAGCTCTGTTACATTTAAGGCAAGACTATCCTTCTCACTAAGTCACGTGAAGAGGTTAATGGCTGTTAAAACTTGTAAACAATTTGAATCTTGAATCGGCATGGAATGTTGTGATTACAGGAAGCTATTTCAGTTATGTCAACGCAGAAATTTCCAGTACTACTTTACAAAAACATGTGAAATGAAATAATATTGTGACAGTAAAGATAAGAAAATTTACTACAGTACTTTGCTTATATAATTTCAGTTTTAATTTTTATAACAAATGTATAATTATTTGAACTTATAATTAAGTAGTTTCAATATTCTTCCATTATATTTGTTATAGTATCCCAAAGTACCTACAGGTTAATTTAAAGATATTAAACATTTTGATTACTATTTATAGCTAAATTACATAAAAATTAGGCATAAAATTTAATGAGTGGCAATGACTATTTACCAGGAGGTTCGTGCAGCTCGGTTGTTTGTGAAAGGGGTTCACGAGTCGCGACACTTTGGTCTAAGGCATCACTCAAGTTTTATAATGGCTTGCTGAAGACAGAGATAAGGGTTCAAATCCCAGTCGATTCTTCTTAGGGTGGTTTATACTAAATGGTTTTCCACTTTCTTTCTAAGCAAATGCGAGTATATAACCTCTAAAATGCTTCGTTCCTCATGCCTACCACATTAGTGTAAATATGTAGATACCCCGGACGGGTAGTAAGACGTGGAGCATGGTACTATTCTACCTTCCTCATTTCTACCTCATCAGTGTAAATATGTGGATACCCCGGACGGGTAGTAAGACGTGGAGCACATAACTATTCTACCTTCCTCATCTCTACCACATTAGTGTAAATATGTGGATATCCCGGATGGGTAGTAAGACGTGGAGCACGGTACTATTCTACCTTCCTCATCTCTACCCCATTAGTGTAAATATGTGGATATCCCGGACGGGTAGTAAGACGTGGAGCACGGTACTATTCTACCTTCCTTATCTCCACCTCATTAGTGTAAATATGTGGATATCCTGAATGGGTAGTAAGACGTGGATCACGGTACTATTCTACCTTCTTCATCTCTACCCCATTTGTGTAAATATGTGGATATCCTGGACGGGTAGTAAGACGTTGAGCACGGTATTATTCTACCTTCTTCATATTTACCTCATTTTAGTAATTATCATAAGTATAATTTGAACATAGACGCAATATAAACAAATAGTAATATTAGGAAAATTTTAATTTCCAACTAATACTTTTCATTTTCTAATAAACGTTAGTCATGCCTTCCCTCCTTAAGTCTTCTACCAACATTTACTGGCATGTCCAAAATGATACTTAACTTGGGTTAAGTGGACAAGTGATGGAACTCACCCCATCGCTTTCAACCAAGTATGAACGTAGCTAAATAATTCCACTAGAAGGTCTGGCTGTGATTTGGAATGAGTCTACTTGACACCGTACTCGGTGTGGTAGACCGTTCAAGAGTGACACGAAACCATTGGCCGCAGGTATTTTCATCACGATACAAGGGGAAGTTAAACTTTTCCCCAATACTCCTAGGCCACCTTAAAAAGGAAGAAAGAACACCGAGGTCAAAGGTTACAACTAAGGGTAAAATTGGATATATAGTAAAACCAATGAATAGGTTTCTTGCGAGATATTTCACTAGTAGTCCGACGCCTTAGCTCGGTTTCTAGTGTTTATAACTACTGAGCTAAGGGTCCTGGGTTCGAATATTGGAATGGCCGAAACCATATCATTGATAATAATAATATTTAGCACCACGTCTTACTACCCGTTCGGGTTATACGCTTTAAGTACTAATTACTCTAATGGATTAGGAATTAGGGAGGGTGAATTAGAGGAAGTGAACCCGCATTTGCGTGGAGGAAGAGTGGAAAACCATTTAGGAAAAAACACCCCCAGTTAACCCGACTGAGATTCGAACCTCGATCTCCCCGTCCTCGGCGGTCGAGCTCAACACTACTAGCGCGTTAGCCAACTACGCCACCGAGGCGGGTGTGTATCATTGATTAATATATGGGTTTAACCTTTCACATTGATTAATTGACGGTCGAGGACTAGAGGTTTTACTTGTTATAAACTTAAGTTATATTTCAAGTCATATGAAACTACGATAGGTAGCCGGTAGTGGAAAATATATGGTTTGAATAAAAAAACTTAACCAAGCCAGAGGCCGGCAAAAGTAATATATGGAAAATATTTCACTGGTATGGTGAAAAAATGAGTCAGGATTCTACCAACCTGATTTAAAGTTTAAACCAATATAAGACAACGTGGATGGGACGGGTATACATGGTGTACTAGTTATGTATATAGCTCAAATTCTCATATATATATAAATGTTTTAATTATCAAAGTGCTACAATGAGAGGAGGCTTGGTTTGTGTGTTTGTTTGTTTGTTTTGATCAAAATTAATTATATGTTGGTGGTTTAACCATTAAAGGTAGGGCGCTACGTTGTTATTGTAGTATCAAGCTATAATGCAAGAATCACTTGATGAAATACTGAAGCGTGTTTGGAAACCAAGCTTAAAGCAATTTACCTACATGTACTTTACGTGTATGGTTTCTGATTGTATATAAAATAAGATCATTAACGTTGGCCATATACTTAATTTTACGACTATAGTGATTATGATAATAGTTGAACTATATTTGTGATGTGAGTAAGTTCTTTAGTTGGATTTTATCTCACTGAGACAATGTTTAAAAAAATAATTATTAATATATTTGAAGTCATAGGGTTCATTACTATGCTATGTAATGGTAAAATATTAGCAGAACTGATGTATGCCTACCTAACTGATAGCTCAAAATTATTTTTTTTAATTATTTAACATTTTAGAAGCTATATATTGTACAGTGATGTTAATTTAAATCTTATATTTTGAGTTAACGCGTTTAAGAAATTGACTGTACCGAATGGGTTGTAAGACGTGGTGATAAAATAAAAGTGTCGACTGGGAAACATAATAGGAAGAGACCAGGAGAAAGACCTGACGCAGTTGGGAGGATAACATTAGAATGGACGTGAAAGAAATAGGATATAATGTGGTGGACTGGATGGAACTAGCTCAAGATAGGGATAGGGTGTAATGAGGGGAACTGGATAGAACTAGCTCAAGATAGAAATATGGTGTAATGAGGGGAACTGGATGGAACTAGCTCAAGATAGAAATATGGTGTAATGAGGGGAAATGGATATAACTAGATCAAGATAGGGATAGGTTGTAATGAGGTGGACTGGAAAGAACTAGCTCAAGATAGGGATAGGTTGTAATGAGGTGGACTGGATAGAACTAGCTCAAGATAGGGATAGGCTGTAATGAGGGGAACTGGATAGAACTAGCTCCAGATAGAGGTAGGTGGCGTACTTTTGTAAGCGAATTTGAATTTCTAATGCCAATATAGAGGATATGATCACCATGACCAAGGAAAGTTACAACAAGAAGAAATTACTGCAGACCAGCAAGTTGATTTTGTAAATGAGGAAGAAACTAATGAAATACTAAATTTGTAGCACCATTTTGCATGGATCAAAAACTTGGACTTTCGGAAGATGCGAGAAAGGGTGTACAAACAGGGTGACAATTGAAGAATCCCTAAGAATTGTGGGTGAGACGAGAGCCTTTCTGAGTGTGGTTCTTTGGTACAAAGCAAACTGGATCGGACTCATCCTTAGGAGAAACTGTCTTCTGCACGACGTCATAGAAGGAAATGTTGATGGAAATAGGAGTTTAGGATTGCTTTCTTGACAGAAAAAAGAAAATTCTGTAAGCTGAAACAGGAGGCAGAAGACAGAGTGCATTGGCGGTCTAAGTTCACTGACAAAAGGAATGGACCTGTCATTAGACAGAGCACCTAATAATAATAATACTAGTAATAATAATGTAGGTAAATATAAGTAATTATAATAATGGGGAGTGTTTTGGATCGTCTATACTAATATTATAAAGAGGGAAGATTAGATTTTTTGTTTTTTTGTTTGTAATGGATAAACTCAAAAACTACTCGACCGATTTTAAAAATTCTTTCACCAATATAAAGATACATTATCAAAGAAAAACATAGGCTATATTTTATTTTGAAAAACTAATTTATTTCTCAAAAATGTCGATAGTTTATTATATAGTCGTTGGAAAAAAAAGTTGTTGACGGGAAAGTGGGGTTGGGGAAGGGGGCAGGGGGATAGTTGTGAGGAAAGAGAAATATATGTAGTGACGAGGAACGCAAAAAAAAAAAAATATATTAAAATAAAATTTGGGAAAACTAGGGGAGTAAATGAAAGTGGAGGAAGCCGAAAAATTAATTTGATTTTAACAATTTGTTTGATTGGTGTATATACAATTCCTTTCGCGCCTAGAGCAAACAAAATTATAGAGGAATGAGATGAAAATAGGAGGGAGGATAAAAAGAGGAAGGGGGCTATACAGTGATGGTAGGACTGTATTTTCAAAAAAAAAAAAGTAAAAAAGTTTTGTTTTTATATTGACATGATGGATAATTTGAAGCTTTGTTTTACAGGATTCCTTACAATATTTTTTTTACGTGGAAGGGGGCTAGTGTGTAATAATTTTGTTTAATAAAATGCCAGGTGTAAACGTTTTAGGTGATTCCCCTTTCACAGTGATAAACTAAAGACTGGAGGACTAGATATAATTATATTGGTTATAGGATTGAGATAGTTTTTGAACTGTGTGCTGATATCATTTGAATCGGTGAGTGGGAAAACGGTAAAATTCCTTTAACCTTTTTCTACTAAACATTGGATTTGTAAAACTGATATTAATAACATTGGAGCATTCATTTTCACATCCGTTGCACGTGTGATGCGCTAGAAAGACGCGTTTAAATCTGAACTAAACTAATTAAATGTGGAATACTGTAAACAAGTCCTTTATTGGTTTTTACAACACAGAAAATAAAATGAAAGTAAAACTATAATTAAATAATGTCTTAAACCCCGTGTGAATACTACGTTTTGTTATTGTAAAGAAAATACTCTTTAGGGGGAAGACCAGATAATCAAGTAGCGGCTCTTTATTAAATAATTGTGTTTATGAAAACAAGAGAGCATTAAACTAGAGACCGTTACTGACCGCACCTGTGGGTCTCCAGATCGCCAACCAATACTTTGTCAGTAATAGAGAGCAGCAGCTGCCAATTTTTTTAAATTTAATATATCGAGTTAAAAATGTATTATTTTTAATTTTTGACTCCCTATTAAATATTTCTTGTTGTAAAACTGATATTATTTTCTTATTTACCTTCTGTCAATACATTGAGTGTAAAAAGGATAACATTCCAACAACTTTTAGTTATTAATAATTTATTATTATTATTATTATTATTTAGCACCGCGTCTTACTACCCGTTCGGATTATACGCTTAAGTATTAATTACGCTAATGGATTTGGAATTGGGAAGGTTTAATTAGAGGAAGTGAACCCGCATTTGCGTGGAGGGAGAATGGAAAACCATTTAGGAAAAACCTCCCCCAGTTCACCCGACCGAGATTTGAACCTTGATCTCCCCGTCCTCAGCAGTTGAGCATAATACGACAAGCGCGTTAGCCAACTACGCCACCGAGGCGGGTAATAATTAATAAACTAATGATAATTTCCCTTTGATATTTTAGGATTGAATATTTATTGACTAGGAATAAAATTTCCTAAGGACAGCCTTTACGATAAAACTTATAGTTTTGTCACTTACGTTTTTTTGTTTTGGTTTTTTACAGAGAGCTCGGTAAACTGGAATGTTATCCTTTTTCCACTCACCGATTCATTTGGGTCAGAAAGTGCATGTAAAATAACACGATTTGTATGAAAAAGGATATACTTTTAAGGGAAAATAACAAAGTTGTGAAAGTATTGTTAAGTGACACAATGCAAAAGAGTTTATTTTAAACAAATATTCAGGACGTTGATGCAGCTTATGTACATTTTGTGTTGACAGTTCTCAACTGCATTCTTTAAAATTTATAAATATAAATTTGTAAATTCAATTTACATTGGTAAAATATATATGTATTCCTAATAAACATTTAATAACAAATTAAAAACACACCTTTTTTTTCTTAGATTTAAGACTTTTGAACACAAAATAAAAAAAATTATTAAATAGGTTTGGTAGAGTTTTGGGAATCATCATCGAGAGCAATTGATTAATATTAGAGAGAGAGAAAGGTAGAGAGTGTGTATGTGTGTGTGTATGCTTTATGATCTGGCTAGTTCGACATTGGTTAGTTCGAAAAATTGGATAATTTGAACCCACCTTAGTTCCTCATGATATAATTCCTATTTAATTCAAAGGTAAAAACTTATATTTAATTCGAATTTTAGAAGGAAGAAACATTTGGATAATTCTAAGCACATACATTGTTAATTTTTTATAGAGTTTGTACTAATTTCACACCTAAATAAATTATCTTTATTAAATCATCAGATAGAGTTATTGACGCGTAGTAAAAGAGAACGCGGGGAATTCTACACCGGCAGTGAGAGGGTTTCCTAGAGTAGAGGATGCATTGGCACGGCTTTAATCACTTCTGTGTGACAATGTAATCACGTGATGTCAGGATTGACTAATTTAAGTCAAAAAGTATAGTATGTTAAATTTTCTGAGTTGTTATATTTGTTTTTGAAATGTTTTATTGTTTATCCTGTATAATTATGTTTTTGTGTATTTTATATAACATATATAATATTGATTTGTATTTTTATATTGCATAACATATTTTGAGGTTATTGATTTATTGTATACCAGATACCTAGATACTCATAAAAATGGTTAATTTGAATTTTGGATAGTTTGAACTTTTTTGGAAACCCTTGGACTTCAAACTAAAAAGGTTTGACTATATATATAAAATAGTGTAAATATGCTTATATATATATGTATATATGTGCATTGATATCTGTATGTGCATATTTGTATAATGCATATATGCATTAATGTATGTATGTATGTTTGTATAGGCATATATGTATTTATACCTGTATATATTACATATGCATATATGTATGTTAATATATATGTGCAGTTTATATTTTTGCACCACCTCTTAACATCTGTTCAGGTTATACGCTTGAGTAATAATTACTCTAATGGTTTTAGTGATTGTTAAAATTATATTTAGAGTAAATGTACCCACATTTGTGTGGAGGAAGAGTGGAAAAATCATTTTTGGGGGGGAAAACCCTCAGTACACCCGACCAAGATTCGAACCTCGATCTCCCTCTCATAGGCAGTCTGATCAACTGTGAGAGTAGCACCTTAGACCATGCAGTCACCGAAGCAGGTATTGTGCAAATATTTATGTTTTTATTATTTATCACCAAGTCCTACTAGCTATTCGGGTTGTACGTTTTATGCAAGAAAATTACTTTAAGTATCCCGCCTCGGTGGCGTAGTTAGCTAACGCGCTAGTTACGTGTTAAGCTACACTACCGAGTACGGGGAGATTGATGTTTGAATCTTGGTCAGGTTAACTGGAGGAGGGGATGTATCCTAAATTGTTTTCCACTCTCCTGCCACGCAAATTTGGGTTCACTTCCTCTAAATTCAACCCTCCCAATTCCTAGCCCATTAGCGTAATTAGTACTTAGGTGTATAACCCAAACGGGTTGTAAGACGTGGTGCTAAGTATCAGTATACTATAAGCATATACAGGATGAACCATAATGTGGGAGACCCACTTCATTAGTGTACAGAGAAAACACAAAAATTATGAAAAAAATCATACAAACAAATATGCCATTTGAACTTGTTTCCGAGCTATATTCATGTTTGTACTCTCGAAATGTGGAGCTGCTTTATATTAAAGTAAGTGTTCAAATTAGCCACCTTCAGCCTGAACGCAATCCTGAAGTCATCGTGTCGTAAAGTGCCCTACTCTTTCAAAAATATTTGGTGTATGGAATAACCAGAAATATCTCAGAGAGCATATCTATACTCTGATTTTGTTTGGAAGAACAATTTAGTATACTCAAACATATTTATTTGCGACCAACATTAATAACATTTTACTTTATTATTTGTTTTATTTTTAGGTATTGATAATATCTATCAATAATGACAGCTGAATATAGTTTAACTTATTGTGTGAATAGATTAGAATTATTTTAGTAACTTAAGTAATAATAATATTACGCGTCTGATCCACACAAGTCATAGCCCAGTAATGTAAATACTACCCAGTACTAATGTACCGTTGTCCAGGGAACGCCTAAATGTACTAATCGTACATCCTTTCCGTTGAGGCTCTTTCCATGTCCAGGTGAGATGAGATGATGGTGATAGTGAGTATGAGGGTGATAGCGAGTATGAGGGTGATAGTGAGTATGAGGGAGTGGAACCGGTGGAGATTCTTAGTTCTAATTTAAGCCATGCTAACCAAATTTTGGTGTCCTTTGGGGTAATTCCCCTTTAGAGAAAAATACCCAAGGTACCAGCCAGGAATCGAACCCGAGACTCCTAAGTTTGTAGTCATATGAACAGACTACTACATCAAGGGGCTGGTTATTGAATGTAATGATTACTAGATACAGTTATTCCTACCCAAATCAGGACGTAGCCAACAGGTCTAGAGATAGCTATTATTGTATACAAACAGTTTAGTGGAATCACTTGTCTGTAATTCGGAAACAAAGCCAAATGGGACATGATACGTTTATATAAGCTTTATTCATTGTTTTTATGTCTCCTGTCCACCACTGATGTGGATCTCACATGCTACGGTACACCCTGTATACAACACTCAATAGAGAAAGTTTATAAGACGCTCTATCCACTCTTAAACAGAGGAATGCAGACAACCACCCACTTTGACACAGACAAGAAGACAATTTCAGTCTACTTAAATCCTTTTCGAGACCAACTCGGACGTAAACAACCGAGATATAATCACCCACTCAGAGAAAACCTCTCCGTTACTTACGGAAGTACGTCATAAATTTCGCCTTTCGGATAGTAAAACCTATCTTTTGTTTGTTATCATTAAAATCTTCCATGGTTCGAAGATGTGTTCAAGCCTAAGCTTGAGTTGCTCTAGTAACTAGAGTATGTGTGGATAGAGCCTATAGGAGTGTATAGAGCAATTATTGCTGCTACAAGATATTGGGCAGAACTTAGCCCTTAAACTACAAATCACAGAAAGAACGTCCTTATAAAGATATTTAAAATATAAAATCTTTTTATTTTGCTGTCAAAACTGATATTTAACTATATAATTAGTTTTATACTATTTATCAAAAGGGAAGGTTGCTTATCACGTTACTTTCCGTACGCATATGTAATGATTACACTAATTTGTTAATGATGAGGAAGTGTATCCACATCTGCGTGTAGGGAGATTGAAAAACATTTTTTGGAAAAACCTCAATACACCCGACCAGGATTAGAACCCCGATCTCCCTGTCACCTGTTGCCTAGCTTAACACAGGAGTGACGCCTTAGTTCGTGCGGCCAGTGAATCAGGTTACCTCTAATCATTTCCCACTTATGTGCATTTTTTAATAGCCCGGACGGGTATATTTATATACTGAGCAGGGAAAATAACATTTCGAATTATATCTATATTTTCTATCATAGCGATATATATTTACTACATTTTTGGGATAAATGTGATGTGAAATTTGAGAACATCTGGTTCACTGGCATACAAGAAATAGTTGCAAGCCAATGTTTCGCAAAGTTCCACAAAGTAAACGCCTTTATTTAAGTCTTAAGCTTTCTTCATTAAATAGGTCGAAAATGAGTAGGTTTATTATTATTAGCAGCGTGTCTTACTACCCGTTCGGGTTGCACGCACTTAAGTTAATGTGTAAATGGTAGGGTGATTGTGAGATGAAATGGAGGACCTAGAGTTTAACGTGGGATCCGAACCACGGTGGAGGTCTGGTATTCCCCACATTCACAAGATATCTTGTCAGAGGTGAAGGAGGGGTTTGGCAATCATATAAATCTTTGCCGGGACCAAGGATTGAACCCCGGACATCCAGCACAGAAGTTTAACACCTTACCCCTAGACCACCAGGTCAGAGTAGGTTTATTAAATGTTACTGAATGTTTATCTCCTTTTGAAATATCCCAATTAAAATGACTACAGAATCAACATGCAAATTGTTTAACTCTGCACAGAATCAACACTTATAAATATCATATTATTTAAATTGAAAAATGACACATGGACACAGAAATCGAACCTGGTACCTGTGACTTAGTACACTAATGCTCTTACCACTGAGCTATCCAGAATTCATCCCGTGCTTAGGGTCATTCTTTACTCAAAATTTAAGGCAAAGCCTGTAATAGACATGCGGAAATCGTCAGCTTCATACAAACGAGCAATTAAGATCGCGAGCTATCAGATAACGCAGCCATCTTTGACTCAGTAGGAATTCATGCTGCTGATAGCAATATTACAAATGTATGAATTCACACATAATGTTGGATTAAATAGCAAAGCTATTATATTTTCTAGTTACGGTTATAGACAAATCTAAATATCATATTTTTTTATAAATACATTTTCCTTTATTCTTATTTTAAACTGGTTACTGGTTTCACAAATTTTTTGAATCCACACACTTCCTAGAATGTTTATAAACTATTATTTTTATGACTACCACTTAATAACATGGGCTGTAGATATTAACAGAAAATACATAATAAAAAAAAACTACTTAAAGATACCGTTTAATATGTGTAACACTATACGAGAATTTTTCCTATTTTTGCTACTTAAGAAACTATCGTATTCAATTTAATGATTTGTTTAGCAGTTTTTCTGAGTAAAAGCCAAATATAACAATGTAATCCGTATTTCGAGGGATTTTATAAAATATTTCACAACTGGAAACTATGGACAGTATTGATTTTATAATACGTCCAAAGTTTTTCGTTGAGTTTTTTAAAATCAAAATTCACAAATTGAAATATAGAAAAAGTCTTTGAAGTCTTCTTTTTGAATCATTTTGGATTAAAATTAGATTTTTTAATTTTGCTGCCACAATGTAGAAGATTCATTAATTCATTCATTCACTTTCTAGTTACGGTTATATCTTCTAATATTGTTTTTAGCTATACTAGAATCCAGTAGCGTGACGTGGAGTGTTGCCATGGTAATCGTAGCTAATCTAAACTATAACTTTTCTCAGTGTTCAGTAGAGCAATCATTAATCGGTGATCAATGTCAAATAAATTTCACATGTGTGACATTAGAGCAAAGAATACACATTATTGGTTAAATAGGGACCATGTGTACGAGAACATATCACCCACGGGTATAGTTTTAACAAGTTCTAACCCACTTCAGTGGTCGCATAGTCTAAGGTGCTACTCTCGCAATCAACTAGACTGCCAAAGATGGGTAGATCGGAGTTAGATCTCGGTTAGGGGCACTGAGGATGGTTTTTCCTAAATGGCTTTCCACTCTCCCTCTACACAAATGAGGGTACATTTACTATAAATAAATAAATTATTTTCTTCTTACCAAAACAATTTTTTTTGTAACATTTACCCTCTTCGGTGGCCGCATGGTCTAATGCGCTACTATCGCATTAGGTTAGACTATTAATGACAGGGAGATCAAAGCTCTAATCTCTTTCGAGTTCACTGATGGTGGTTTCCCCTAAATGGTTTTCCATTCCCTCTCCATGCAAATGTGGTTACACTGTTTATAAATATAACCTTACTAATCCCTAAAACCATTAGCGTAATCAGTATATATGTATATAACCAGAACAGGTAGTAAGACGCGGTGCTAAAAATAATTAGTTACATTTATTATTTGTAGTTTCTCCCATAAAGTTATAAACACACATTTCCTAGAATTATTGTTCCATAAAAACTAATAATTTTTATTAATAAACACTATTGAATAAGAAAGTTTTAGCCTGTTTCCCTTATCGTTTGAGATACAGTAAATCATGAGCTTTAACTTTGTATACAAACCACAAAACTTGGGGCAAAATTCCGTTTTCACAAACTTCAGTAACAGCTCTTTCAATCCAAAGTGTGTTACGTCCCATCGAGTTGAAAACTCAACAAAGTGAGTGATTTCTGGCTTGGGGATGAATAATATTTCAAGAACCTTACAAGGCTTGGTCCTCTTTGAACAGTTTAAATAGATAATAACGTATTCGTGCAGAAGAGTATCACACAATACAACGTTTTGATTTAAAAAAAAAATGTTTTTGACACACTCATGTTGAAGATGTTCTTTTCCTAAGATTCTTATGATAGAGCACTCAAGTTTCAAAAAGGAAACAAAGTAGCTCCTTTGCTAAGAATATATCATTCCATGTTATCTTTTTTCTTATGAAGGGTAATAAATCAGTTGTTAGCTCATTAAAACAAACAACTGGGTTTTACTGTTACTACGCCATGTCTGGATTGACTTCCTAAATACATTATTTAATCATATTTCCTTCTATAAATTAATATTAACTTTGACGTCAAACTGTAAAAGTACTAGTGTCCACATAAAATATAATATTATAATGTCCTGTACAGTCAATAGGGAGAAAACTTTTTGACAGTTAAACAATCAATTAAAACCAGTTCAATTATTATACGTCATGTCATTTGATCTTTAGATGTGGTATAAATATTACTTTTGATATAGTATAAATATTACTTTTGATGTAGTATAAATATTACTTTTGATATAGTATAAATATTACTTTTGTGTGTGTGTGTGTTTAACGTGCACCTTTTGAACAGACTGCTTGTATCCACACATGGCATGAATTAACTTTAATATAAAACAAACACAACATCCAGTTCCCAGCCATTAAATCTTCAATGTGTAAGGGTAAGCCCACATATATAAATATGGTACTAATAAAATTATATAATTTTATCAATGCAGATCACAAAAATGTATGTTACTATGATATGACTTTACCGTCACCTTAGCTCAATCGGTAGCGTGCCTGTCTAATTATCAAAGGGTCCCTGGTTTGATTTTTTGTCATGGCTGAAAAATGTATCATTTGTGAAATGTGGGTTTTCTCTTTAACCAAAATGAATTAACAGGTGGGGGGCTGGGTGTTGTGTTTGTTCTAGATTCAAGTTAATTTGTTTTTGTTTGTTTTGTTTGTCGGTCGATTCAGAAAGTACACGTTAAAATACCTCAAATAAATAAATACTTATTTTATAATTCGTCATTTCTATAAGAATCCTAACGTACTTGGGAACGAGAAAGTTCCGGTAAATAACCTTAAAGCTATAAGCTGTGGTTCGGATCTCATAATATAAATATATTTCTAGTATTTATTTAGTAGGATAAAATGTCTATATACATAGCTACATTAAAATAATTTTTAAATTTAAAATCTCATCTAATATACTTACGATAAACTTAAAAGAGTAATGTAAGTATACATTTATAATTCAGATCTAGGCAATTAATTTAAATAATTGTCTCGCTTAAATATACTACTGGCAATAATAGTAATATTCTTGATTAGTTTTAAAAATCCTAGCACTTATGTAGGATAAGATTGAATGAAATAGTAATCAAATTCTATGGTGTTGGTTGTTTACTCAGGATCGTCATAGCCCAATAGATATATTCTATGGTGTTGGTTGTTTACTCAGGATCGTCATAGCCCACCAGATATATTCTATGGTGTTGGTTGTTTACTCAAGATCGTCATAGCCCACCAGATATATTCTATGGTGTTGGTTGTTTACTCAGGATCGTCATAGCCCACCAGATATATTCTATGGTGTTGGTTGTTTACTCACGATATTTATAATCCACCACTGTATGTTATTTCTTCATCACACATTAACATAATGATATCACTTAAGCCTTGAGCCTTACTGAGCTTTCATGTTGCCACATACTTTGGATAGCGAAAATATGCATCCAAATTTAACAAAACAAACAATTCTATAGTCCATATATTATGTACTTACAGGGTAGTAGGTTTGACAAGTGTACAAATTATGAACACTTTCTATTATCTTACTAGGAATAAAACCACGTTTCCCTAGAATTGTGATTGGCCTCTTTAATAACTAAACTGTGGATGAGTGTCAAATTTCCCCCGCATTCCTAGAACCGTACATATCACACCCGGTAACTCGAGTATATTTGTAAGGGCTCATTTATAGTTTCATTTATATGCCAGTATTTGAGCTCTAATCTCACCATCAACGATGACATAGTTCACTGCAAGTGCAACGCCTTAAGCCACTTTACCACCACTGTAGTGGTGTTTTTATTAATTTAATATATTTATTTGTTCATCCCACTTTCGAGCAAATTTCTAAATTATACTAATGATAAAACTAAATAAAAATAATATTTAGCACCACGTCTTAGTACCCGTTCGGGCTATGCGCTCAAGTACTAATTACGCTAATGGGTTAGGAATTGAGAAGGTTGAATATAGATTAAGTGAACCCCCATTCACGTGGTGGTAGAGGGGAAAACCATTTAGAAAAAACCACCCCAGTTCACCCGAGCGGGATTTGATCCTCAATCTCCGTCGTTAGCTAACTACGCCACCGAGGTGGGTTTCTGAAATATATAAACTGTTGACCAATGACAACGAAGATAAGGGGATAAAAAAGACCCTAAATGAATAGTATAATAGTAGTATACTATATTTTATGTAGACAGGTTGGTTATATTGGGTGAGGCATTTAGGTTGAGATATTAGAATATATAGAAAATGAAGCATTTAAAAAAAATTGTTTTGCACAGAAGTTTTTTTGAAACATTTTTTATTTGACATAGATTTTTGAAGATATTTTTTTATTTCTTAGTAGAATTTTTATTCGAGAACTATTAATTAGATTAAAGGTGTATTGATGTTAGTGATAATCACATTGAAAATATTTTCAAAAATTCTATATCAAATAAACAACGTTTTTGGCATTTTCTTTTAGAGTAAAATCCTGTTAAAAAAATTAGTTTTCATTTAAAAAACCATAGTTTACTTTGAAATAACAAATCAAAATTAACTAGTGCATATGTTTTCTTCCCCCCTCAAAAACAAAAGTTTTTTGTTCTAAACATATTTTTCTAAAATGCTTTGTTTTCGGAATATTCTACTGTATCAACTTAAATGTAAATGCCTTATCCGATATATCGACTGAAGTTAAAACTAACATACACTGTAGTGTAAAATCGGTACCGTACATAAATAAAAAACATGAATATTGTTAAAGCGTTAGTGTGACCTATATTGTTTTAAATAATCAACTAAATATGGAAATGAATTAAAATGGAATGTGTAGATTAAAAAATAACACATTGCACATAGCCCCATATATATATATATGTATATGTACGTATGTAATACAAAAAGTGACCACAATATGTTTTTATTTATATATTTCATTAAATGCATTTATAGTTTTATTTAACCATTTTGTTGTATCATACATGCACTTTATGGATTATTTTAAACAAAAACATTTATATTAATTTTATAAAAACTCTTTGATATTATATTCTACTTAATCAAATTTAATTTGAAACCTTTTTAGACGAAAAATAAACATAGACATTAGTTAGTAAAAACTAGACACATGGATTAAAAATGATAAGGGTAGTGGATTTGGATAGTAAATTATGTAACACAAAATTGAATCTGTAAAGTGTGAAAGTATATCATAGGATGTATATCATTATAAATCTGTGAGTCAGTATTCATGCCTGATATCAGAATCTGAATGCAGTTGACTGCACGATGAAAACAGGCATCAGTCTCGTATTGACTTGTATTATGGAAACCAGCAGGTCGGGATCCGAAACCTCCCGGTTGTAGTAAAGTGATTAATTCCTAAATGATTTAATATTATACCTTCCGTACACTTTGGGCATATTTAATCTAAATTCTAAACACATTGTAACTCAATGAGTAGATTAATTACTAACGATACCGGATGGGTAGTAAGACATGGAGCATGATACTATTCTACCTTCCTCATCTCTACCCCATTAGTGTAAATATGTGGTTATCCCGGACGGGTAGTAAGACGTGGAGCACGGTACTATTCTACCTTCCTCATCACTACCACATTAGTGTAAATATGTGGATATCCTGGACGGGTAGTAAGACGTGGAGCATGGTACTATTCTACCTTCCTCATCTCTACCACATTAGTGTAAATATGTGGATATCCCGGACGGGCAATAAGACATTTATTTAGCCTAAAACAGGAATTATTTTTATAACCTCTTAGAATTGTCACTCCAAAATTTTATGTGTAGTTTTTTATTTTAATACGAGCCAATAACACGAGGTACATCTTTCAAACTCTTTCAAACTAACAATAAATGACGCCTAAACTTAATTCTGTATATCATCAAAGCAATACACATATGTAAAAATGCCTTTTCAAAATGTGACCATATTCCAGGACGCTAGCCAGCTCGCAGTAGAACGCGTCCATTGGACGTGATGCTCGGCGTCGTGCTACTACAATGGGGCACAGGCGTTAGCGAGATGTATGGGTGGTTGAAGCCAGCGTGGGTGTGTGGGAGTGTGAGGGGGTTTTTGGGGAGGAGAGCGCAGCAAAGCGGAAAACTGGCGCGCAACGGAGCAGTAAATCCCAACTGAGGCAGGAAAACGAGCGTTTCGCTGTCCGTTGAGCCTGCAACAAATATGGCGGACCATGTTGTACACTGAAATGCTAGCAGACCACGTACCAATTTTATATATATATATATATATGTGTGTTATATAATGTCCACTGAACAAACTGTCGGTTTGGCAACTGAAACTTTCTAAACACATAATTGGTCTTTTCGCAAGCTCTCGGTTCTAAGCTCTCTCTTTTTCTGCAATCTTTGCCCATGTACTTCTGGTGAGTGCCACTTCTGGTTGGTTGGAGGCAAAGTTGGTTGTGACTAGGGCATCTGAATTTCCTCATGGTTCTCTTGTCTAGTAGATCTCTTCACAGGGGCACCAAACGAAATGAAAGAAGAGACGCCATCACACTATGACTCGCTCTTCACCATATTTTTTCCCCCCTCTTCTCGTCTTCTAGGAGCGGTCTGTTACAATGTAATATAGGAAGTCCACTTTCAGTTTCTTGCCAATACCCCATGATGGCTTTTACAACGGTAAGATTGTTGCAGGTCTAAATAGAATTTTAGGATTGTCAGAACAGTTCTTGAAACACTAACAAGTCCTCATTATTACAAAGCTATTATCTTGGAAAATTTTTTTTGTTATATTTTTTAACACTACGTCTTACTACCCGTTCGGATTATACGCTTTTCTTTTTATTGAATTTGGTAATATATTATAACCATTTAAAGATGTAAGTACATACAAATTTTCATATACCAAGTTAAATTAGTATATAAAAGATAAATTAAACATAGGCTTGCAAGCATTTGATAATAAACAGTAGAATATGAGTATAATGATACAATGTGGGGAATGCCAGGCCTCCACCGTGGTTCGGATTCCACGTTAAACTGTAGGTCCTTCATTTCATCTCACAATCACCCTACATCTCACAATCACCCTACCATTACACAATAGCGTAAGTGCGTATAACCCGAATGGGTAGTAAGACGTGGTGCTAATAATAATAATAATATAATGATACAATTATTGTTGGCCCCAGAAAACCTACATGGGACGTAGATTAGATTATTGAATAATATTTTTATATTTTAATTTATTAAATTAATATACAATGCGTTCACGCTGAGAGTTAATAAGCTCTACCTGATCAATACCACTATTATGAAGTTTACAAGATAGTTCCATAGTGGAATCCGTCAAAGAAGACCCACTCACTAGCTTTCATTGTAAGATACATACCTCACAATCTGGCACCTAAACCTCTAAATTTGACCTATTTCGTCCCTACACTATCTATTACAGATGTAAAGATAAAATGGATATGTAGTATGATGCGGAGTACGTGGTCATCAATGTAGGCCTAAATAGTACTACCAATTTCTACGTTAAAATAATATTAGTTACTGTACTATCGTAAATATTCAATGAACTCTAAAGTCAATTGTTACAAGTGCTATTCAATTAATAAACTGGACGAATCTTTTCCTGGTTCGTGAAATGATCAAGAGAAGAGGCCAGTTCATGGAATGGATAGCAATTGGCGCAATTTGTGAAATGATTAAAAGAAGAGGCCAGTTCATGGAATGGATAGCAATTTGTGAAATGATCAAGAGAAAAGGCCAGTTCATTGAATGGATAGCAATTGGCGCAGTTTGTGAAATGATCAAGAGAAGAGGTCATTTCACGGAATGGACAGCAATTTGCACAATTTGTGAAATGATCAAGAGAAGAGATCAATTCACGGAATGGACAGCAATTTGCGCAGTTCGTGAAAAGATCATGAAAGAAGGCCAGTTCGCGGAATGGACAGCAATTTGCGCTATTCGCGAAATGGGCATTTTCACTACTAGTATTTAAGTTATTAAAATCATATAAATACATTAATGCTAATAGCATGTGATCTGAAACTAAAATTTTTCATAAATAATACTAATTGCCATGAAATAATACATTTAAAATACGAGTATAGTAAAATGTTACATACATTGAAGAATAATTAATTGTATTTCCTAGAATTTTCTCCTATCTAAATGTTTCTATATTAGTCCAGTGTATAGACTTTTTAACTTACTTACTCTATGGCATTAGGAAATCTAAAGTTCATTGCAACAGTTACCAAAGTACGCTACCTATTCCTATCTTGAGCTAGTTCTGTCCAGTCCAACTCATTACTCTAATTACACTCTATCCCTATCTTGAGCTAGCTATATCCAATCCTCCTCATTACACCCTATCCCTATCTTGAGCTAGCTATATCCAATCCTCCTCATTACACCCTATCCCTATCTTGAGCTAGTTCTATCCAGTCCACCTTATTAAATCCAATAGTTTCTTCCCACTGGATTTGCCAATCAATAAATAGCCTGAGTACTGTTCTAGATTTTTCCATTCATGCTGCATGTCCTACCCACCGTAATACACAAGACTTTAATATCGTAACAATGGCTTGTGATAATTACAGGGTATGTGATTCATCATTGTGTAATATCCTCCATTCCCCAGTAGTCTCATCCCTTTTTGGACGAAATATCTTTCCAAGTACCTTGTTTACGAACACCCTAAATTGATTGTCGTCATGTAAAACTTTTGAGTACACATTAATATTTTAAAATAACAGAACTGCACATATTTTCTATTAAGTAACTGACAGCCCAAATGTGAAAAGTGTTGGTAAAAGTGTCAATGCGCTATAGAAATTCGCATGCCAATAAAATAAAATTTAATGCGAAAATTTTAATTTCTTATCTCACATTTTAAGTGTATGTAATCAATATGTTATACACCCAAGGGTGACTTGTAGGTTCCAAAATGGTGGGAGTTGATCTACATAAGTAATAACTAATCGAACCTAGTAGAAAAATTACCTTTGTCAACTTACTCAATTGTACAATCAATAGGTTTCGTAGTAAAGTCCAGCGTTAGTTTAGATATTTTGATATTTTGTGTCCTCAAATATTTGATTTAAGACACTTCTTTAGATCTAAATTTTTATTACATCTGGAACCTTGTCTTATTAGAGTCAATAGCAATCTAATCACAAAAATTAAATTGTTGCTTCACATCTGAAAATGCATAAATTTGTATAATATAATCCTCAATGTAAATGCTTTTTTTTAAAAAGTTGGTTTTGTTGGCCGGAATTTGGGGTTTAAGGAAATTTGCGTTTTACGAAATTGCAGCATCCCATTTAAATATTTTTGAAAGTTGTAAATTTTGGTTAAATCACACCAAGATAAAATATTTAATCTAACAAAGATTTTGTTTGTACTAAAGGAAATACATATTTTTCACTAATCGATTAAACAAAGACACGTACCTTTTAATTTTAGAGATACGTTCCTGAAGTTCGTGACGGGG
>CABFVZ010000539.1:173933-221024 GCA_902151445.1 Timema monikensis
CCTAAATGGTTTTTCACTCTCCCTCCACGCAAATGTGGGTTCACTTCATCTAATTCAACGTTCCCAATTCCTAAATCCATTAACTTAATTAGTACTTAAAGCGTATAACCCGAACGGGTAGTAAGACGCGGTGCTAAATATATTTAAATATGGGTTTTGTAAACAATAATAAATCTCACATTGAGCTGTCATTCTTCGCCACTACTGTCTGCTTTTCTTATTATTCACTTAACTATGGATTTTGTAAACTATTATCCATCTCACATTGAGCTGTCATTCTTCTCCATTACTGTCTGCTTTTCTTATTATTCACTTTACTATGGATTTTGTAAACTATTATCCATCTCACATTGAGCTGTCATTCTTCTCCATTACTGTCTGCTTTTCTTATTATTCACTTTACTATGGATTTTGTAAACTATTATCCATCTCACATTGAGCTGTCATTCTTCGCCACTACTGTCTGCTTTTCTTATTATTCACTTAACTATTGGTTTTGTAAACTATTATCCATCTCACATTGAGCTGTCATTCTTCTCGACGACTGTCGGCATCTTTAGATCTTGTCAAACTCACAAGGGAAAAAAAATAAACCGGATCCGACCTTTAATTTATGTCCGTATCGTATCGTGTTGGTTTTATTGTCATCCATAGTCCCTGACGTCCAACTTTTATCTTCAAACTTGATAGAGGGTGGCAAAAGGGTTGGATAAGGAGGCGGAGGAGTATATCAGCAACACAAATTTGTCTCCAGATCTTAACTACTTCCAGAAGAAGTAGCAAACAATTCAGAAGTTCAGGAGGATAAAGTTTCTGAGAGACAAAGAGATTGGGTGGCTTCGGGAATTGAAGAAAGAAAGTAGTAGGGAAGAAGAAGAAAAGCAAGAATGAGGTCAAAAGAAAGCATTTGTTCGTGGTAACTGTTTGGGGAGGAAGACCTTGGGACGTTTCACACATTAACATTTCATTTCTACTTGCGTTTTCTTCTTTTATTTATAAGTCTACTTTAGTGTCAGTGTTCTGGCATTAGTGACTTATACTTTTGCCTCCAAGCGAATACAAAAAACTGGCATTCACTTGTACAATCCAATTTTGAAAGAAAGTGCCTTAACTGACTGATAGAAAAATTATTGGATCTACATTCACGTAATCATACGTCAAGTTATCAGATATTCGGCTATCACTTTTGATAGCTATTATATATGCTTGTAAGATATCACTAATAAATAATAAAGTGTTATCAATTTTGGCCACCAAATATAGTACTATTTTCTAAAGAGCCTTATCTGACAGCTAACAAAATTACTAGATCTACTTTAACGTATTCATTCGTCAAATCATGTAATCTTTAGCTCATACTTCTTTTAGATATTAATAATGCCTATAAAATTATAAAATGTTATTAATTCTAGGAACAAATTTTTTAAAATTATTTTAAAAGTACCTTACTAAATGGTTTATGGGTAGTCTACGTATATATAATAATATTTGTTATATAGTCCTATATAATATATGTAGACTTATATAAAGTGTTTAAAATAAATGTTTTTATGTATAATTAAATGTATAGTTAAATAAATATTATTATAAATAGTTATTTTTACATATTTAAGAAATATTTAATAATATATATATATATATATATATATATATATATTAGTATTGCTATAATTAGTGTTTCACATATACACACACACATATATATATATAAGAAATATATATATATATATATAAGAAATGCTTTAAATGTATGTATAGGAGTAATGTTATAGTAAGTGTTTTATATATAATTAATAACTATTTTATATATTAATAGAGTTTTAGATATATCTTTGGAGCAAATTTATAAGACATGTTTTATATTGTATATAAAAAATGTTAAAAATATAATTTTTCATGCATATACAATATTATATATGTTTAACAATTATGTATATGAATATTTATAAAAAATTAATAATATTTTTATAATTAAAAAATATAAATAAATGATTAAGTTTTATATATATACATATGCTATACTAGCCCCCTTCCCCATAAAAATATTGTAAAGAATCCTGTAAAAAAAAGCTTCAAATCATCCATCATGTCAATATAAAAACAAAACTTTTTTTTGCTTATTTTTAAAAAAAATACATTCCTACTATCACTGTATAGCCCCCTCCCTCTTTTTATCCTCCCTCCTATTTTCATCTCATTCCTCTTTCCTCACCCCTACTCCTCCGCTCCCTTCACCAACACCACTTTCCCATCAACAACTTTTTTTTCCAATGACTATATAATATACAATCGACATTTTTATGAGGAATAGATTAAATTTTCAAAATAAAATATAGCCTATGTTACTCGCTGATAATGTAGCTTTATATTGGTGAAAATATATATATATATATATATATATATATATATTAGTATTGCTATAATTAGTGTTTCACATATACACACACACATATATATATATAAGAAATATATATATATATATATAAGAAATGCTTTAAATGTATGTATAGGAGTAATGTTATAGTAAGTGTTTTATATATAATTAATAACTATTTTATATATTAATAGAGTTTTAGATATATCTTTGGAGCAAATTTATAAGACATGTTTTATATTGTATATAAAAAATGTTAAAAATATAATTTTTCATGCATATACAATATTATATATGTTTAACAATTATGTATATGAATATTTATAAAAAATTAATAATATTTTTATAATTAAAAAATATAAATAAATGATTAAGTTTTATATATATACATATGCTATACTAGCCCCCTTCCCCATAAAAATATTGTAAAGAATCCTGTAAAAAAAAGCTTCAAATCATCCATCATGTCAATATAAAAACAAAACTTTTTTTTGCTTATTTTTAAAAAAAATACATTCCTACTATCACTGTATAGCCCCCTCCCTCTTTTTATCCTCCCTCCTATTTTCATCTCATTCCTCTTTCCTCACCCCTACTCCTCCGCTCCCTTCACCAACACCACTTTCCCATCAACAACTTTTTTTTCCAATGACTATATAATATACAATCGACATTTTTATGAGGAATAGATTAAATTTTCAAAATAAAATATAGCCTATGTTACTCGCTGATAATGTAGCTTTATATTGGTGAAAGAATTTTTAAAATCAGTCCAATAGTTTTTGAGTTTATCCATTACAAACAAAAAAACAGAAAATCAAATCTTTCCTCTTTATAATATTAGTATAGATTATAGTTTATAGGTAGAATATTTCATTCATAATTACTCATATTTAAAAAGTGTTATATATATAAATGTTTTATGTATATTTTCATATATAACATTATATATATATATGAAGAGTTTTTTTGTTTGAAAAGGTTATATTTTTACAAGAATTGTTCTACTATAAGAATGGAATAAAAAGGAACTACCTACATGTTAAAATAACTAGGCTGAGTGAATTTCGTTCGTTATGAATGAGAACCGTTATTTCTTGAGGTAAAGGGCAAAATTAGATCACTTGTCTGACGTCTACTCCAAAATTGAACGTGTGTTAGCTATCTCCTTTCACCCTTCTTCAACTCACCCCCAACATAGCACATACTACAACACCAAACCAACATCACCCGACATTTATTATCTTAGACGAGACGTTATCTGAAATGCTTGTATCTTGTATCTTGTATCTTGTGTCGAAGAGGCTCTTGAGTGTAAAGTGTGTTACCATGACCGCCTTGCTCAAAGTTTTTGCTTGGTTCGAAATGATTCGATACACGCACGTATTTTATTATCAATAATACTTAACACCGCGTCAAACCACCCGTTCGGTTTGTACGCTTAAGTAATAATAACGCTAATGGATTAAGAATTTGGAGGTTCAATATAGAGGAAGTGAGCCCGCATTTTCCTGGAGACAGAGTGGAAAACCATTTAAGGAATACCACCCCAGTTCACATGAGCGTGATTCAAACCTCGGCAGTCTAGCTCAACACTAAACTAGTGCGATAGCTAACTATGCCACTGAAGCCTTTTTTTTACTATCGTTACTACAGTCTTAGGCTTACTGTTAGCTATATGAATAGTAGACCTCACTCCCTCCATGTTATTATCGTTACTACAGTCTTACTAGTAGTTCTGTGAACAGTAGACCTCCCTCCATGTTATTATCGTTACTACAGTCTTACTAGTAGTTCTGTGAACAGTAGACCTCCCTCCATGTTATTATCGTTACTACAGTCTTACTAGTAGTTCTGTGAACAGTAGACCTCCCTCCATGTTATTATCGTTACTACAGTCTTACTAGTAGTTCTGTGAACAGTAGACCTCCCTCCATGTTATTATCGTTACTACAGTCTTACTAGTAGTTCTGTGAACAGTAGACCTCCCTCCATGTTATTATCGTTACTACAGTCTTACTAGTAGTTCTGTGAACAGTAGACCTCCCTCCATGTTATTATCGTTACTACAGTCTTACTAGTAGTTCTGTGAACAGTAGACCTCCCTCCATGTTATTATCGTTACTACAGTCTTACTAGTAGTTCTGTGAACAGTAGACCTCCCTCCATGTTATTATCGTTACTACAGTCTTACTAGTAGTTCTGTGAACAGTAGACCTCCCTCCATGTTATTATCGTTACTACAGTCTTACTAGTAGTTCTGTGAACAGTAGACCTCCCTCCATGTTATTATCGTTACTACAGTCTTACTAGTAGTTCTGTGAACAGTAGACCTCCCTCCATGTTATTATCGTTACTACAGTCTTACTAGTAGTTCTGTGAACAGTAGACCTCCCTCCATGTTATTATCGTTACTACAGTCTTACTAGTAGTTCTGTGAACAGTAGACCTCCCTCCATGTTATTATCGTTACTACAGTCTTACTAGTAGTTCTGTGAACAGTAGACCTCCCTCCATGTTATTATCGTTACTACAGTCTTACTAGTAGTTCTGTGAACAGTAGACCTCCCTCCATGTTATTATCGTTACTACAGTCTTACTAGTAGTTCTGTGAACAGTAGACCTCCCTCCATGTTACTATCGTTACTACAGTCTTACTAGTAGTTCTGTGAAGAGTAGGACTCTCTCCCTCCATGTTATCAAATATAAATCGTGGAACAAATATCCGGACATCCGAACAGACAGACAGACGAAATGAGAAAAAAGCAAGTTGAAACAGGACCACGCTAGGCTGGATCAATTAAATACGGAATGGACCAAGTCTTAGCCCAATTGGTAAAAAGGTTTCAGTTCTAAGCCGATATATAGACCACCGGCATCGTGAGAACCACTTTTTTTTTTTTGCATGGATTCATGAGACGTCGATATTTATCAAAATCTTAAATTTAATTTCGTTGGTCCATCAATACTTCTCTTCCCAAGGGGTCTAGAGGAAGTGAAAATAAAGTGAGTTGATGCTTACATATTTTTCTATGAATATGAAATGCTTCAATTTGGTTCGCATTTAATTAACATACGTATAACTTTAACAGGTAGTAAGATGCAGCGATAATAAAAGGGCCTTAGTTGGCTTTCTTTTATACACTACCTTAAGGATGTTTAAAGTCATATTCAAATCACATGCACCTAACTTTATTATAATAGCAATACGACTCTTATGAGCATCCACACATTAATTACATAAATTAGGTCATAAATCTTTTAATTATTTTGCTGCAGTTCTCCACTTTCGTCTATCATGGGCCGGATTGCTTAAATATTTTAAACTTATTCTACAACAACGTTATCTCTCAAATTCACTCTTGGTCTCTACCTTGAATTTATCCCTTCTACATCTCCTTCTATAATTACCTTCGCCAAACTATCATGATTCAGTATTATGTCCTAATATGTTAAATCATCTTTGCTGAATATCTTTCAAAGGTCTCCTTTATTAATTTGCTTTTCTTATCACTTCTGTATTTGATACCTTCTCCGTCCATTATATAATAAACATTTTTCTTAGCAACAAATTTAAAATGTTTCTAATCTTTTCCTTTTATTTGCACTAATCGCTTATTTTTCTCATCCGCAAAGCAAAACTCTTCAAAAATGTGCCAGTAAGAACCATTTTTGGATATTCTGGACGGGTACTAAGACGTGGAGCACGGTACTATTCTACCTTCCTCATCTCTATCCTATTAGTGTAAATATGTGGATATCCTGGACGGGTAGTAAGACGTGGAGCACTGTACTATTCTACCTTCCACATCACTACCCCATTAGTGTAAATATGTAGATAGTCCGGACGGGTTGTAAGACGTGGAGCACGGTACTATTCTACCTTCCTCATCTCTACCCCATTAGTGTAAATATGTGGATATCCTGGACGGGTAGTAAGACGTGGAGCACGGTACTATTTTACCTTCCTCATCTCTACCCCATTAGTGTAAGTATGTGGATATCCCGGACGGGTAGTAAGACGTGGAGCACGGTACTATACTACCTTCCTCATCTCTATCCCATTAGTGTAAATATGTGGATATCCCGGACGGGTAGTAAGACGTGGAGCACTGTACTATTATACCTTCCACATCACTACCCCATTAGTGTAAATATGTGGATAGTCCGGACGGGTAGTAAGACGTGGAGCACTGTACTATTCTACCTTCCACATCACTACCCCATTAGTGTAAATATATGGATAGTCCGGACGGGTAGTAAGACGTGGAGCAAGGTACTATACTACCTTCCTCATCTCTATCCCATTAGTGTAAATATGTAGATAGTCCGGACGGGTAGTAAGACGTGGAGCACGGTACTATACTACCTTCCTCATCTCTATCCCATTAGTGTAAATATGTGGATATCCCGGACGGGTAGTAAGACGTGGAGCACTGTACTATTCTACCTTCCACATCACTACCCCATTAGTGTAAATATGTGGATAGTCCGGATGGGTAGTAAGACGTGGAACACGTAGATGTTCAATTCCCTGATAGAGTGAGAGCAGATTTATCTCTCTTTAGCAAGTCTCCCTTTTGGTTTTTTAGTCTAAGCATCTTGAGGGCGTATTTATGTTCCTTTTTCTAGGTATAGTTAGCTTTCTTAACTGGTTTTTTGAGAAACTTCAAAGTGACTTTTAATAACCGGTGTATTGTTTTTACACTAGACGTTCTAAACACGATGGTTACCTGTTATCTTCCCCATGCGTAGTCAACTGTATGAATCGGTAACAACAATCAAGTTACAACCACCAATATGACGTCAGATGTTAATTTCAAAGTTGATTATCTAGAAAATGTAATTAGATGCTGCAGAGGCTACAGTATTAATTAGCTTTATTTATTGAAAATGTATTGAACTTCTCAGAGAATAGGGCTAATGTCGTGTAATTTTACTTTCCGCAGATAATGTCATAAATCTAAAATTTAATTTATATTTATTTTGTTTTTAAATGTCCTAACACACGTTTATAAAATCTGGTTTGGATTAAATAAGGCACACAAATGCCTTTAATTTGTTTTAAACCTAATTTAAGAGGTAAAAAAAATAGTTTTTAATTCCACAATAAGCGAAATTACATCAGAAGGTTGGCTTAGAGGAAGTGAACACAAATTATAATGAAGGGGTAATGGTAAAATATCAATAAAAATAGCAAGTGAAAATATCGACCTCTGTGGTCTTGGGGGTAAAGTGCTCACCTTATTGGTTCAAATCCAGCTGGGGTCGATGGATATTTCTCTAAAGATAAAATTTTTTCCTACATACTTCATTTCCATAAGTTTCTTTGGCGTCATCTCTTTTTACATCCTCATTACATGTCCATACCATCTCACTCTCTCTTCCTCTACCATCTCATGTACTCCCTTCACCCCAACTCTTTCCCAGATAACTTCATTCCTTATCTTGTTTCTCCTCGTGACAGCTAACATGCTCCTCACAAACTTCATTCCCATGGTCTCCATTTTCCTAGTTTCTCTTACATTCAATGTCCATGGTTATGCTGCATATGCAACAATGGGTACAAAGTACAACACTTTCTTACGCTACAAGGACACTTCTAATCTCGATAGCGGGTTTCTTACACACCTATAGAACCATTCTTCCTGCTGTCCTCTTCTCCTTAGATCCTCTCTACTTCTAACTTTCGCCTCTATAACGCTTCCAAGATATTTCTGAACCAAATCATTATATCATCCTACTACTTACAAATTATGATAATTATATAAGACACACGGCCGTCAAGGACTACTTCCAATAATGATACATCTTTCTGCTGTGCAAGCAATGGATATTAGTTATCTTAGCTCATAGGAAAGAAGCTCTACTGACTAGGCTAAGGGTCCAGACCTTAAAAGCTTACAATCATATTAAGGAGAAAAATCGACTAGGGCAACTTTCTTGCCTGGAAGTCAAAGGGTTCGTTGTAAAAGCTCATCGTAATTTAAGACTTTTGTGATTTTATGTAAATCTAGGGTATAAGACCCCATTAAAAAAAAACAATAAGCAAAGAAAAGTCTCATAGTTGTGTTCTGAAATTGCGTTTCACCGTTTGAGTATTTATTTGATACTTAAAATTTTATTTTTAAAACATTCTTTGTTTATAAGACTTTGGTTTCTCTTTTAATTAATTATATGAAAATCGATTGTACAGGACTCCTAGAATCATGGCCAATAGGAATTATTATTAT
The DNA here is from genome assembly GCA_902151445.1 of Timema monikensis. Taxonomy (NCBI): domain Eukaryota; kingdom Metazoa; phylum Arthropoda; class Insecta; order Phasmatodea; family Timematidae; genus Timema; species Timema monikensis. The sequence goes on from CABFVZ010000539.1 coordinate 182,541, forward strand.
TATATATAGATAAAGTATACACAAACCATGCCGGTCACTCTAAAAATTATTAACGTGTCAAGTTTTTCACTTTGTATTAGTAAATGATGTAATTGTTAACAATATTTCAGAAATGCTTAAAAGGAACTTTTAAATAACAGGCTATAATAGCTACAATGATCGAAATATTCAATGAAACTGTTACAGGAAATGCTAAAAGCTTTATAATTGTAAATACATTAAATTCAAATATGAAATTAAATTGATCAGTAATGTTTAATATTGCTTAAGTGTGGAGTATAGTTCTAAGTTCTAACTTAATTTGATGGGTTTTTTTTATTTTTTTCAGGTAAGTTACCTCGTTAACTACACCAAGGTCTAGAAACCTTCAATAACAAGTAAGTTAACGCCAGCTTACACTAAGTTTCACAACTTACTAAGATTATTACATGAACACTTTGTCTAATCCAGGGTTCACAAACTTACATCCCGCGGGTTGCATGTGGGCCGCGACACGTATCGGACCAGCCCGCTTATCTACAATACTTTTTTATTACTATACGGCCTGCAAACTTATTTATATACAAAAAATAATAGTTTAAATAGTTAAAAATCTTAGAACTATTTCAAACTGTTCTATATTATTTTATCACTTTATAATCTTGAGCGAGGAAATTTTTTATTCGCATAATTTAGTATTATTATTATTATTTAGTACCGCGTCTTACTACCCGTTCGGGTTATACGCTTTAAGTACTAATTACGCTAATGGATTAGGAATTGGGAAGGTTGAATTAGAGGAAGTGAACCCACATTTGCGTGGAGGGAGAGTGGAAAACCATTTAGGAAAAACCACCCCCAGTTCACCCGACCGAGATTCGAACCTCGATCTCCCCGTCCTCAGCAGTCGGGCTCAACACGACTAGCGCGTTAGCCAACTACATTTTCCGAGATATAGGCAAATATATATTTATTAAATATACCTTTGAAAAATGTGAAGCTGAAAAATACACAGAACATATAATGTGTTTCTGTAACAGTGTATATTACTTCACATATGCTCTTTACCGAAATGTGATATTCTTTTTTCCTATAATTATTTTATAACAATTTAATTATTTAGTTTCATATATTAAATAGTTTTAAGCTACATGTTGTCAATATTGGCATTAATTATCCAACTAGTGACGTGCCCTTGGATAAAAGTATTCCGTTAATTATTTATTACTAATGAGTAGACCTTATCGATTTATTTACCCTGCTAATTCCGTTTTCTCATTTTACATATTTTAATCCATTGGCAGAAATAATATAAATTTTTAAGATAGTATACTTCTATATAGCTTCCTCAAACCTACTCACCCCTTCTCATACCATCATTACCTCTAAATGACCCACAAGAATAGAAATACTGCTATATATTCAAATACCATTATTTTAATAATATAGGTATGTAAAATTAACTATCTATCTGGTCATGAAGGAACTGGAAAGTTCTTGGCCGCCATAACGTAAGCTCTGAGACACCTTCATCCAATATCCAATCTGACAAACAACTTACTTCAAATACATTTTCATATTATCCTTCCAATGACGTACGAGGCTACCAACGTGGCTTGTAACTTCAGGCTTATCAACTGAAATATAAACCTATCTATCTATCTATCTATTTATTTATATATATCATACATATATATATCATATTATAGGCCTATACAAACTTTATACTTAATACTATACATTGCATAATATATTCTTATTGTGGGGCCTATATATTAAATAAGAGTTAATTTATATAATAATTATATATATATTAAATTAATAAATAATAATTATTTATTCATTTAATATATATATAATATTAGTTATATTCATTTAATATATATATATATATATATAATGAATATAATATTAGTTATATTATTCTACATTATAAATGTTATAATTATTCTATCAATTACTTTATAATATAAATATGTATGCACTACCTCCATTACTTCATATATAACATGTTACATACAGTTCCCTGGCATATAAATACTTGTATGTATAATTAACAAATAAGTTTATCTTTGTATGACCGAAGTCTACCCAATAAAGACACTCCGCTATAAACACTGGTTAGTATTAATTTGTTAGTATTGTTAACAAGGCTATACTTCAATTAATACACAATCAATAATATTAAGGCCTGTCTCTATTTAACTCGCACAATGTATTTAGTTGACCTCAGTGGTATTGAGGTAAAGTGCTCGCCTCAGGGCCCAATGTTCATGGGTTCAAATCCAGCCAGGGTCAACGGATGTTACTTGAGCGATATAGATCTGTAGCACAACTTACTTCGGATGGGAAGTAAAGCCATTGGTATCATGCAGATTGTGGCATATAAGATAACCCTGGAAGGTGTGTGAAAAAACTTTCCCGGCAAAATGGATAAGCTATTGCGCTCTCGATCAAAGAAATTCGCGTGTGCTGATATAATCAGTCGTTTCAGAAAATGCACGTTAAGTTTCTAATTTTTTTTTATTAGCTTTAAATAGAAATATTCTCTTCCGTGTCAGTGCAATTTACCAATCGTAGGTAGATCAAACAACACAAATGATTGGTTTAGGCACAAAATACGGGATTATACAAAAATAATAAATTAAAAGTAAACGTTTATGGTTTTATAGCCAAAGCAACGATATATTAATATAAATTATATCAATATTATTTGTATTATTGGTGACCTGGTGGTCTAGGGGTAAGGTGTCAGACTTCTGTGCTGGCGGCCGGGGTTCAATCCTCGGTCCCGGCACAGATTTATCTGATTTCCAAACCCTTCCTACACCTCTGACAAGACATCTTGTGAATGTGTGGAATGGCAGGCCGCCACCGTGGTTCGGATTCCACGTTAAACTGTAGGTCCTTCATTTCATCTCACAATCACCCTACCATTACACATTAGCGTAATTGCGTATAACCCGAACGGGTAGTAAGACGCGGTGCTGATAATAATAATAATAGTAATAATAATAATTTGTATTATTTTAGTTACTTATTAAGAAACTGTGTGTCGATAAAACAGTTAGTGTAAAACTAAAATAAACCATTCTATCATAAATGTAGACTTAATTAAAAATGAGGAAATCATATCACATATTATTTCATACCATCATATAAATATTTTTAAGTGAAGTTTGTTTCTAAATATTTCACGGCTAGGACCATAAAGTGTTTTGTTTGATTTTAAATTGACAATAACAAGGGAACACTTGTATTTAAAACCAATATATAAGAAATACTACCACACACATACACACCTCGATGGTCGAAAGATCTTGTGCAGGAATTGGCACCTGGTCAATCTCACGGCAATTTTGAGTCGATCACTCAAGAAAACTACATCGTCATTAAAATTCGATCATTTAGTCTTTTAAACTCGGAAATATATCAAGTACTTTTAAATTATATTTTAGCATGACCAAAATTAATTGATTGGCTTTAATTAGTAATCCTATAAGAAAAATACATATTTTATTGTGAAAATGTACGTTTTTATTATTATATATTCCTAAAGGTGGGATTCAAGGGTAACCGAGTAAAGGCCAGTGGTTTTGCAGTCTTTATGGAAAAAAAAATCTTTTTACTTAAATAAATTAAATATTGCTCTAGTACAAACATAGAGTTTAACTTTCTTCACATGTCCTATACATTGAAAAATGACATCTGCACACAGGAATCGAACCCGGTACCTTTGGCTTAGTACGCCAATGCTCTTACCACTGAGCTATCCAGGAATTGTCCCGTACCTAGGGTCATTCTTCACTCATATTTTAAGGCAGAGTCTATGATGGACGTGCGGAAATCGTCAACTACAGATGTGTGATATATTAAGATCATGATCTATCAGATAAATCCTCCCTAAAACAAATACAATAAGCTATGTTTATTGATTCTTAAATATGCGCTCCCTTACAATTATAATAATTGTACAATAGGCAGCATTAATCCAACTACCGAGTCGAAGGTGGCTGCATTATCTGATAGCTCGTGATATTAATAAGATCACACATTTGTAGCCGACGATTTCCGCACGTCCATCATAGACTCTGCCTTAAAATATGAGTGAAGAATGACCTTGAGTATGGGACGATTCCTGGATAGCTCAGTGGTAGATCATTCATTGGCATACTAGGTTAAAGATCCCGGGTTCGATTCCCGTGTCCAGGTGTCATTTTTCCAAGTTTCAGCATATAATTAAGGTATGTTTTATTTATGTGCGTGGCAGGGTATGTGTTGAATGTCACTTATGAGACGATTTCAAAATATAAAATGAATTGAAAAAAGGAGCTGCACTTTCTCGATAACGTTTTAATCTAGCTTTAGATTATGCTATTAGGATAATGCAATAGAGTAGAGAAATGTTGACATTAAACGGTACAATGCACCTATTAGGATACGCAGATGATTTAGCTTTGTTGGACTGGATCCGGAAAACTGGGCTCCGCCATCTGGGCCCCACCAACTGGGTGTGGCCAACTGGGAGCCAAAATTAACCCCACTTTTTTTTCCTAAAAAAAATTTTCGCTTTTTTTTCTGTCATAATGCAATGAACTTTTTTTCTTTTTAATTAAAAAGTTATGAGTAAAAGTAAAATATCCACTCTTTGATTAAGCGCAACATCATATTTTATTTAAATGTTCTTTGTCTTGTATTAATGCATTGTAATAGCTAGGCTAGGTTAGGTTAGGTTAGATTAGGTTAGGTGTAGGTAAACTTTATATATATGATGAATTAATTAAGTTTCCTCTACTAAGATTTTCTTAAACAAATTCAAAAATGAATATTTACGTAATTGAAAAATATATGATGCTGCGATGAAAAACATGATTAGTTAAAAAAAAGTTCATTTTTAGTTTTTAACCATCACTTTTTAATTTTAATTGATGAATATATGAAAAAAATGGCGCATTTTTTTATATTCTAAATAAAGTGCATTGCATTATACTAGAAAAAAGTTAATAAAAAAAGTAAAAGAAAAAAGTGTTTTAACGTCCAGTTGTCCTAGCGTCCAGTTGTCTTAGCGCCCAGTTGTCTAAGCGCCCAGTTGTCCTGGCACCCAGTTCGCGTGCGCCCAGTTGGCCGCGCCCGGTTTCCCTAGACCATTGTTGGACAACTGTAAAGAAACTGTGGCAAGAATTGTAGACATTTTATTAGAGGCTAGAAAGAAATCCGGTGTATATGTAAACGTTGAAAATAATAATTTTATGATCACACAAGAAACACAGATTGGGGAGGATAATTCAGAGATTACTGAGAACAACATATCATTTGACAGGGTTAATGAGTTTAAATATTTAGGTAAATTTTAATCAGAAATAACGATATTAGATTGGAAAGTAGGAAAAGAATAGTCATAAAATGCATGCTATTACTCGGTCATTAAGTTGGCATCTCGCCTGCTGCTAAGTAATTTAAAATTCAGAATGTACAAAACAATAAATTAATGACTGTAGATTAAATATGAGATTTAAAGACCAAAAAATACTATAAAATAGTTTATAAACGATGGATGATTGCGGTACCTTTGATGTGTTTATAAGTATACTGCCGACTCTTGGTCTATGACATCAATCTCGCAATAGACGAGAAGCTTGGTGTTGGTATCCTAGTAAGTCGTTATAAGGATGGGTTTTCCTAAATTGTTTTTTATTCTCCCTCCACACAAAAGTTGGTACACTTCCTCTAAAATTGTATATTCTTCCTCCCTAGTATATTAGCCTAACTGGTTCATAGGAATTTAAGCCAAGCGGTTGGCAAAACGAGACCCTTGTCTCATAGATAATTAGTAATATATTCAAAACCTTTATTTAAACATTTATTTTCAAGATAAGTTTGTTTATATTCTTGTGATGAACCGAAGGATCAACATCTTTGTGAGTTACACTTCTTGAATCTGATCTATTAATTTATTGATATATGGTATAAGGCAGCTAAAATATATCTGATAATATTACATTATTGTGAATAATATACTCTGTTATTCTCTTACTATTTAAACTAGTTTTGTATTATGTTTTCCCAGGTTATTTTTTAATTAATGTTGTTTAAGTAGTTCCAGATTAAATACTCATTTTGATTAGTATATAATTAACTTATATAATTATGTAATTATATGAATGTAAAAGACTTGAATATTTTAACTCTCTAATTATTAATGGATTAAAAAAGTCAAGCTATTATATTTGATACCCGCCTCGGTTGGCTAACGTGCTAGTTTCGTGTTGAGCCAGACTGCTGAGGACGGGAAGATCGAGGCTCAAATCTCGGTCGGGTGAACTGGGGTGGTTTTTAATGAATGCTTTTCCCACTCTTCCTACACGCAAATGCGGGTTCCCTTCCTCTAAATTTAAACTTCCCAATCTCTAAATCCATTAGCGTAATTAGTACTTAAGCGTATAACCCGAACAGATAGTAAAAAGTAATATATATATATAGTAAAATAAATAAGTAAATAAATATTATATTCGATAGTTACGATTATGGCCGCATTAAATGTCATATAATTTAAATTTAAAAATGACACCTGAAAACGGGAATTGAGGCCGAGACTTTTGACTTAGTATGCCAATGCTCTAACCACCGAGTTATCCAAGAGTCGTCTAAAAGTTCTATTGGTGGTATAAAGACCTTCCGAATAGCCGATGGCTGCATTTTATTATTTCTCCATCATAATTGATCACTCGTCTGTATTTGACAAGTTCAGCACGTCCATCACAGACTATGCCTTAAAACATGAGTTAATAATGAGCTTGGGTATGGGACGACTGGTGGTAAGAGAATTGGTGTAATAAGTCAAAGGATCCGGGTTTGATTCCCGTGTCAAGGTGTCATTTCTCAATTTAAAGAAAATTCTCTGTTATTGTTTTTTTTTAGCACTCGGTCGTGCTACACGCTAATGTACTAATTACGCTAATGGTTGCACTTAAAGGAATTGTACCCGCTTTTGCGTGAAGGGAGAGTGGGAAACCATTTTGGAAAAATCACCCTCAGTACACCCGACCGATATTCAAACCTCAATCTCCCAGTCATCTGCAGTCCAGTCCACTGTGATAGTAGCGCCTTAGACCACGCGGCCACCGAAGCAGGTTCTATTATTGTTAAATTAATAAAGATACTCAGATAAATAAATAAAGAAATTTAAAGAAGAACAGAAAGTAAAATGAAGATTAATAAACACCTTCCTTCACCTCTGACAAGACATCTTGTGAATGTGAGGAATGCCAGGCCTCCACCATGGTTCGGATCCCATGTTAAACTGTAGGTCCTCCATTTCATCTCACAATCACTCTACCATCACACATTAGCGTAAGTGCGAACGGGTAGTAAGATGCAGTGCTATTAATAATAATAATAATAATAATAATAAACAGATACTCGCATATGTGGACACGTTGACCAAATGTCAGGTTCATTTAATCTGATTTTCATTTCACCAGGAGGCCAGATCTTGAATCCTTACCGGAGATAGACCTTCTGGTAGTGTTTTTTTTAATATCTGTCCACTCTCCCTCACCGAAAATGTAGGAACATTTACTCTAAATTCGTAATTAGGATTCGTTCAGTCTGGATGGTTAGTAAGATTTTCGGAAAGAAGGAGATGATATAAGTTCATAATATTTATCCTATAGCTGTCAAATTTACCTTAGATTAAGAACAAATGGTTTGGCCTATTAATATATTAGATTAGATTTGACACTTCTCAAAAATACAATAAAAGCTAATATCATGGTGATTTAATTATAGATTTGATTTACCATTTAAACTATTTTGTGATTGTGAAAGCTACCATAAAGAGTGTATGTAGAATTAGCTTCAGTTTGAGTGAGGTTTTTTTTTATGAGAGATGGTTTTTAGTAGTTTTAAAGTTAGTTTCAAAAAACGAAAATAAATATTTTCTAAACATTGTGAACAAAATAAAAAGAGCCACAATGTAAGAGTATTTGGAACAGTAACGTCAAATCTTAATGTATATACCATGATTTTAAATTTGTTCAAAATGTTCTATCATAATAACAATGTTCATGGCACAAGTTAGTAAACATGTTGTATTATTTTTCTGGAGTATAATTAATTTGTGATAGTTAGTTTTTAAAAAATAATAATTTTATGGTTTTTGATTAATTTTAATATTATTTTACTTCCTCACAAACAATCACAAAACTGAAAAATTTGTCTTGTGACGTAAAAATCAATAATGTATAAGGTTTCTGTTTTTTTTTGTGTGCACTGTGTCATATTACATATTCGGGCTATCCACATATTTACACTAATGTGGTTGAGATTAGGAAGGTAGACTTTAGATGAAAATAAATACAATTGGCGTGGAGGGAGAATAAATAACCAATTAAGAAAAACCACCCCCAATACACCCGACAGGGACTCGAACCCCAATCTCCCCATCATCAGATGTCCCATCAATTAAGAGGGTTTCTCCTGAAACGATTCTGCCAACCAAGCGGTTTTGTCAAATTCTACTACCTATAAAATAAGAGATATTAAAATAATTGGGAGAATAAAACAAACTTATTTTCAGTCGATGTATAAAATATCAGCACAATGTCGATCTTTTGAAAAGAAGAATCATGCGTCACCGGCTTTAAAAGCATCTACGTAACCGATTCTTGTCACTCCCCTTCACCCCCTTCAAAAGTCCCCACCACCCTTAACCTCCTTCGTTGATGCTGTAGACATCTCGTCAACAGCCACTAGAGTTACGAGTCGCCAGAACTGAGGCTCGGTAAATATTGGATTACAAAAGGCAAGAGTAGAACAATGGGTTAAAAAGAGACAGATATATCTCTAGAAGGAGATAGAGGTGAAAGATATGGTAGAAAACGTTAGTGTCTGAGCTGTCAATGGCAGCTGTCTTTCGTAGCTTGGTCGGTGCCTCGTCTTTTCACAGCAACGCAGCCAACATGTCTGCCCACATAATGATAAACACAGTCCTACTGTTCCACGACTAGCTATGGAAACATTAGGCCGTCTCTACCTCTTGCAGAGATAGCATATCTCCACTTTAAGAAACTCGACCATAAAGCTAACAATTCCAAACGAAAAGAGGGACGGGGATGTCAAATTCAGTACAAGATTTTGTTGATAATATAAATTATGTATGATCGCAATAGGAAGGACATTTTAGAACAAATACTCACTTCTAATTTAGTACAAATACTTCCATTTTAGAACAAATACTTAAATTTTAGAACAAATACTCACTTCCATTTTAGAACAAATACTCACTTCCAATTTAGAACAAATACTCACTTCCAATTTAGAACAAATACTCACTTCCAATTTAGAACAAATACTCACTTCCATTTTAGAACACATACTCACTTCCAATTTAGAACAAATACTCACTTCCAATTTAGAACAAATACTCACTTCCAATCTAGAACAAATACTCACTTCCATTTTAGAACAAATACTCACTTCCAATTTAGAACAAATAATCTTTTCCATTTTAGAACAAATACTCACTTCCATTTTAGAACAAATACTCACTTTCATTTTAAAACAAATATTCACTTTCATTTTAGGTGCAACGTTAATAACAACTTATCATATTTCCATAATAATGTTATAGACATGTATAATATCTATCAAACGTGATAGGTCACTTGACCTGACGTATGAATATATTCAGGAAGTGTTAGTAAATTTTATGACTGTCAGATTCTGCTCAGTCTACATTTGATTCTTCTTAAATCAACCACCCAAAGGATTGTTTGCTGTTATTTCCATCCATCAAGAGCTGGGCATGCCTTCGGCTGGCTAGGGCTTCCTGCACCATCTGGTAGAAATATCATGTACTTGGGGAGTTAAAAAGTGTGGTGGTTTACCCTTTCCTTCTACAACGAATGTCTATGGGTGAGCACGAAAGACCCTACCAATATTGCCAGGAAATGTATTTTCACATACCTTCCAGGGTTCTTTTACATACACCAATCAACATGGGATCAACGACTTTACTTCCTATCCTAAGGAAGTTGTGCTACGGGTTGTATCACTCAAGAAAGATCTGTCAACCTTGGCTGGGTTTGAACCCACAAACATCTGGTTATAAGAACTTTACCCCAAGACACCAGAGATTGACATTCTTTACCTACACACAAAGAAAGAATGGCCATTAACGATTCAATTCAGATAAATTCCACTCAAATGTTTTCTGTTGAAAGTTATCGTGCGTGATTAATGCCCATAGGATCATGATATTTAAAAAAAAATAGAAAGCCTCATGTTACATTTGGTCATGGTATTCGGTTTTTATATTAAAGATTTTTAATAACATGTTATATACCTATTACAAGTAGAAATAGAGAGAACAAAGTTTTGTGTTTTTTTTATGCCAAACTATTTTTCTTTTACTAGACTTTAAGATTTCCTCACAATTAATAAACAGGTTTGATCATACAGTAGTAACCAAACTAAATATTCACTTTACACACAAAAATTATGTTAGAAAGGTAAAATTAAATATTTATGGATAGGTAGTGTGGGTGTATTAAGTGCGTGTTTTTCCTAATGGCTGGCACATTTATTCTGAATTATACTTTTCCACATCCTAACCTAATTAATTGAGTTAACCTGAACGTTTCGTATGTTGCATCAAGAATATATATATATATATTATATAGGTATATACATTTTTTTAACAACCTGTTTATATTTTTAAAATGTTTCAAATAATGGTATGACTTTATTGAGACAGTAGTTTATATTTACCTTGTTAAACAAAGAATATTGAATAAAAGGGATAGACATTTGGGTTGAAACCTTGATTTGATAAGTTCTTTTTTTTTTAAATTATATGTATAATTTCAAGTAAAATATAATATTAAGCTATAGAACATGGCATAAATAAACAACTAAACCTATAATACTTGGGTTATCTTCTCCAGGGAAATATTTTTATTTCGTTTTACCCCTCTAGCTTTTTGAGCTTCGTTTTCATACACGCCTAGTTTAATCTAATCCAAACATACTTTTTTATCTGTATTGAATTAAAAAAAACTATTTAGAATCTGGAATTTAACAAGGGAGCTAAAAAAAATAGTCAATTTTATCTTTTATTAACATTCACAATGTTCTCTACTAAAATAATAGTCTCGAATTTTATTATATTTGAAAAAAAAAAATTAATTGTATATACTGTGACCTATTGGTGTGGAATTGGATGAGTGCAGACCAATTCTGATGCAATGGGCAGTGGTTCTAACCTTTGTACTGACATTAAGGTGGGAGTGTGGGGTGTGTTAGAAAAGAGCAGTGTTTTTTTCAGCTTTTATAACTACTTTATTTTTACAAAACAAAATTAATAACATATTTCTCCATTAGAAACATAGAGTTTAACTTTCTTCATATGGGGATATAAAAAGTTATTGACGAGCGTGTCCTAGAATGTAATGACAACTTCTTCTTTTCATTTGAAACGTTTCTCATATATTGTTATTGTACTTACTCATGACAGACATTCAACAACTGTTGATATCATCATGTGAAGAAAATTGAACTCAATGTTTATACTAGAGTGATATTTGATTTAAGTTTTGCCAAAAAAATAGTGTTGATATAAAAACTTCAAAGACACCGACTACCTTGAATTGTGTCACTTACACTCTCAACTTGAGGAGTGCTGGCTGTAGGGAAAAAAAATCACTCAGCTGACTTATGACTAAACTAGTTGTGCATGTGTTAATTTTAATTTATAGAAATGTGATCATGTATGTTAAGAAAATTCACACGTCTTATAACACGTTCAGGCTATTGGCATACATTATAATACTAATAGAATAGGGATGAGCAAGGAAATTTAATAAAGGAAATGTATCCTCATTTGCTTGGAGGTAGAGTGGAAAACCATATAGAATAAAATCACCCTTAGTACACCTGACTTGGGTTTGAACCCTTACCTCCGCGTCACCAGCAATCCAGTTAAACATGAAATTGACGCGTTTGGCCTTGCGACCACTGATACGGTTATGTAAATATTAAATTTGTGGCTATTTAATTTGATTTTTCTATTCTAGGATGCCATATACGAGACAATTAATCAATAACCCACTTCGGTGGCTGTGTGGTCTAACGTGCCACTTTCACAGTAGACTAAATTACCGATGACAGGGAAATTGAGGTTTAAATTTTGATCGGGTGTATTGAGGGTGGTTTTTCCATAATGGTTTTCCACTCTCCTTCCACAAAAATGTAGGTACACTTCCTAAAAAATATATTGTTATTATTTGTTATTATTAGCACCGCGTCTTACTACCCGTTCGGGTTATACGCACTTACGCTAATGTGTAATGGTAGGGTGATTGTGAGATGAAATGGAGGACCTACAGTTTAACGTGGAATCCGAACCACGGTGGAGACCTGGCATTCCTCACATTCACAAGATGTCTTGTCAGAGGTGAAGGAAGGGTTTGGTAATCAGATAAATCTGTGCCGGGACCGAGGATTGAACCCCTGCCGCCAGCATAGAAGTCTGACACCTTACCCCTAGACCACCAGGTCACCTAAAAAATATAGCCTCCCTAATTCCTAAAACCATTAGAGTAACTAGTACATAAGCGTATAGCCCTCCCGGCTAGTAAGATGCGGTACTAAAATGAAAAAATTAACCATTCATCACGTATTGAAACTGGTAATTTTACTCCAAAGGAAAAATTATCTTATTTTGACCCATTTACCCTCACTTTAAGCTGTGTGATTTTAAATACATGCCCTTGTACTTAAGACAGTCAAACATTTGTTTAATACACTAGAAACTCATCTATACAAATTGCAATCAACCGAATTTCTTATTCATTCTTAACGCTTTTGTAAAAAAAAAATTACTGTGTTAACATTAACAAATGAGTTCCTATTGCAATAATGTCTTGTAAAATACAGAATATACATACTTAACCCTGCCTTTCCCATACGGGGTAGGCCATAAACTGTGCAGATAACTCAAAATACAACTCCTTACTTGTCCATCCTCACTAACTTTCTCCACACTTCCCTAACATTACATACTCCCTTCACTTCAACAACATCCATACACCGATTCTGTCCATGCGAGTTTTTTTTAAATACAGAACAGTTCTGTTAATAAGTATATACTAGATAGGGCTTTTAATCTCAAACAAAAAGGTTTTTAACTCTTTTTTTTCACAAATTGATAGCCTTGTTTTTAACAAAAAAAATTACGTCGAATTTCTCTTAATGAGTAAATGTGTTATTTTTACAGCATATTGCCAACGACCTAATCTTTACGTCCTTTATAGAGAAATATTCCAATAAATTATGAACCATCAGGAATTTCTTCTATCCGGATTAGACCTGGTCCTATATAATGTAAATAAATGAGATTCTCCTTTATTTTAATTTATATATTAGCTGATTATCTTAATTCATTACGATTTTCTTTTTGGCCATGATGCTATACCTTTTAGGTCAATTCAACCAATGTTGGACTTAGCATCATTAAACATTCAGTTATTCAATTAACAATTAGGGTTTAAGCCATAATTGAGAGCGTCAAAGCATTATGTTCAAAACGATGACCAAAACCGTCTGAGATAATCTGACTCAAATCCTGTTCGTGTTTCCGATAACTCGTTGCGTAATGCGATAGAGAGCGAGGTAAGATTAATTGGAGTTTAGTAATAATGCACCAATAGCTCCACGGGCATTAACGTTAGCTGGAAGGTAGCGAGTATTTAGGTCAGTATTTTTGTAGATTTTATAGCAAAAGAAGTGTTTAACACCAAAATAAATAAAATAATGCTTCTGTAGATAAATATATTTTTATTTTTTGAAGTTATACTTCTTTAGGCGCGTTATGAAAAAATGATGAGAGTGAAATTTTAAGATGCGCGCGCATCACTGTAACACAAAAGTAACAGGTTGAAGCTAAATCGCTCATTAAGTCTCGAAAAAAAAGAGCTACCAACAAAATAGAAATAGAACCTCTGTTAGTCGCGCATGTTGGTACGCTCGTCGCCTCTGATCACTGTTTTCATATATATAATATTTATCCACATGTTTCTAGTTTCTACATTCACAACACGTGTTTTAGTTTCATACAAGTGCGAATTATATATGTGCTAATAAATTATATTCAGTAGTGATTTAAATTGAATATTTTGATTAATATTATTTACTATTCGTAAATATTAGTGAAAAAAATTGTGCTTATAGACTTTTTCAAGTGCTCCAATATAATTGAGGTTAACTATCCGTATGTATTATTTATTGATATAAATTAAAATATTATTATTTAACATAATTAATACTAAATATTATTGAATTATTATTGTTAAATATTTATTATTGGTTATTTAATATTTACAAAATAAAGAAATAAAATTAATAAAACATTTAATAAAAAATTTGTTATAAAAATTTAAATCGAACTTCAAATTAAAATATTAATTTTTAATATTTATTATTAAATTGAATAAATAATAAATATTTATAAAAATAAATGAACAAATTTAATGAAAACTTTTTGATAATAATAATAATAATAATAATAATAATAATATTAAATTAAGAAAATAATAAATATTTAAAAAATGAATATACTTAAACTCAATTTTTGAATTTAATATTAAATTTATTCATTTACTTTTAAAATATTAAATAATCAATAATAAATATTTAAAATTAAGAATCTTATAATATTTAGTACAAATTATGTCATATATATTTATTATTTTCTAAATTTTATTTTTAATAATTATATATATTATTAAATTATTAATTTTCAATTTTAAATATTTATTATTAATTTCTGATATCTAATTCTCTACAATAAATCTTATTTAATGATGCCAAAGAAGTATAACTTCTCACGCGCGTACATAAGTACACACACCCTTTTTTTTCACATAAATATATCAACATTTCTTGAATATCTGTCAAGGATGTCCTGGAATTTTATACCAACTTTTTATATTATTTAAAATGTTTGTCATTTAATGCCGATGTGCTCACGACAGATATTCAACAACTCTTTATATCACCCTGTGAAGAAAATTAAACTCTTATATTTCTATTATAACATTATTTTATTTAGTTTGTGGCAAAAATATGATTTGCCATAAAAGCTACAAAAACACTGGTTTATCTCGCGTTCCCTGCATCCCCACCTTAAACAAATAAAATATAGACCTATACCAACAAGTGCCTGATAAAATATAAAGCCAACCGATAATGTAGGAAGAATAATATCGGATATTCTAACAGGTCACTTTCATATTAGACTTGACAGACAGTGATGTAGAGATTGTAGTTTTAAATCCCGGTCTAGTGTACTTAGGAGAGGGTGACCAGACGTCCCATTTTTAACGGGACTGTCCCTTTTTTTTTACTGTGGTCCCGTTGTTCACATGAAACTTGAACGTGACGCTAAATCATCCCTTTTTTATTAATTCCAGTCCCATTATTTCCTCTATTGTGGCATGGCGGCAAAAGTTCTAGAAGTTTTGAACGTTTTGTATGTCAAATGCGCGAAAAACTCTGCTAATGATGCGTGAAATAAGCCTCATAAATGTATTCCGAAGTCGAATATGTGCACGCTGTGACGATTGTTAACTATTGTGAACGCACTCTCTCTCTCTGCTATGAGTCCAAATTTGACAGTTTGATTAATGCTGCAACGTGTGGTAGCACTGCCACATCAGCTGTTTAAACTAAAAACAAGTGGTAAAAATGGTGCATTGTGCTCGTATGCTTTGTTTGCTCAGAGAAGTAAATTCGTGGTATGGTATGCTGGTTTCTTTATAACAGTGAAATATTTAGCTTTTGAAATACTTTTAAAATGTTAACGAAATATAATGTTGAAACTCTATAATACACTTCAGTTCTATATTCCAAATGGAAAATAACTTGTTCAAATATGCTATGTACTAATTGCGTACTATCAAATTTTCATGTAGAGCGAATTATATGTATCCCATTTTTGCCCTTTTTTTTAGTCAGGAAAAAGTCAAAATGTCCCCCCCCCCTTACCCTAAAGTAGGTTGTTATTTTCCAAAAAAAATTCCCATTCTACCTTCACGCTAATACGGGTGTACTTACTTTAAAATTTAATCTTATTCATCCCCATTTCATTAGCGTAACTAATGTATGCGTATAGCCTAAACGTTGTGAAAAATTATAATATAACAAACTCATTAAATTGAATAAAGCATGATGACGTTTCAGGAATTTAAAACCTAATTTTTTTTTCAAATTATATAATGTAGTCCAATTACATACTGTACAATCCACTTCATGCTAAATAATTACCTGACTATCTGTATCACAGAACTGTAAGTTACTTTATTTGGGGTTGATTGTACACATGAAAGAGATTGTTGATCACTACCAAACAAATCAATTATAGGAATACTCGGCAACCCATTACAAAGTTACACCCTAGTCAATTATGTGCACGCAAAGCAGTTCTTTGGATCATAAAGAGACCAGTTTCAATCATATAATTGCATCTGTCACTAGCATATTGTTGCAGAAGTACTGAACACGAGTTAGTTCCAACAGTGTGTTTGATAACTAGATTAAACCAATCCCAAAGCAGGGAACAGTCACTTTAATTGGCTGTGAAACTACATTTTGTAAGTATGAGATAATATTTCTCACTTTGGCATTGTCCGGTAGGATATTCAAATTTTTTAAAACATAACTTAAACTCTCCAAAGTTACGTAGGGTATAAATGGCATGGAGTACCTTTAAGGTGCGTTGGAAGAAAAACGTGAGTTAAGGTTAAAATTCTCGCAATTCTAAGAGCTAAAAATTGTTTTTCTATAATAATGTTTTATAAAATTAGTTAAATGAGTATGTTTAGTTTAGTTTTTAGGATAATTTCAAAATTTCTTGAATATCCTCAATGAACATAGTGACATTTTAACATAAACTTAAGGGTTAGTAAATAATCCTCATCAAATTAGGCGGCACCTTGTAATGATACTGTTTTGGACCCCTCTCATATACTAAAAATGTCATGGATAAATTGTATTTTTCTTTAAAGAACTGTACGTAAAATTTCTTTCTAATACTTCATCCATGGAAAATCACGCTTCTTCAGAAGTAACTTCAATATATTGCGCTTAAAACATTTTTTCCTTTAAAAATCAACTCCGTTGTATTTAGCAAAATCACGTGACATGCTGGCTTCCTCTACCCAATAGGAAGCCAGCCTTCACAACATCAGGTTGCCAGGAGTTTTTCTATTAGTTAGTTTTGTCACTGGTGACAAGGGGCCCAAGAAGCAAGAGGTAGGTGATATATAATCAGCTTGTGCGTATGATTCCACAGTGAACTACTAACACAAATCTACACAGCACACAGTACTTTGAACGCGAAACGTGTAATATCACATAAAAACAATCCGTAATTTAACAAAAACAGTGTCATTTTATATCATATCTTCAGTACCAAAGGTGTAATCATTTAAATAGATCGTGTGGAACATCAAAAGTTTTACTCATTCCATAATTATTATAAGTATCATATATAATCAGGTAACATCACCGTGTTCAAGTGCGTAATAGGGCATGTACGCATTATCATCATAAAATCCAGATACCATTATAAATAGTTCTCAATCACTGAACAATATCTCAATATAAAACCGTATCACTTTAATTGGCGCCGTATCGCGGGACAAATATCTCAATAATAAACAATTAAGCATAATAATTGTCACCCAATCGCGGGGCATCATTAGTATATAAATACAAAATCTTAATAGTCTATAAAAAACATATTCAAGAACGGTTGAGATTACTATGTAGAAAATTAGAAAATCTAACAAAACGTATCAACTGAAACATATTTTAATTCTTAGAAAAAAAAAGTTTTTCTTATAAAAACTAAAAAATACCTATCTTAACTGACTTTCCATTCTACTCCCACCTTAAAATATTACTATTACACTGTAGGGAGTAAGGGATATCTACTTTTCAATTATGTGTCGATTCGTATGTTTGAAATTTGGGAAGCCCAATCAGAATATTATTTGGTTACGCAATAGGAATATTGCTGTTAAATGTATACTCAATTTTATGATACTATTTCCCTAGAATTAATCTTATGTTTGAAAAAAAAAAAAGCCAATATTCGCGAAAACATGCACCTTTTCACAAGGCTTCGAAAAGAACTTTGCCAAAATAGTACGAATAAATCAAAGCCACATGATTTGAGATTGATTTTTAAAGTTCTTTAGATATTTCTAAACTTGAAAGAGTACCGGTATTCTACTGGTATTTATGAGTTAGCTAGGTTGTCGCATTTTCCCACGCCGACCATTATGTGTTGACATTGGGTGTAATTGGAGTGAGCCCGGTTATTTAATGCAACAGATTAGTGACATTGAATTTAACTTTAATAACTGTAGATTAGGGATATTTTAATACAAATATGAAAATAATGTTACTTGATGCAAATGATTAGATTTACTTTAACCAATATACACATTGATGGTTACTAAAAGGCTGAGTGATCTCACTAATGATATGTTTTCTATCATGGATGGTTCACATTTTTTATTGTTTTACGAACTATTCGCATTATCTTTAAATAATACATACATACCTAATCACGCCGTTCCCTTACGGGGTAGGCAAGAAACTGTGCATATAGCTCATAAAACAACAACTTTGTTCTTAATCCATCCTCACTAACTTTCTCCACACTTCCATATCCTCGCATACTCCCTTCACTTCAACAACATCCATACACCGAGTCATACATACTCTTTTATTCTTAAAACTATTAATGTTTCTCTTTTTCACACATTCGTCAACAATATTTAACAACGTCTTACATGGCCTACCCCTTTCTCTTCATCCACACACTCTCCCTTCATATATATGCTTCGTCATTCGATCTACATTCATTCTTTCAATATTCCTTAACCAACGTAATACTCTAATTTCACATTGACATATTGGATTCCCTTTAAAACAGCACCCATTATCTACTGACTCTGTCCATACGATTTTTTTCGCGTACTGTACGTTACATTTCTTGGATATCTCATTCCAACCACATTCACCTTGCTTTTGTATTTCTCCTGACATATCCTTTTATTCACATCTTTCGTCCAATGGTCTTTAATTAGTTTAGATCTTGACTGGTTCAAACAAGTAGTAATACATCTAGTTATTAGCTACTTAAATAATCCAATATAATAGATTTTGGAAGGCTGTTTTAACCAGAATAGAATGGTACTGACTAACAAACTGCACATTGAGATGTAGGAAGGAACTGGCGAAGTGGTAGATATGGAGCATCGCTTTGTATGGATCCTGAGAGAAAAAAATTATTAAATATCTGTAAAGCTTTGAGGTGTGGTGAGGGAGGAGAATAAAGAGGATAAAGTCGACAGATTGGTTGAATAATAAAGAAGTTCTAAGAAGAGGTGATTGAAATATAACCATTCTGTAAGTGATTTTAAAATTAAAGGCCAACTAAATGGTTCACATTATGAGAAGAAATGACTTAAGTGATGTCAAGAAGGCAAAATGGAGGGAATAAGGGAATCAGAAAGACCACGAATGTGGCTTATGGATTTCTTAAAACAAGGAAATAAATAAAAAATTCTAAGTAAAAAAAATGAGCTTAATAAAGTACATTCAAGAGGACTCAATTTGGACAATAAACTATAACTGTTCAAATACAAAACCCCTAATAATCTAAATTCATAAAATAAATAGTTTGTCTGTCTCTCTGTGATGAACATTGCGTGATATCAATCACAGTCAGAGGTCTGAAATTTTAAAAATTAGTAGCCCCTGTGCACAAACATGTGCACCTAAAAGCTAGACTTTTAATTTTTTTACTATATTTTTTAAAAAAATTACCAAAAACTAGGTCAAACGATATAAAACATAGTTGTTTTTTTTCTCTCTGTTTGGAGCAAAATAAGGCGTTGTCTTGTGTGCTTCTGAAAGCATGGTCCGGTGCGCCACAACTTTTTTCGCTTTTATCTTAAAATAGACATTTACAAAAACTCGTAAGATTTGTGAAATGAATTAATAGGTCTATACATTGTTGTAGAAACACTACATCAAAGATCATAAATGAAATAATATACACTCTTGCTTACTTACTTACTTACTCTATGGCATATAGGAACTAGGAACCCTGTTACGAAAAAATAATTGAGAAAAGAGAAATATCTCTGTCCAACAAAGAGAATAGAATCAAAAATTCACTTTCAAATACCTGAATTAAAAAGTAAATATATTTGCCTAGAGCTCTGAAACTATAGGTTTTATAAAAATATATTACAAATGAAAGATTTTTGTATCTTTAATAATACTACAACTTTACAATGATTAATTATTCCATATCTCAAATAGTTGCGGGAAAATGATGAAAATTGGAAAATTTCCCCCATGTTCAAGTACCTTCAAAGTAATTTTCATGAGAAAATGAGAATTGCCATTTGTTTATTATAATAAACAGTGTTTCTATATCAATTTAAACAAAATAGTCAGAGCTAGTTTTGAGAACGTGGATTTGTTCTCTTTTTACACTTCAGTAAACTACCCTTAATTTTAGGGTTGTATATCTAATTCCAAAAATCACTCGGGGAGGATCTTATGAAAAACCAAGATACCAAGCTTTAGCCAAATAGACAAAATAGTTTCAGCCCTAGCCCGAGGTAACGACAGACAGACAGACAGACGGCATCGTGAAAACCACTTTTATGGTTTTAAGAGTTCATGAAACATCAACATTTATCAAAATCTCGAGTTAGATTTTTTTGACGACCATAATAATTTCTCTACGAGGTGTCGAGAGAAATTAATAATAATAAATGGAAGGAAAATTAAACTATATGCACTATCATTTAAGTAGAGTAATAATTGTAAACGACATTGGAAATTAAAATCAGGAAACTTGTTTTAGGAGGCAGGAGCCTAGGAAGCTCTTTGGAAGTGTGTGTGGGGGAGGGGGGGGGCTCAACTCAAAGAAGTGTATAGGGTGACTCCCCCAGTTAAATTTTAAGCGCTGGAAGATTTCAAAATATATTTTAAAATTGTTTATACTTCTGCTTTGACTTTTTTTAAATACTTTTCTTATAATACAAAAATATGGAAGTGTAACATCACCTTTATTCCCCCGGATTAAAGGCGGGTACACAATTAAAAAAATATATAAAAGTACATAAGAAATAAATGCAGAGGAGCCGATAGGACAATAAAGGCAAATATACCATTATACCATAATATAATATATTTTCTTCTGTTTCCCCAAAACCCACTCGACAATTATTGCGCCACCAAAAATTAACCAACGGCCAAGACACCAAGGATATTTCCAGTTAAAACAACTCATAACATATTTGAAATAATCTGAGAGAGAAATTTGAACTTAATTAAATGCAATGATTTATTTGTACAACTGGTAAGTCATAAAATATACATTAGATGAATATAAATTATATATTTATATATAATCAAAAATAATTATATCATACAAAAGGGGTTTCAACAATATTTCAACATTATTAGTTTCACGCGTGTCAACATGGCAAGTTCCTGTGATTAACACAATTTTGAATATATTATTTATTAGTAAAAAAAGGATTATTAAAAACAAATAATTTGAGATAAATACATATAATCCTACAAGGACTACAAACGCTATCGTAAAAAAATACTGCCCAAGCAACCAAAAAAAAAGGACGTAAAGATCTTACCCAATTGTGAACTACATGAGTAAAAAGGAGGCTCAATATTAAACCCTTTCATTAAAAATATGTACAAAACCTGATGGATACCAACATTTGCCAATATTATATAATATACAAAATTAAGAAGAAAGATAAAAGTCTCATGTCAGAAGGACTTCCATGTTAATACTCGTACACTATACGTATTACAAAAGACTATGGACCTCAAAGATAAAAGTCTCATGTCAGAAGGACTTCAAAATTAATACAGTGTATGTATTAAAAAATACTATAGACTCCAAAGATAAAAGTCTCATGTCAGAAGGACTTCAAAATTAATACAGTGTACGTATTAAAAAAGACTATGAACTTCAAAGATAAAAGCCTCATCTCAGAAGGACTTCAAAATTAATACAGTGTACGTATTAAAAAAGACTATGGACTTCAAAGATAAAAGCCTCATCTCAGAAGGACTTCAAAATTAAAGAAAAATATTAGTCGGAACAATATTATATTAATAAAATAACCTACTGTCCGTTAGAATAAATATTTACCAAGTCCAAAATTTTAAACAAGTTACATGTTATCCGCGCGCAATATCCTCTATTATTAGAAGACATGATATAAATAATATTTTAACCGAAAGGGAATTTAGATATACAATGGCCGAAATATAATTTAGCTTACATTCACTCTCAACACCCAGATGTGTCCTCGTTTGATTCCCTGTCAAGAATGTCCCTTACTGCTATTCTTGTGCCAGTATTTATTTGAATATATTCGCTCAGAGAGGGGGGAAAGAGGGGTAACACATATAAGGGAAAACACAGAAACAAAAGAAAGAGGGAAGGGGTAAAGAGATGGGGAAGATGCAACGAGCTGCTTCGTGGAGGTTCCAGAAACATAATATGTGCTCACGACACTTTGTAGAGCATGAAACGTCATAGTTCTTTCCCGGCATGCTTTGCAAGAAATACACTGTTGAAGCGTCTCCAAGCCTCACACTGTCAGCCAACCCGATATGTTTGTAGTGACTGGTGATGTTTGTGGGTGAGAGTCGGCTCGGACGTACACAAAAATAAATGGGGCATTGGTGAGTTTTATCAGTTACTATTATAGGGGTGGTAGAATATCACTAGAAACCATAGTGTCCAGTGCTATTGTTTTTGATCTTCACCTTGTAGCATTATTTATAAATGCTACAGCAGAAAGGCTGGTTAAGAAATAAATAAATAAAAAATTGGAAAAATATAACCATATTTCCGGTACTTATATATAGGTATTGATAAACTCTTTCTAAAATGACGGCCACTCATTACTTGACGTCTACATATATGAGAATACATATTGTGATTGTATTAACTTTTTGGTGACCTGGTGGTCTAGGGATAAGGTGTTGGACTTCTGTTCTGGGGGTCCGGTGTTCAATCCTTGGTCCCAGCACAGATTTATCTGATTGCCAAACCCTTCCTTCACCTCTGACAAGACATCTTGTGAATGTGTGGAATGCCAGGCCTCCACCGTGGTTCGGATTCCACGTTAAACTGTAGGTCCTCCATTTCATCTCACAATCACGCTACCATTACACATTAGCGTAAGTGCGTACAACCCGAACGGGTATTAAGACGAGGGGATAATAATAATAATAATAAATAATGTTGTTTTTTTTAATTAAAGGAAAGTACAATATTTAATCAAATATTACAATACATTTTGCATATATATGTAAAATATCATATGGGATTAACACTGTCCGAAGGCTCTCCAAAATAAAAACAAGGGGGTAGGGGCCCTCAAGTTTCTACAACCCCTCCCTTTTTATCTTTCCAGAGTCCCTGCTGAGGATCTCCCCCTCCACCAAGAGACAGTATCTGCCATACCACCCCCACACATCAACTGTTTGAGTGATAATTTTGAAAGTGCAGATCAACAGAACCTCCCCCGTTGTTGAAAATGGGTCAGTTGTAGCCAAGAAGATGTGAAACTAATTAAATTACTTCCCGTCCTGTGATGTTAGTAGCATGCCAGGAGAGGGTAGTTTAGTGGGGAGGGGGGGNGGGGGGGGGGGGGGGGGAGAGAAAGAGCTCGTACATTTTCTATGACGAAAACTGTGACTTGACTCATCAACCACTCAAGAGGAAGTGACGAACTCTGTTACACAATTATCAACTTTAGGCACTCCCAGGCGCTTGATAAAGGGACCATTAAAACGGTAGATGAAAGTTTTAATGACTCAATTAAACGGCCTAGTGGTGTGGTGGTCAGTGTACATAGTTACGAGCCTAAGGGTCCAACGTTCGAGTCCCGGCTGGTACCAGGAGTATTTTTCCAGAAAGGGGAATCACCCCAATGGTCACCAGGGTTTGGTTAGTTAGGCTTAAGTTAGGTTTAAGTGTTTCTACTGGCTACACACCCTCATACTCCCTATCACCATCACCTCATCTCTTCGGGACATGGAAAGAGTCTCCATGGAAAGGATGTACGATTAGTACATTCGGGCATCCCCCGGGCGACGGTACATTAGTACTGGCTGATATTTTTAATACGTGGCTACGATTTATGTAGCCCAAACGCGCAATATTATAAAATATATTACTCAACTACTGTAAGGTATTGGACTTCTTTACTAACAATAACTCCATGGTTTCAGCCAGTAATAGTACTACATTGACACTCCCCTTTAATGTGTGAAATATATTTTCTTAAATAATTTCTAAAAGTGTATAATTCGTGTCGCTTTTTCCATGAATCTCTTATTACTTACTATCCCTCTGGGCTAGCCAAATATTTCCACTAATGGGGTAAGAAAGAGAAAGGAAAGATTTTGAAGAAGGGTACCAGCATTTTAGTGATCACCCAGAGAATGT
Organism: Timema monikensis; assembly: GCA_902151445.1. Classification (NCBI taxonomy): domain Eukaryota; kingdom Metazoa; phylum Arthropoda; class Insecta; order Phasmatodea; family Timematidae; genus Timema; species Timema monikensis. Next base: position 207,106 of record CABFVZ010000539.1, read on the forward strand.
TTATATTTAAATGCAAATTGTATCCATTCTGTTAATGATATAATCGTGATCTGGTGGTCTAGGAGTAAGGTGTTGGACCTCCGTGCTGAGGGTCTGGGGCTCAATCCTTGGTCTCGACCAAAATTTATTTGATTGCCAAACCCTTCCTTTACCTCTGACAAGACGTGTACTAATCACAACTTTTTAATGTGAGTAATACCAGGTCTCCACAGTGGTTCGGATTCCACGCTAAACTGTAGGTCCTCAATTTCATCTCACAATCACCCTACCATTACACATTAGCGTAAGTGCGTATAACCCGAACGGTTAGTAAGACGCGGTGATGATAATAATAATAGTAATGATATATGCCCAGTTTGACTGAGATCAGCTGCTCTTCAATTTTCTTTTGGCTTTAAGTGATAACCTTAAAATACTTTGAATATAGTGTAATATCCAAATGTTTTATATTTACATCTGATTTTATGTAATGTGATGTTCACTTTATATTACTGCTATTTAAAAGAAAGCCAATATTAATAAAACCCGATTTAGATTTTTAATTTTTAGTAGTTCTATTCATTGTTTATGGGAATTTTTTTTAGCATTGCGTCTTACTATCCGTTCAGGTTATGAGATATTTATGGTAGAATTAAATGTACAATTATGGCACTTTATGTTTAACTGAAGTTTGTTAAATAATATCAAAAACCAATAAAACTTCTAAAAAAATATATTTTGGTTGAGTACTTATAAAGCATTAAATAATTAGATAATTATTGGTACTTCTATCATATTTTAGCCATATCAAATGTATCCAAATTATAATAATGGTTTAATAAGAAATCTTTGATCTAAATTAGTTATGTTTATTAAAGATTTTTTTATAGCAGCACATTCAGGTTATACCCATATATAATAACTACGCAAATGAGTTAGGAATGATAGAGGTTGAATTTAGAGGAAGTGTACCCTAATTTGTGTGGAGGGAGATTGGAAACCCATTTTGAAAAAATAACTCAGAACACCCGACCAAGATTTGAACCCCGATCTCCCTATCATCGGCAGTTTATTCTAACATTAGAGTGACACCTTAGACTATGCAGGCACTGAAGCAGGTATTTAAGAATTTGTAAAAGTTTCCACAAAACTGAACGTTTGTTAAGATAAAATGGAAAATGATACCACAAATATTAGTATTTTTGCATTTTAAAATAGCAAATTTTTTTTTGTCCAAATAAATTAAATAGAGCTCCAGTTGATAAATTCATTTAAATTTTCTACATATAATAATCCCAAGCGTTCTTAACTATTTGCAATGAGCATCGTGGAATTCTATGAGAAAATTTTTGAATAAAAATAAAATGTCGTGGTCGAATTTTACGATCCTCTTGACAAATATTGAAGAACTTGTTCGATTACTATGTTTAGAAAATAAAACTAAATGTATTTTCTGGCAAATATTCTATTTATTTTACTCATAAGGTTTCTTGTTGTAAAAACTAGAAACATAATAACCTTGAATCGCACACCCTTTCTTCCCGCCTTACCCATTCTTAACACTAAGAATAATGGAGAGCGATTTTTTTCTGAAACAAGGTCTAGCACTAACTTACATCCTAAATATGGCTTTATAACGGGTTACCATGGAAACCGAGATTTTTTTTTTTAAATAGAAACTCATTACAGTATTGCTTATGTCACAGAAAAACACTGTTGTGTATCATATAACAAATATACATAATTAATATTTCATGCCTATATTACGTCACTGAAATAATGTGTTTGGAATTACCTGAAAGCTCAAAGTTAGTTGACTTTTGATTTTAATTGAATCGAAGTTAACTACCTGTGATTTATTGTCACCATGAAGCTTGAAGGTAGTTGGTATATGCACAGTTTTGATGCAAAGTAAATGATATGTTTGTACACATGTTTAACTGTACTATCTAAGAAATAAAACTAAATAAACCTAGTTTACATGCAAAACCATAAAATAACTGAAAAAGTACCTAAATTTAAGGCACAAATGTAACTACATTATCAAAGGTTATCTTACGTGGAGGTATAATTACAATAGACGCCAAAATAAAGTTGAATTTAAAGCTCAAAATCAATACACATTATTTAAACTAAAAACTATTTTTTTAAAAAAACTGAAGAAGTTGCTAAATTTAAGACACTAATGATGTCTTACAGGAAGCCATTGTTCTAATGATCCCCAAAATAGATAGATTTAAACTGTTAAACAAGAAAAAAAAATTGTAAGAATCACATATATAGTGATTTCCTTATCAAACCAAACCCAATTAAATTGTGATTTTGGCTTAGTATCAAATAGTAAGATAGAATAGTATTCGCAGCGCTAACGCATACAACACAACCAAAAACTTTAAATGCTAGAAAATAATGAAACATAATCGAGACAAGTGCTTTATGCGCATACGAAGATTCCCGAGGAGACACGACCCACTCCTTTCTCGTGGTCGAATCAAGTAGAATGCTTTGTACCCTTATTAAACATCCGCAAAGTATGTTTACTGCTTACGCTCGGTTTTTTCGACATTTCCTAGCTCACTAATAAGTTAGCGTGATGGTATATATCTTACTCTGTTCACGGAAAAATAAGGAGTGCAACAGAAAAAGTCCCGTCTTGAGCCTTTGACTACTTCTTAAGTTTACTGACAACAAATAAACAGACAGATATTCTAAAACTAGATTATTATAATAGCTTTTTAACGTTTACACTACTCAGAAAAATAGAAAATCCATAAAAATTCGAATGTACTGGTAGAACTTTGAGTTTTATTATATTTAGCTAGGTGACCTTGGGGTCTAGGGGTAAGGTGTCAGATTTCTATGTTGGGAAACCGGGTTTAAATCCTCGGTCCCGGTACAGATTTATCCGATTGTCAAACCCTTCCATCACCTCTGACAAACCATGTATTAATCACAACTTGAGAATGTGGGGAATGCGAGGCCTCCACCGTGGTTCGGATTCCACGTTAAACTGTAGGTCCTTCATTTCATCTCACAATCACCCTACCATATACACATTAGCGTAAGTGCGTATAACTCGAACGGGTAGTAAGTAAGAAGCGGTGCTTGAAAAAAATAAAATAATAATAATAAATTTATATGGATATAAATAACATCAGAAGCTGATGAATTTCAAATTTGATTTAATAGTATAGGAACCACAATACTTAGGTTAATTTTATGTTTAAAAGATAGTTTATTTAACTTCCTTTTTTTCAAGTGAACCCTAAACTAAAGTTACTTTCAAAGACCTTATCTGGTAGAGCAATGGGCCAATGTCTATACCTAGTTAAAATACAACCACTAAATTCAATTTTAGATCGTTGTATTTTAATTGTGCGCTGTTCGCTATGCATTATTTACTATTCTATTTTTAATCAATACATTTCACTATAAATAGTTGTAATTTAATTTTTAATTTGGATTTTACGGTAAACACTGTTTACTATTAGCTAAGTGCTATGCATGATTACAAACCTATAAGTATACTTCTCTATGAAAATTAAATATTCGAATGACAGGTGACGGATTACTTTTGTGTATTTTTTATTTGTGAAATAAACCAAATTTAACTTCTAATGCTAATTCATAAAATGACTGAAAACATACTTAAAATTAATAAGCAAATACCTGCCTAGGTGGCGTAGTTGGCTAACGCGCTTGTCGTGTTGAGTTCGACTGCTGAGGATGGGGAGATCGAGGTTCGAATCTTAGTCGGGTGAACTGGGGGTGGTTTTCCTAAATGATTTTCCACTCTCCCTCCATGAAAGTGTAGGTTCACTTCCTCTAATTAAACCTTCCCAATTCCTAATCCATTAGCGTAATTAGTATTTAAAGCGTATAACCCGAACGGGTAGTAAGACGTGGTGCTAAATATTATTATTATTATCAAGCAAATGCAAGCACGCTAATAGTGGCTCTCTTACGTGGAGGCATTTTTGCAATGAACACCAAAAGATGGAGTTAATTTTAATATCCCAGTAATCAAAATGAATTAAATGAAAGAAGCACTCAATATTAAGCGCCCTAACTTACCAAACAAAATTGAGTAGTTGTCTTGGTGTTTCTCATCCCAAAACACTCGTTACCAAGGAAATGTATAGTTTGTTTCCGAATACTACATTTAAAAATGAGAATATTTGAATTGCTACACATTAAGATGTAACTGTAACCACACTAACAGCCGTTTTAAACCAATCTATACATTTTTAAATTCATTTTAAAGATAAGGAGTCCTGTATGTTGACACATATAGTAGTTCCCAAAGAAAATCTAATTTTTCTAACAAATTTCAAGCTTTTATTCTGGATAGGCAGTGAGTTTCATCCATAAAATAATTCTTTATTTACATCACCATGGCAAATTTTATTTTAGTACGATTGCTTACCAGTGAATATTACTCTTTTGTTAAAATTAATAGTTCATTTCTTACTTGAGTGGTATGATGTAACAAATAGACGGAGAGGATTTGTTATAAAGTTTTCATCATGGTGTGAAGGGGGAAAAAAACAAAGTTTTGCTTAAACTTAGAAAACGAAAGCTCTAAATCAATGGTAAAATGATATATTTTGATGAGTAAACCTTTAACTAAAAGTTCAAGTGAAGCCTCATTTTGTAGATTTTTTCTCAATAAAATGTGTTGAATAAATTTTATCGCAATAATATATTGTCATCGCTGCAAAGACCTGCTAGTAAGGCTTATCATTCTGTAGGCTATTTTTATATGTTTAATATAGGAAGCGAGGTCTACTGTCAACATAGCTAGTTGTTAAATTTACTAAGACATTTGTATTGAATCGCGCTTGGTCATTATCAACAAATAGGTCTGAGCTAGAATCTTTATTGGTTTCACTGAAGTAAAAAAAAAGTTTCATCTGTAATTATTTTTTTCACTATTTAACGTGAAATTTCTTAACAAACTGATTAAACCAGCATACTCCTTAGAAACTCTCACCCGCTTCAATAGATGAATGGTCTAAATTCTCCCTCTCTTGTTAGACTGGTCTGCTGATAACTGAGAGATTGTATTTTGAACCCCGGTGAGAATACTTAGGGTAGTTTTTTTTCTAAATGGTCTCCCACTTTTCTTACAAGCAAAGCGAGTAGATTACCTCTAAAATACTTTTTCATCCCTACCCCATTAGAGTTATTATCATATATGCTTTTAGCATGAACAGGTAATAAGACGTGGTGATATAAACATTAAAAAAATAAACTTGAACGTTAATTCATCAATGTGAAAGAAGAGATGCTAATTTTACCATTTGATTTAGCTCCACGTATTAATACTCGTTCAGATTACACGCTTATGTACTAATTACAATAATGGTTTCAGGGATAAGGAAGGTTATATTTATAGGAAGTGTACCTGCACTTGCGTGGAGGGAGAATGGAAAAATTTCCTCAATACACCCGACCAATTTTCGAACCTCAATCTCCCTCTCATAAACAGTCTAGTCTATTGCGAGTGTAGCGCCCTAGACCATTAGGCCACTGAGGCGGGTACAAATTCACCATAATGAAAGTTTTGGCTATAACTGTCTGTAATCGAACCCGATTCGTTGAATGCGTGGTCTGACGCACTACTCTCGCAATATACTAGAATGCCGATGATGTGGATATTTAGGTTCGAATCTCGGTTGGGTGTAATAAGGGCTGTTTCTCCAAAATAGTTTCCCCACTTTTCCTTCAAACAAATGTGGGTACACTTACTTTAAATATAGCCTTCCTAATGCCCAAAAAAATAGCGTAATTAGTACCCAAGCGTATAACCTGAACGGGTAGTAAGACGTGGTGCTTAGAGAAAATAGAGAGAACTATAATCGAACCCGGAACCCTTATCCCAATAGCTGGGCATGCTCCCGACAAAGATAAAGTCTTTGATTTAAGCTGTACTGTCTCTAATTCAAACCACACGATACCATAAGTTTGTGGTAGGCATCATGACCATGATGATTTTCTGTCATGAGTAGAGTGTGTTACATATAGGAGACCGTGCTTTGTGTGTCAGGTAGAACCTTCCCTCCAACCCCCTACCACCCATCCACGACCACCCGCTGGTTCAAGTGGGGCAAGAAGGCTGTCTCGTTGTCCGTCAAACCGGGGTACTTGCCACCACCACCAACACAAGGGGTCATTCAGGCAGCTCCTATTACCTCGCTTCGTCAGGGCTCACCCAGCCCAACATGGCGTGATGCGCACGCAAGCCGATACGCCAATTTGCACAAGTCAGACTATAGGGAACACATAGGTCTATATCTGGGTTCAGACATGGGGGTAAGTAGAGGTTAGAGAACTGGCCAGGTTTAAATTGGTTTTTTTTAAAAATTGTTTATTTCGAGATTTAAAAAATGTAAAATTTATGAACCGAATTATTATATGAGTTAATGAGTGACTTACAAACTAACTTAATGATAGAGCAACCCTCTTCAGTGGTTGACTGGTCTAAAGCGTCACTATCGCAATATACTATATTTCCAGTGATGAGTAAAGCAGGTTCACATCCTGGTAGAGTAGACTATACTGAGAGTGGTTTTTTCCAATGGTTTCAGACTCTTAACCTTTAACGCAAATGCGGGTACATTCCATAGAATTAATACCTTCATCATACCTACAACATTAGTATAAATATGTGGATAGGCCAGACTGGTATAAGAACTCATTTCTCAGTTCTAGAAGATACACAACAACCAGACCCCTAGACGTTAATTAATCACTGTGAATAATAACTAATGGGGTGACCTGGGGGTCTAGGGGTAACGTGTCTGACATCTTTGCTGAGATCCGGGGTTCAATCCTCGGTCCCGGCACAGATTTATCTGATTGACAAACCCTTCCTTCACCTCTGACAAGACGTGTATTAATCACAACATTGTGAATGTGTGGAATGCCAGGCCTCCACCGTGGTTCGGATTCCACTTAATTGTGGGTCCTCCATTTTATCTCACAATCACCCTACCACTACACATTATCGTAAGTGCGTATAACCCGAACGGGTAGTAAGACGCGGTGCTAATAATAATAATAATAATAAATAATTATGTTTTATCGTATTTTTTAGATAATCGATTTAAGAACCTTTAGTTCAGTGGAAAAACTCACTAATGACTGAGCTAAGATGTCATTAAAAGGGGAGGGTGGTGTGTTCTCTAACTGCGATATTAGTTTTTTGTCCTCAATCCTTCCTCTACGCCGTATCAAATGTGTTTCTTTTAAGTTACCCTCCCAATCCTTAACCCTTAGATTTATTCATACAAAACCTCAGTGGTTAAAGGGCAAATTGAATTAAAACAGATGCAAGTTAACTAACATATGTTATATATATATATATATATCGCGTCTGGGCAACATCACCCATAGACCAGTTTGTGTAAAAATCAGCCACCGTTGTCCAGGGAACCCCCGAATGTATTGATCATACATTATTTCCTTGGGAGCTCTTTCTATGACCCGATGAGACGAGGTGATGGTGGTAGTGAGTATGAGGGTGATAATTAGTATGATAGTGATAGTGAGTATGAGGGTGTCAAACCAGTAGAAATACTTAAACCTAACTTAAGCCTAATTAACCAAATCCTGGTCACCGTTAGGGTAATTCTCCTTTCAGGAAAAATACTCACAGTACCAGCCGGGAATCGAGCCCGGGAGCTCTAGACTCGTAGCTAGGTACACTGACCATTACACCACTAGGCCTGGTTATAATACCAATAATAATAATATTGTATAACCTGCTACAATGGTTGACCGGTCTAAGGCGTCGCTCTTGCTTTAGTCTGATCTGCCGATGACAGGGAGATTGGTGCTCAAATCATGGTAGGATTTATTGAGGGTATTTTTCATAAACGCAAACGTGGGTACACTTCCTCTAAATGCAACCTTCCTCATCCATAATAGGGTGAAAGACGTGGGTTGGCTTCACAACTAACCAAAGTATCATTCCGCGCCAACAAGAACAGACGGATCACGAAAACCGTAGATAGCGCTAGCTACCAGACAGGTCTTGGAGAAAAATCATACGTTTAAATACCAGTTTTCTCGAGAACGAGTGAAATTTTTTTGTTAATATTTTCAACACCACTTTAAATATAATGTATCAATGTTTATTAATTGTTACATTTTCTTATTTTTTGTAGGGAACCCGGCAGATTTCTATTGAAAAATGTCAATTTCATCGATATTAAATTATAAAATTAAAATTATAGAAGAGGTGTGTAGTTAAAAAGTGTAATTTAATCAACATGCTTCTATTCTTGAACAAACCGTTTCCGAAAAGAAAATAGCAAAACCATAAAAATTCAGGAAGATAACCGTTTGTTCCCATGGCTTTGCATTTCCACGCCAAATTAAAAGGGTCAATCACCTGAAGGATGCAAGTAACCTTAGTAAAGGGGCCATTCAAGGACACCTTTTCAGCCATTTTGGATCCCACTCACTCCCTTTTTAAGCAAAATCAAGCAAATGTCTAAACCTCCCCCATCACTCGACACCCCGTCTTTCTTACGTTATATTTCTCGAGTTTTTATGTAATTTTTTCACAGGAATAAATATAATAATATAAATTTCTGATAGTTACTAACGTAAAGGTGTATATTAATTTCGCGAAATATTCACAACAAACACTGTTGTAAAATGAATTTAAGTATATTGTAGTAAACATGAAAAATTAAGATTTTATAAAATTTATATATAAAATTAATTTAAATTTCATTTAATTATAAAAAATAAGTAAAAATAAGTGAATACACGATTTATTATATTGATAAAAAAACTCTAAGCCGTGACCAAGGTCCATGAATCTTTGTCTCTAAACTTTTAATTATTATGTGTCCATTTGGGGAAGCTGGATCACTGCGTCATTCTTGCCCGTATCTTTCTATCCTACGTAATCATTGTTCTTTATGACCACCCGCTTTTCTCCTTGTCATCAAAAATAAACAAAGCTCCAAGCCCCCTCCCCACCAAGGTATAGACGTAATACTCGAATACCCCCAAATAGGTGAAAGTCACTTGAAGGGCTTTTAAGAAAAGACATCGTACTAAATGACCTAAGCCAGTGCTTACAAATTAAATATGTCAAATATTTAAATAAGGGTGGAAATTAATGTAGTTACGAAAACAGCCGTCTTCTTCCTAATGTATATTTTCAATCTCCCACCTCTCCGTTAAAAAATTAAGTTTTTAGAAAAAGTTAATTGTTTCCACTAACATAGTCCATACATAAATCTCATACTCACTGATACCCCTCATTCGGGACCTTTACCTTTCCCAACATTTTATATTTGAGGCTCTTACAACTTGTGATATATCTCAATTAGCTCTCACTTCCTAATATCCCTCATATGAAGATCTGGCCTTATTTGAAATGTCTATAATGAGAGACTCAAGTAATATGATGTATCCCAATTAGCTCTCACTTTCTAATATTCCTCAGATGAAGATCTGGGCTTATTTGAAATGTCTATAATGAGAGACTCAAGTAATATGATGTATCCCAATTAGCTCTCACTTTCTAATATCCCTCAGATGAATATCTGGCCTTATTTGAAATGTCTATAATGAGAGACTCAAGTATTGTGATGTATCCCCATTAGCTCTCACTTTCTAATATCCCTCAGATGAAGATCTGGGCTTATTTGAAATGTCTATAATGAGAGACTCAAGTATTGTGATATATCCCAATTAGCTCTTACTTTATAATATCCCTAATACATTGCATATGTAGCTCACATATTTTGTGATTTATCTTAAAAGACTCTCTAACTTCACCTGGTATTCTACACACAATGTTCTCAGTCTGTTTTACTCCTCAGGTGGCTCTTTGTTTTAAGATGGAAGTTCACCTTCAAGTCCAATTACATGACTAAACTGTTTATACCAACCTTCTGCCATCAGCTCTTCCATTCCCCACACCACATTCCCTAAACCCTCCTTAACTAAAACGTACTTACCTTTGCAATGCCAGGGCTCTTATTGTCTGTTGCCCTCAGTAGTTGAATTGATTAAATCTCTTTCTTGTAAGAACACTCAACTATATACAGACTAAAATAAAATGTATTGTAATTTTTAGATTCTCTTTTTTAAGCATATATAGGGTTGTCTTTATTATTAATATTATTGTTATTATTATTATCATTATTATTATTATTATTATTATTATTAAAGCACCACGTCTTACTACTAGTTAGAATTGTACGCTTATGTACTAATTAGTATGGTTAGTAAGGTTATCCTTAGAGAAAGTGTACCCCTATTTGTGTGGAGGGAGAATTGAAACAATTTAGGAAAAAACCACCCTCAATGCATCCAACTGAGATTCGAACCTCTATCTCCCCGTCATCAGCATCCTAGTCTACTGCAAGAGTTTTTGTATTTTATTTATATTTATATTACGTGTTAATATTTCCCTTTATTTTTTTCCTCCATTCTAACATTTATTGAGCTTATAATTGAACCAATTCTTAAACTAGCCCTATGCATTTGTCTTTTGTTATGAATGCACAGAAATTATTGTTAGCTAGTAGATGAGTGCGATAATTTAAAGGAAAGGTACCAAGGGGAAGACTGAGGAAATGATGGATGTAAACTGGGAGATTAGAGGTGAGAATAGAGGGTTTAAATAGGAAGACTTGGTGGAACTGAATTATATTACGATAGTAAGAAGTGGCGAGCGCTTGTGTAACACACCTGGGTAATTAGAGTTAGGAAATTATGATGATGATGAGTCCTGTGAAAATCTTTGAAATATCGAAGTCAAAGTCAGAACACAAATCTACCTTTTATTTAACTTCAACACCCACAGTAGCCTTCGCATTTTTCAAATATTTTAAAGTAATAAGTAAACTTCATTATTCTGAAATTCTTTACTATTCACGAAATATGGGGTATTTCAATACATAATAATTATTATTATTACTATTATAATTAATATACAGTCTTTATTCGGGAAAAGTTAAGGTCACTAACTTTTCTTACACTAAATTTACTTAATATTAAAGAACATACGTTCATTTAATACGTGTGTGATAAAAATAAGTTTATGATATATGTACAAATATAGTTCCACATACATATTGTACATAGGCCTATTTCCGACAAATAAGCTCAGTAGGTAGCGTATCTGTCTCTTGAGCTAAGGGCACCTGGTTCGATTCCTGGAATGATCTAAAATGTATCTTTGGTGAAATGTGGGTTTAACCTTTCACGGTGATGAATTAACGGATGGGGGACAGGATGTTGTGTCTGTCCTGGTCTTAAGTTAAATTATAAGTTAGGTCTAGCAAGCCAGTAATGGAAAATATATGGCTTGAATAAAAAACTGACTGAGGCCACAGGCTGGAAACATTATTGAATGAAAAAAATTTTTTTATGAATATGTTAAAATAAAATAAATTAAGTAAGTAGAACTAAATAAAGGAGAGAAAGAAGAAGAAAAAAAAACCAATAAGGCATACAATCATTCTACACACACACACATGCCATCCATTATACCACGTATAGCATATACAAACAAGATAGAGATAGCAAATAATTTAAAAAGAAAAATAATGCTGATAATATTTAGTAACTATATAGATTATATACATTTTTATATAATTATATTAATAGCTTTACTTCACACACACACACACATTCTTACTGTACCCCTACATTTCCCCTCACATCGACGATCGAGAGACTTCTTGCAGACATTGAGCCAGGTTACGTTGAAAGGATTTGATAAGAGAAAGCAGTTTTAATATTCCTAACAAGAGCATTCCAGGAACGAACGTCAGCAACAGTTAGAGAGAGAGAATAGAAGTTATATTTGTGAAGAGGGATGGGAAGAGTCTGGGTGTCACATGAGTGGATACCTAGTTTATGATGAGCATGGAGAAGGACTAGACGTAAGGAGAGCTATTGAGGATATCCTGTTAGCAATATTTTTTCTATCATTACAAAATATGTAGATGCCGTCTTTCATCAATTCGTAGCCAGTAAAGTTTGTTATATTATATAAAAAATATGGTCACGTGATCGCAAGATGAAGAAAAATATGAAGTTTTTGTAATTTACTAACGAGTTCAACAGTCAAGTCATTGTAAATTATATCACAGTAGAATCAAATAGCTAAAGCTATTATTTTATGCTTTTAGTGAGGATTAGTCTATATAGATATCATATTCTATTCCCGGGTTCGATTCCCGTGTCCAGGTGTCACTTTTACATTTTCAGAATATTAGATCACATTAGTCAAAGTGAGGTTTGAGCTTAGGATCAATTCATGGAACAGCTGGAAAAAAAAATCTCATCGATTATTTTGAGTTTTCTCCTTTCAAAGTGATAAAATAGCGGCCGGGGTTTTGGGTGTTTTGTCTGTTATAGATTTAAGTTGTTTATGTCTCGTGTTCTGATATAAACAATTGGTTCAGAAAGTGCACTTTAAATACAACAAATAAATGGAAAAAAATTATAATTACAAATTTGTCATCATAAAATATCATAGTGTGCTTTGGTTTTTACTCAAAACCTTTCTATTTAACTACCTTAGCCCTAATGTCAATTTTAAAACTATACATTATGTAACAACAACCAAATCATTATCTTTGACATTTTTTCACTTGTTTCAAGCTTTTAGTTCTCTTCAAATTTTAAAAGTGAACTTTATACCCTCTTATTAACTATTACGACTTTCGGATGGGTTTTTCAAAAACCTTTACTATAGTACCATTTGCACACTATATAGAGCTGTAAATTTAATGTATATTTTTCAAGCAATGTAATTATATTTAGTTGAAAATACATTGATGTATTATAATCATAAAACATTGAACTTCTATTTACAACTCTCATTATTTTAAATTACGTACTGGAATATTAATTCTTGTTTAATATATGTTAATATATAAAATGCTTTAGTTTAAGATTTCAAGTACGCAACATAGCTGGAAAGTTTATTTTCAAAATTTAATTGAATACAATATGCATTGAGAGTATTATCTTGCTAGTGATTATTTTTATAAAATTAATTTTATATATATGGTTGTTAATACGAAAGTAATAATACTAATTTAACGTGGAATACTTTAAGTGTAAATTTAATCCTTAATATTTTCTTTCAATAACCCGGTTGATTCATTTATTTTTTGTATGATTATTAGAGTATAAACACTTATTTCAATTGTTTCTTCATTTTGTTCTTTATTCAATATTATTTGAAACGTTTTTTTATTAATATAAATTTTATAATTGCACGGTTACATCTTAAGATTTTATTTTCTATAAGATAATTTGAATAGAAGAATGGACCACCAAATAAAATACAATTTTTAGGAAGATTTAATTAAATTGTTTAGTATATAGACAACATAAAAAGGAAGCCAATAAAAATAATCAGGTGATTCTCAAACAAAACGTAACTTTTGAATGGAATTTTTTTCATGTCTTAACTCATTTATTTATTATCAGGTGTAAATGTAGTAGTTTCAATTCTTAAATTGCTTATAAATGTTCATCGGTCCATTGACTGAGTACTATATTTACTTTAATAAGAATATATTCTTTAACTCTGGTATTTTTAGCACTATTTTTTTTCTTAGATATATAGTTATAGCTTGCGAGACGCATGAGAATACATGACTGGCACATACGGCCCGCGGGCCACAATTTGTCCAGGGACGAACTATAGGCTAGTACTATTGGGGACAAACAATACAAATTCAAGAAGTCGAAAGAGTTTAATGCTCCTTGATATATCATGTGATGCAAAGTGCCACGCAAGAAATCTATTATCAAGTCTTAGGACCCCGTGAGATACATTGTGAAGCAATGTGCACTACAGCAATGTACGAACTATAGGCTACTGCTATGGGGCTAAGAAATCCAAGTTTATATCTAAGATTATTTTCCCCCCTGCCCGCACCCCC
>CABFVZ010000539.1:221630-260040 GCA_902151445.1 Timema monikensis
CCGGGGTTCAATCCTCGGTCCCGGCACAGATTTATCTGATTACCAAACCCTTCCTTCACCTCTGACAAGACATCTTGTGAATGTGGGGAATGCCAGGCCTTCACCGTGGTTCGGATCCCACGTTAAACTGTAGGTCCTCCATCTCATCTCACAATCACCCTACCATTACACATTAGCGTAAGTGCGTATAACCCGAACGGGTAGTAAGACGCGGTGCTAATAATAATAATAATAATAATTTTTATCAACACCTTGGAGAGAGAAGTATTGTGATCGTCAAAGAATGTGAACTCGAGATTTTAATAAATGTCAACGTTTCATAACCCCATGAAACCAAAAATGTGGTTTACACGATGCTGTCTATCTTTCATTCTGTACCTCGGGCTGGAACCGATAGCATTTTACTGATCAGGCTAAAACTTGGTATCAAGGGTTTTCATAGTTCCCCCGAGGAGTTTTTGGAATTAGATAATCAACCCTAAATTTGAGGACAGTATACTGAAGGTAAAAAAAAATATGTGAAAGTCTATTTTTTCTAAATTAATTCTAACAGATTTGATTAATTTATTTTATCTAGACATTGTTTATCACTTTAAACAAGATTTATATTCTCATTTTCTCATGAAAATGACTTTGAGGGTTCCTTGCATGAGATAAATTTTCCAATATTCATCATTTTTTTCCCACCTATTTGAGTTACGAAATAACTTTGTAATAAAGTTGTAGTACTATTAAAATTACAAATCTTTTCTTTCTTATTATTTACTAGATAGCTGTTGCCCGCGGCTTTGCTCGCGTGGAAGTTGATTATTTACAAATACGAAAATATACATATGTATTTACAGATTAATTTAAAATATTACGTTACGTTGATGACCATAACTTGACCTCAGATAAAAAATAATGCAAGTCCGATACAAACTTTCACCCCCTTTTTCATCCCTTATTAAATAAAATTTCCAAAATTCCTGAAACACGTATTTATTTGTTTTACGTCAATAACCGAAATACAAAATTTTGTTTATGTAACTTTCAAAATGACGGACTTTCATACATATTATCATACATATTATCATCCCCTATTTTGACCCCTTTGGGGTGGAATTTTCTAAAATCCTTTCTTAGTGGGTGCCTACATAACAAAATGAATATACAGTCCGAATTTCATGCTTGTAGCCTTGATAGTTTGCGCTCGGCGATGATGAATCAGTCAGTCAGTCAGTCAGGACATGTTATTTTATAAGTATAGATAAAACTATTATTTTCTGAACTGTAATCAAATATATATACTTTTTAATTTGTGTCTTATAAAATGAATTTGGTGGACCATTTATCAATTTTTCTGTAACAGTGTTCCTAGCTCCTAATGCCATGGAGTTAGTAACAGCGTATATTATTTCGTTTATAATCTTTGGTGTAGTGTTTTTACAACAATGTATAAACTTATTACCTCGTTTCACAAATCTTAAGAGTTTTTAGTAAATGTCTATTTTAAGATAAAAGCGTGAGAAAGACTCTGCGTTGCGCCCTACCATTTATTTATTTATATATTATCATGATATGGGCTCTATATTTTTTGTGTGAATGTTATACTGGCATACGCAATGTAATTTAAACCTAATTGATTGTGTTGGTTATCATTAAAATATAAGTTTTTTTTATTTAATTCGCATTCATAGAAAATACTAATTTAAAACATATATTCGAGCAACACAACATATAAAAATGGTTATTATTTGAGGGACTCAAAAATTATATCTTAATTCAGTATACTCAGCCATTTATGGATAATTACAAGATTAAAAAAAAGTGTATCTCCCTTAAAACATCATTATTTTCTTTTCTCTTAGCGATACAACATTTCCAGTGGTGAGAGTTTGGATGGTAGTGCATTAATTATAGAACATTTTCTTACAACCCTTTAAAAAAGTAATTAACACTTTGAAATTAGATATTATTTTAATTAATTAATATTTTACATTATATGTAGGTAGTTAAGTCAATTTCTTCGTAATTAAAATATATTTTGTTTTATTCCAGTTAAAGTTATACGCACATATAATTATTCTAACAGAGTAGGGATGAGTAAGGAAGCATTTTGGAGGTGATATATCAGCATTTTCGTGGAAGAAGAGTGGGAAACCATTTAAGAAAAACACCTTCAGTAGGCCCAGCCGGGATTCTAACCCCGTGATTTCCTTTATTGGCAGGATAGTCTAAGACCAGAGTGACGCCTTAAACCATCTGGCCACTGAATCGGGTGAGATTAAAATAAATTCCTTTCTTTTACGAGACATACTTTCCCAAGACCGTGGCCAGTTCTTTAAAGTATCAGGCTTGAATTACCAGTGACAGAAAAGTTGAGTTTTGAGTGTCGACTGGATCATAAAGAGATTTTTATTTATCAATAGCTTCTTTTCAATCCTTATCCGCGAAAAATTGGGTTACTTTAATATAGTTGTTTTTTATTCCCTGTAATCAAAATATAAACAAAAAAAAGAATTATTATTATTATTATTATTAGCACCGCGTCTTACTACCCGTTTGGGTTATACGCACTTACGCTAATGTGTAATGGTAGGGTGATTGTGAGATGAAATGAAGGACCTACAGTTTAACGTGGAATCCGAACCACGGTGGCGGCCTGGCATTCCCCACATTCACAAGATGTCAAGAATTATTAATTCAGGCATTTTTTTAAGTTTTGAGAAACTTAAAAGTTTTTTAAACATTTTTAAATTTATAACATTATCAATATTTATGAATAAATCATCGTATCATGTCAAGCCATTGTATTAAATTTTGAAAATGTTATTAAAAGTGATTGGCGATACTTTATATGATTCACTCTAAAGTTATTTAGCCAAAATCTAGCTTATAGATTAAATGTGTGTTTAACAACTTACGCAAAAACGTTAAAATCAATACATATTAAAGTGTTTTTTCTTCTTATTTTTTTTACTTAATTGCTTTAACGTAAGATTAAATTTAACTTATTTAACTGCTTAAGAGATTTTATAATCTAACTTTAATATAACCTTACTATTAAGGGCAGTTAAACTCTTTAAATTTTAACGTTCTCATCCGTACTCCACTAACGTAAATACAAATTGTACTGTCCGGATGGGTTAAAAAACACGTTACAGATAAAAAAAAAAAATAAGGGATTTAAGGTTAAATTCATAACGACAAATATACTTATGTAGATTATCAATAACTAATACTTTGTATCTTATAAGACACATTCATATTCAAGTTATTTTTACTAAACTAAGTCAACCCCGGTGGTGTTAGGGTAAAGCGCGCACCTCAGGAAATGAAATCGAAATTTTTCTTTTAATAATAATAATAATAATATTTAGCACCGCGTCCTACTACCCGTTCGGATTATACGCTTTAAGTACTAATTACATTAATGGATTAGGAATTGGGAAGGTTGAATTAGAGGAAGTGAACTCGCATTTGCGTTGAAAGAGATTGGAAAACCATTTAGGAAAAACCACCCCCAGTTCACCCGACCGAGATTCGAACCTCGATCTCCCCGTCCTCAGCAGTCGAGCTACAACACGACAAGCGCGTTATCCAACTACGCCACCGAGGCTGGTAATTTTTTTTTATACTAATGTTTTTTACTTGATACTTTTTATCGATACTTTTTCTGATATTAGTACCAACACTCCAGCATCAGATCGGTATAAAAAGAAACAACTTTTTTTTGCTATCTTCACTCGTGATGGACATTTAATGTTTGTTAGGTTGGACTGTGGATGAATAAAACTAATGCCACAGTTTTCAATTCTCACCCATTTTCTGCGTGACAAGTCAGACGCAACTCTAGCATTCTATCTCTTTTAGTTCATCACAATTCATAGCTGTTCTTTCATCTCTGTTTATCAATACATCCCGATGCCTGACCGGGCGACGGAGCGAGTGGTGACAAAGCTACTTACTACCCCTTCTTTTATCAATGAGCAAGTTCATCACAAACTAATAAAATAAACTTTTGTGGAGCTCAATGAACTCAACTAATTCAAGGGGGCCAAGCAGACGAAGCAGAAAAGTTTGTGCGTTTAGATATCGATACTTTTCTTTCGATACTAGTATGGTATCAATATTTTTCTTCCGATACCTTTGATGAGTACAGTAACGATACTTTTCTTTCGATACCAAATCCCTACTTAGGACCCGATATTCATGGCTTCAAACCCAGCTGGGTCTGACGGATTTTTCTTGGGGAATAAAAATCCGTAAAACAACTTCCTTCAGAGGGTTAGGGTTCGGCCAGACTGACAAGCGTGTGAGCGAGCGCGTGATAGCAGATAACTCTCGTTATTTGTTGACAAGGAGGCAAAGGTTCGAATCTTGGCTCAGTGAACTGAGGGCGGTTCTTGAAAAGTGATTTATTGTTGTGGTTTTTACATCCCCTTTCCACGCTAACGGTGATTCTTATTTGTAAAGGGCTACTTTTATAATACTATTAAAGTATTTTAACATATCAGTTTTACATATATATATATATATATATATATACATATATGGTTTATGATCTTACCAATTAAATGAGGCCGTTAGTAGCAAGTGTACTAAACCTATCGATAACAATAAAAATGTCAAATTGAGAAGTTTTTCTAACACTCAATGAACCAACATACAATAATATTGCCTAGCGCCTGTAAACCAGACTGTTCCGGCTCAAGCGTTCGCTCCAGTCTTGCCACCTCTCATTACAACCAATGTGTTTTATTTTATTTTTTAGTCGGTCGCTCGCCAAGTCTGGCGTCCTCGAAGTAAAGCCGTCGATCCCATGCAATATCATGTTAATTGTGGCATAATATATAACCCTGGAATTGTGAAAATATCTTTTCTGGGAAAATTAGTAGGCCCTTTCGCGATCACTCATAGAAACTCTCGTGTGCTAATAAATCAGTTGGTTCAGAAAGTGTACATTATATTCCTCAAATAAAATCTATCTTGAGCCAGTTCAATCCAGTATATCTCATTACAACCTAAACCTATCTGGACCTAGATATATCCAGTCCACATCATTATTTCCTATCTCTTTGAGGTCCATTCTAATGGTTCCCTCCTGTCTGCGTCTAGGTCTTCCCATTGGTCTCTTCCCACTGGGCCTGCAGGTCAGTACCCTGAACAAGGTTCAAGATTCTCCCATTCGTGCTGCTTGTCCTGACCACCGTAATATACGCTAAATTACTAACCCAACAATGTTTTGTTAAGAGTACAGAGTATGTAACTCATAATTATGTAATCTCCTTCCCTCCACAGTATTCTCATCCCTTTTTGAACAACAACAAAATACATAGTATAAATGTTATATAGACCTAGTATAAATACATTATGTATATTATATTTTATATATCATATATGTTATATATAGATTATATATTTGATATAATACATGAATTTATATATTTGACATCTCTGTTATATATTATACATATATATAAGATATATTACATATAATAACTATATAGATTTATAATATATATAATGGTTTGAAAGTAATAACGTTGATATTGATCCTTAATTAGTTTTATAGCATGAATTCAGTCTTCCTAGCAATGAGAATCTCTAGCTTATTCCCAAACCAGGTTTCCCTGACCTCATCTTTAATAATAGGTGTCTGGTAAAAATAAAAGAAGACAGTGTCTGAAGGTTTCAAAAGTTACTAAAACTTGTTTAATATATTCATAGGTTAGGTCATATAATCGATAACATTTAATTTAGCTGAATATTATTAATGCTTATAAAACTGTATCAATAACCAACTCTGTCCTTAAGTAGGGCGCCTAACTTGAATGATTATGGCCACCAGAACAAAACCCCTCCTGAGAATATTCTATCTAATTCATAACCTGACACCCAACATCCTTCAAACACATTTTTACATGATTCTTCCGTCGACATTTCGGCCTACCAGGGGGATCTTGTTTCTTTAGGTTTCCCAACTTAAAAGTTTTGTACACGCCTGTCATATCCCATACATGCCACGTGATCACCCCACCTCAGTCTGCGTTCTATGATTATCCTTAATACATTTAAGAATGCATCCAAGCCTTGAAATTCTACGTTTTGTAACTTTCTCTATTCCCCTGTTTAAAACAATACTAATAATATAGAAAAATGCCATCAATTTTTTACTAAAAAAAGTTTGTATTTTATAAAACTTCCTTCGGACCTAACGTGACCTATCCTCCGTGTTTCATTTTGAACAAAGTCATCATAATTTAATTTTTATTTCGCAGTTCATGTAAGGGTATTACCGAGAACGGATGAGCTGTTCCGCAATTCGTGTGAACCCGTATTAGTTGCTCCGCAACTCGTGTAAACCAAGGTAAAATGAATTACAGAGGAAAAGTTAATTAGAAGGATAAATTTGAATACAACCTAACTAAAACTCTTCAAAGGAACTGATGGTACAAACTTGCCTGCATCATACCAGGTCATGATTAAACCCCGATATTTCAGGTGAAATGGAGTCTTCCTCTCTATAATTGTTACTACCTTGGATGATCTCAAAATAATGAACTAATAAGGAAGCTGCATATTTTTAGGATGATTAGTTTAATTGGTGCTTTGGTAAATATGCTATGAACATCAGAATTCTTGTGATTACAAATGAGGCTCTTTTGTTGAGATTTAATCAAGATTAGAGTTTAAAAAAACATAACAATCCTTAATAAATTATATAATGAGCTGTACAATTAAATAATACGAGTCATTTAATGTGGTAAATGTATAAGAACAATTGTATTTTATTTTGCTATGATTATAATTGTTTTAAAAATGATGAAACTGTGGTCAGTTTTAATGAGATGGTTAAATTTATAATTTTAAATCTCTGGTAATTTTATAATATTATATATAATAAGTTTAATGAATAGGTTTTGTTTACTTAATTCAATATATTGACTGTCTCATAATTCTATTGGATTAAATAAATTTCAACGGTGATTAACGATTTTTGCCTTTTGCCTGCCAATATTTTTAAATGTGACTCTTGATAATTGCTTTACCAGATTCTTTTAAAGCTTAACTTCCCTATCTCATCCTTGGCCCCTACTTTTAACAGTAATTTAAATCCCTGACTTTCGATACTCACATTAGAGCCTTTAAGAAATAATTCTACTTTGAAACTATATTTGAATTTCCATTTTAGAAACATGTTTTATCTTCTTTTTGTTTACATTGTTAAAAGTGTGCGTCCGAATAAAAAGAGAGCGGTGATTAAAATGTAACTTCAACTCGGTATCTTTTGGGGTCGGTGCAGATGACACATAAAAGAGATAGAGCAACGTAAAGTTTGACGTTACAAACGAGAAGGTTTGAAAGAATTTCTCCATGCAAAGAAGTCATGCTTACCAAATAAACAAGAAAACATATCTTGATTGTGTCACAATCCTAGACCTGATGGAAAAATGGGTTTTGAGGTTAGTGAAACCTTTAGTTTGTGATTGTTTGCGTCAAGATAGATTTGAAAGAAAGTTGTTAAAGAAATAAAATATCGGGAATAGTGATATAAATATATATATAATATTTATTTGTATATTAACAATATATTAAAAGGAAACATGATAAAAAACAAATTAAAATACATTACTCTTTGATAAATTGCTTGAGAAATCTTTCCCAGATTTTGAATATAATATAAAACCCGTATTAATTAATGAGGTAACTTTTCCATGAATAGAAATTAAAAATTTTTTATCAAACATAATTAAAAATGTACACAAATGTGAAAAAAAATCGTTTTGTTCTTGCACATTTAAAAAAAAACATTGTTCATTTTCTGATATTAATTTTAAAAATCTACTAAAATGAACCCAGATATTCAAAGATAAAGATTAAATTCAATATGCCGATACATACTTTTAATTAAACTGGATTTTAAGTAAAATATAGGGAATGCCAGGCCACCACCGTGGTTCGGATTCCACGTTAAACTGTAGGTCCTTCATTTCATCTCACAATCACCCTACACATTAGCGTAATTGCGTATAACCCGAACGGGTAGTAAGACGCGGTGCTAGTAATAATAATAATAATAATAATAATAATGATAATAATAATAAGTAAAATATCATATTTATTTCATAATATTATTTATCTTGTTAATTTATAAATATTTGTCTAACAAAATAACTTAATAAAAAGAGAATATAATTTAAAACAATAATAATAAATTAATATTACACATTTATAATTTTTTGTTTAAATATTTAGACAAATGTTATGAGGATAAAATCACCTTTTTAGATTTATATTCTTTGTTTTTAACATCGTTAAGTCTAAACCCTTAACAATTGTACAATTATAAAGCCACATGGCTGACTCACTCACTGAAATTAATGTTTACCCACTTC
The DNA here is from genome assembly GCA_902151445.1 of Timema monikensis. Taxonomy (NCBI): domain Eukaryota; kingdom Metazoa; phylum Arthropoda; class Insecta; order Phasmatodea; family Timematidae; genus Timema; species Timema monikensis. Next base: position 230,012 of record CABFVZ010000539.1, read on the forward strand.
CAGATGAGCTAGAAACTTGAAATTTGGTAAACTTCTAGCTTCTAGCCTGTAACCGACGTGAAAATTCTAGAAAGTTAAAAAAAATCTATTTTTTAACCCCCCCAAAAAATTCAAAATGGCGGACCAACCTTAAAGTTGGTGCGAACCTTCCATTGGAGGTCTCTTGTGTCTAAACGGTAAGACCTATCAAAAAACGGATCTGGGATTACATTAGTTTACATACATTTGCAAAGAAAACTGACTGGGAGTTTGGGGGCGTAGCCCCCAACAAGCAAAGAGTGTTTTAATATATTCTCTTATGAATTTGACTACTATTTCTACTATACTCAGTGTATAAAGGTATTTAATGGTCGATGTATCTAATCTTAGAAACATATAATTAAGCTAGTGACATTTTTAAAACAATCGTCTTCAATGGTAAAATATACTCAAATGAAAAAAATGATATAATATGTATATTCATTCAAAGAACATAAAAGTAGATTTGCTTCCAAACTAATCAACAGTTATTTGATTAAGCATAGTGTAAAATATACTAAATTATTCTTATTTAGTTCATCCTTGTTAATATCACCATATCCAATTTAAAAGTCTACTAACTAGGCCTAAAATAGTTTGTTCTAAGCTAATTTACCTACCATCATATAAATTGACTATATCTAAGTGACTCAACTATATTATTATTATTATTATTATTATTATTATTATTATTATTATTATTATTAGCACCGCGTCTTACTACCCGTTCGGGTTATAAGCACTTACGCTAATGTGTAATGTTAGGGTGATTGTGAGATGAAATGGAGGATCTACAGTTTAACGTGGAATCCGAACCACGGCAGAGGCCTGGCATTCCCACATTCAAAAGTTGTGATTAATACACGTATTGTCAGGTGTTTCCCAAGATTATACTGGTTAGCCATTGGTCCATTACTGACAACATAACGTAAGCATCGTAATATAGTTATAGGAACTAGAGTATATGATAAGAATTGGGCTATACATTTCTCCAACCAACTGTACCTGATACTATCATAATTATAAAATACTATTTATAATTGTTTTTACACTTTTATAATTTCACGTCTACATTTTTACAAACGAAACGTAATAGAAATGACTACTATTTCATCATTGTCTTATGCCTCTAAATTAAATTTCCTTGACTTCCATTACTGTTTTCTGCCTATAGTCTGGATCAGTTTTTTATTCAAGCCATGTAGGATAGGCTTGTAGTAGCTTCATATGCCTTATATTCTAACTTAAAACTAGGACAGTCACAACATCCAGTCCCCGACCGTTAATTTATCAATATGAAAGAGTAAAACCCACATTTCAGCATTAATAAATTTTTCGGCCATGCTGGGAGTCGAACCCGGGACTCTTAGCTCAGTATTAAGACACACTACAGACTGAGCTAAGGTTTCGGATGACTACATATGTAATATCAAATATAAATAAATTTACCACACTCTAATACTTTATGTGGGTTGAGCATTGACTCAAATGCAAAAATCTTGATTTTGAGATAATACCTAGAGCAGCGTTTCCTAAATGGGGTCCATATGAGGTAAATTTAAGAGTTCCGTAAGAAAACTAAGAAATTTAAAACAAAATATATTAAAAGTTAAAAATATTAATGGTACTGTACATTTATATCTAGTGGACAAGACAATATTTGGGCGAGGTCACTTTTACTGCTATCTAAATTCTCGCTATACTCTGGAACCAAATTAAACAATCAAAACTGACTTGATGCGGCTCCAAACATTCGGATCCATTAGTCTACAATTAAACCAGATAAAAGAATAGTTTGCAAAAAAATAAAATAATTACATTATGCTCATTAAAATGTATGTTGAAGTTTTTTTGTATTTTTATACTAATATTAATAATGCATCGTCCTATAAAAGTGATTTTATGTTTCCAGGTAAAATTTTCTGTAAAAATTTAAGAATGGATGTTTAAATAAACAGAAAAGTGAATGCATATCGGAGAGTATTTGGATGTGGGGCTATGTGGACTTATGCAAAGAATAAAGTAGTATCGAAAGAGGTAAATATGGCAGTATATAAAAGTGTGTTAATGACAATATTATATGGATGTGAAGCATGGGTTTGTTAGGAGAAACACAAGAGCAAGGTGAATTCTGTTGGAATGAGAAATTAGCCATGAAATGCATGTGAGAAAACTCGCATGGACGGAGTCAGTAATGAATGGGTGCTGAAGGAGTATGGTTTGAAAGGGAATCCAACAGGTCAATGTGAAAATACCGTCTTACGTTGGTTTGGACATGTTTATAGGATGATTGTGGATTGAGTGACGAAGAAAATATATGAAGGTAGAATATATGGGTCAAAAGGAAGTGGTAGGCCATGTAAGACGTGGCTAAATGTGTAGACGAGTGTGTTAACAAGAGAATCATTAAGAGCTTTAAAAGAGCATGCATGACTCGGCGTGTGGATGTTGTTGAAGCGAAGGGAGTATGCAAGGATAGGGAAGTGTGGAGAGTTAGTGAGGATGGATTAAGTACGGAGTTGTTTTTTGAACTATACGTGCTGTTTCTTGCATGGGCCCTTAGGGCAACGTTGCCCGGTGGGATTAGGTGTATATTTTTGTGTGATGATGATGATAATAATAATAATAATAATATTATTATTATTATTATTATTAGCACCGCGTCTTACTACCCGTTCGGGTTATACGCACTAACGCTAATGTGTAATGGTAGGGTGATTGTGAGATGAAATGGAGGACCTACAGTTTAACGTGGAATCCGAACCACGGCGGAGGCCTGGCATTCCATACATTCACAATATGTATTGTCAGAGGTGAAGGAAGGGTTTGGTAATCAGATAAATTTGTGCCGGGACCGAGGATTGAACCCCGGACCCCAGCACAGAAGACCGACACCTTACGCCTAATAATAATAATAATAATAATAATAAACAAAGAATCAGATACCTCAAATAAACTATGCTTCAAAGCATTCATATTGTGTGGAAGGTTTATCATAGCTAGTAGATAGGGTATATGGTATAAATATAAGGTTTTTAGTTATGTGAACTTGTTATGTCATCTATACTATAAAATTAGTAAACATGCATTCAAATGTAATAATATTTCTCTAGAACAAGGTTGTAATAACAAGAAAAATATATATTTTTTAATGCTTCATTTTGTCGGAGAATACAACTTTATTCTACTTATTTCCAACTTTGGAGAAAAACATGAGATTTTAATAAAATATCAGAGTGAAAATAATAAATAGAAAATCCAGATAAAATGAAAGATACCAACTTTTTACAAGTTAAACTCATTTTTTTAATGTGTGCGACAACCTGCTTCAGGGAAATATTCCATTATTGAGTTAAATATTATCTCCGTGATTTGTTGTACTATAAAAAGATTATATTGGAATTGTAAACATCTCAGAAAAAAAATATAATATTTATCTTCTACTTGTAGATCTTGTTCTACATAAAATCGCATTGAATTTAATAATAACCCGCTTTGGTGGCCCCGTGGTCTAAGGTACTACTCTCACAGTAGACTAGACTTCATGACGGGGAGATCGAGGTTCAAATCTCTATCGGGTTTACTGATGGCAGTTTTACCAAAATGTTCTTCCACTCTTCCTCCACACATATGTGGTTGGGTATACTTGTTATAAATATAGCCTTCATAGTCTCTAAAACCATTAGCATAATTAGTACATAAGCCTAGTGATGGGCACATTCGAGTAACTCGATTGTGTTGTGTAATCGAGTTTTCGATTCTTCCGGGATTACTCGAGTAACTTTATTCGGACCTTGTTATTCTTTTATTTTCTCTTTTCTTACCAGATAAGTAAGAATCGACTTTATTGACTGGACTGTTTACCATCCTATTTCCATTTAAAAGGCATATTCCCATAGAGCTCATTTTTCATCAACAATGGTGACCTGGTGGTCTAGAGGTAGGGTGTCAGACTTCTGTGCTGGCGGCCGGAGTTCAATCCTCGGTCCCGGCAAAGATTTATCTGATTACCAAACCCTTCCTTCACCTCTGACAAGACATCTTGTGAATGTGGGAAATGCCAGGCCTCCACCGTGGTTCGGATTCCACGTTAAAATGTAGGTCCTTCATTTCATCTCACAATCACCCTACCCATTACACATTAGCGTAAGTGCGTATAACCCGAATGGGTAGTAAGACGCATTGCTTATAATAATTCATCAACAGTTTCTGCTGCTACGCAAAAATAACCCTTTATAGTTTAAATGTTGTACATGCATTCTCAATACAAAATACTCGCAGATGTAAGGTACACAATCGAAAAGCATGCTAACTAAACGTATCACATTTCCGATTCCTTTTAAAAGTACTCGATGAAAGTTACTCGATTTTTTTTACTGGGCACCTCGGCAGTCTTATTTCTACAATCGCATAGACGAAACCAATTATTGTCTTACTTAGTTATTTTATTGATTATATTATTATTATTATTATTATTATTATTATTATTATTATTATTATTATTATTAGCACCGCGTCTTACTACCCATTCGGGTTATAAGGTTATACGCACTTACGCCAATGTGTAGTGGTAGGGTGATTGTGAGATGAAATGAAGGACCTACAGTTTAACGTGGAATCCGAACCACCGTGGAGACATGGCATTCCTCACATTCACATATTGATTATAATTTTTCCTTAGTAAAATATGATTATTTATAAATTGAAACTAATTAGAGTAACATTACATATTAGAAGGAAATAATTAAAACTGTTTTCACTTTTAAAAAGGTACAATTATTATCCACTTCTTTAACATGAGTGTATCAAAGAAAAGTTTAATTTATTAAAAAGAACACAACACAACACTTTTTTTTTATGAGAGACTTCTTAAAACTCATACTTTCATATTGACTTCAAACAACATGAAAACTGAAAATAAGGGGGTGGACGTCACTTTCAATGTCGACTGACTACTACAGGAGATTATTGACATGTTATTAGTTTCGAATTCCATTACAAGACTCCCGAGTAATGTTTTTTTTTAATTATTATTTAGCACCGCGTCTTACTAACCGTTCGGGTTATACGCTTTAAGTACTGATTACGCTAATGCATTGGGAATTGGGAAGGTTGGATTAGAGGAAGTGAACCCGCATTTTCGTGGAGGGAGAGTGGAAAACCATTTAGGAAAAACCACCCCCAGTTCACCCGACCAAGATTCGAAACCTTGATCTCCCCGTCCTCAGCAGTCGAGCTCAACGCGACTAGCGTGTTATCAAACTACGCCACCGAGGCGGGTCCGAGTAATGTTGTCCAACCGATTGCCATGGGACGATTCTAGTAGATGATTCGTTAAAAATTACTCGATTATTCGATTATTTTTAAAGAGAATCGAGTAATTACTCGATTCTTAGAACTACTCTATTGTGCCCATCCTACATAGGCCTACTACCCGAACGAGTAGTAAGAAAAAAAAAAGTACTGGAAGCATGGCAAACAGAAAGTTGTCGTATCAGTCTATCCAAATTAAAGATATTAAACTTTGTACAACAAGTCCATTTAAAAGCACTTGCTGTGGTTAAAAGTCCTCATATCTAACAACCAGTAGAAGAGTTGAAAAGTCTCAAGTAATTAACTACCGCCTGAAGCTTAAGACCAGTTCACTCCTAAGCTCTACCTTGTTTATTAGGTATGACTGAATATCTTGTGGGTTTTGTTGTCGTGGTGGTGGTAAACCTGCTAACTCGCAGCTATCTCTTTCTCTCTCGCTCTGCTTAGAGAGCTAACGCTCCACGAGAAAGCTAACAGCGCTATCTCTGTGTGCACATCTGAACAAACACACAACGTGCTCATTGTGCGTGCGTGTGCAAGATTGTTTGTGTGTGTGTGTTAGAAGGGGGACGAGGCGGTATTTCTCTCTCTCTCTATCTATCTATCTATATACATCTCTCTCTCTTTGGCCAACGATTACCACGCCAAAAATATTATGTAAATTAGAGACGCATGTTTGATGATACGAGTTTATTCAGCTGTTGGATTAAAATTCATTGTCTTTTAATAAAAACAACGGGATAAATAATTTTAGTAAATGTAAAATTAAGTTACAATGTCCCTCAAGGTTTACAATTATATTTAAATTGATTGATATTATATAAGCCACTTCGGTGGCCGTATAGTCTAATGCACTATTCTCGCAGTAGACTAGACTGCCAATGAAGGGGAGATCATGGTTCAAATCCCGGTTGACTGTATTAACGGTGGGTTTTTTCTTAATTTGTTTTCCACTCTTCCTCGAAGCAATTAAGGGTACACTTCATTTAAATATAACTTTCCAAATCCCTAAAACCTTTAGCGTAATTAGTACATAAGCGTGTAACACGAACGGGTAGTAAGACGTGGTGATAAAATAATATATGTATCAATATATAGCCCGCATCAGTAAAAAAATGGACCAAAATGACTTGCCTCTCCCCTTCCTTGAAAATGTGGGTACATTTATTATATGCTATAACTTCTTACCCACCTCTGAGGCGTAGTTAGCTAACGCGCTAGTTTTTTGTTGAGCTAAACTGCCGAGGACGGGGAGATCGAGGTTCGAATCTCACTCAGTTGAACTGAGGGTGGTTTTTTCTCAATTGTTTTCCACTCTCCCTCCACACAAATGTGGGTTTACGTTTTCTATATTCAACTTTACTAATCCCTAAAACCCTTAGCGTAATTAGTACTTAAGCGTACAAACCGAACAGATAGTAAGAAGCGGTGGTAATTATTGTTTACTTCTTAATGACTAACCCATTAGCGTAAGAATGCAGGTAGTCTATACAAGTAATAGGACGTGGTGTACATCATTATGCAAGTTTTTGCCTCAGATACAGTTACTGCAGTGTAAAGTGTGAAATGTACTCCTATTTTAAATGTGGGAACTAAATTCCATATTTTTGTTCCCACTATTGTTTCTGTACTTTGATTATATGTCAACCCATTAGAAAAATATTTATTAAAATCTTACAACTATATACATTATGGTCTGTAAAGGGGTTTATATTTGAAGACGTCAACAGATGATTTTGAAGAAATAAAACATATATTTAAAAGCAATATATTGCCAAGTTTAAATGACAGTACTAGTTAATATATTGAAAAAGCATATATTTGGGCTGTAAGCCTTAAATAAATGGCATTTTAGGTTTCCTTAGAGCCTAAAGATATTCAAGGGACCCCTTTGATTGAAATTGTTAAAGCCCTAGTGTGAAAACAGACGGGTCAGCTGTGCTCATATTTAATTCACAATATATCAACACTCTAACAGTGTCAATACATCCATAATGAGGCTGTGTTAATATATCCACACTCTAACAGTTGCCATATACCTATAATGATACCTTGTTGATATACCCACACTCTAAAAGTCTCAATACACCCATAATGAGACACTGTTGATATAGCCACACTCTAATAGTCTCCATAAAGCCATAATGAGACAATTTAAATACATTTCAAATTCTCCTTCCAGTAAATATTTGGTTGCCTGACGAATTGTGTGATCAGAATGATCCTGGTTTAACTATGAAAGGTCCTATCCATAAACACACCTAAATGGTTGACACAGGTAGTGATGATTAGTGCTAGTAATTTGAAAGCGAGTTACCTGCTTTATTTGTGTACGCACCTATAGACCGAGTGTGGTCTTATCAAGCAAAGCCCACCGTATTACATATAGGAAACCAATCATCCTGCCAATGTGATGGGGTGGTTTTCTCAATCTTTTCTAAGGTGGATAACCTAAAAGTACGTTCACGGCAAGATAAGGAATGATGGGACGATTCCTCATCGAGGGGTGCCAGATTTTATACAAATTATATAATTGAAACCTTTTGAAGTATTACTGAATCAAGTAGGAAGAATTAAATAGATATTTACTTCCGGTGGGCATCAGTAGTAGAAGATGTTGAATCTCAACGATTACATTCTACCAGCGATGGTTGTATTTAGGTCAATCTTTTATCCGAGGAATGGTTGAATTTCTGCCATTCTGTCCTGCCAGGAGATGGTTTGATTTTTGCCATTCTGTTCTGCCAGAAGATGGTTGGATTCCGGCCGTTCTGTTCTGCCAGTAGATGGTTGTATTTTTCCATTCTGTTCTCCCAGGATATGGTTTGATTTCGAACGTTCTGTTCTGCCAAGATTTGGTTGGATTTTAGACGTTCTGTTCTACTAGGAGATTATCAGATTTCATCCATTTTGTTCTGCGAGGAGATGGTTGGATTTCTGCCATTCTGTTGTACCAGGAGATGGTTGGATTTCTTCCATTCTGTTGTGGCAGGAGATGTTTGAATTTCTGCCGTTTTGTTCTGCAAAGAGATGGCAGAATTTTGGCCATTCTGTTCTGCTATGAGATGGTTGGATTTCTGCCATTCGGTTGTGGCAGGAAATGTTTGAATTTCTGCCGTTTTGTTCTGCCATGAGATGGTAGAATTTTGACCATTCTGTTCTGCTATGAGATGGGTGGATTTCAGCCGTCGCGTTCTACCATTAACTCCCTCTCCATCATTGGCAAACCCGTCCAAGCGAGCTTTATATTTAGATAAATTAACCACTGACACCGGAAAAAGATACATCATATTAATTTAAATTGCACCTGCAATATATCCCGTAAAAGGACTTCAATACGATTGCTACGTCGACTAGATAGACAAATATTTCCCCTACTATTTGATTTGTGACTTTTTCGCTTGAATATATTACCAATTAATTGTCTTCGTAAAAAGTGAACGTATGAGAAGTGTCAATTGTTGCGTAGTAGCCGTTGGTTATGTTCTCACAAAATCAATATTGAAATAGAATATTTCGAATGCATGACCTCAAACCTTTCACAAATTGTATATGCCATTTCGAGAACACTATTAGTTTTCATGTATAAATTAAATTTTCTATAGTTAATGGAATCAACCATTTGTTTTGCTCTTTTGTTAATTTTTTATTATGTTTAGTACAAATATTGAACTGATATTAATAAAATTGGTGACATTGGTTACACAGACTTATTTTGAAGGGGTTTCTTTTACTTTCTCCATTAATTAACAAGAAATAATTAGAAAAAATAAGCAAAGGTTTTTTACTATTTGATCTATAAAATCAATGAAAATACTAAAGAAATAACTAGTTGAAAATGAATAAATCACCAATTCAAACAATTGTACTATTTTACTATAAACATTATATATAAATTTATACCAAGAAAAATTAACAAAATACTAAACAAATATATACCGTAGAATAATAATTGCTGGTTCCACACACGAGTAATTAAAACCGGATGTAAGCAATTTAAATAATAGTAGAGATATAAAGAAAATAATGAACTGTAATCTGCAATGTTAACAAAATGGCTATGTCAACACTTTTATTTTCACCGCGTCTTCATATATTTTCATGTTATATGTATACATTCATTGCGCTAATGGGAGAGGGGTGAGGCAGGTAGAGTTGTAAAGTAAATTTACATTCATTTGAATGGAGTTAGAGTAGGAAACTATTTGGGTAAAAAACACTCTCAGGACATCTGATCGAGATTTTAACCTTGAACGCTCCTAAATCAGAAATATGATCTAGCAAGATAGTGAATCGTTAGACCATGCGACCGTTGATGAGGATATCAACACTATTTTTTTTTTATATGAATATAAAACCATGTTGTATATGTTTCATTATGAATAAGTGAACCATCTTTAATTATAAATACGTAATAACTATTTAATTGCAGACATTTCAACCCATTTTCCCTATGTATATTCCAACACAGTTTCATTATTGTTGTATCAACTCGGTTTAACTATGGCTATATCAAACAGTTTGTCTATGTATATATAAACACAGTATAACTATGGTTATATCAACATTTTCTTACCATATATATATCAACACAGTTTGACCATAGATATATCAACAAAGTTTGACAATGTATATATAACCACAGTTTGACTATGTAGTTCTACATATCAAATCAGTTTTACTATGGATATATCAATACACTTTAACTATGTATATATCAACATAGTTTGACTATGTATATTTCAACACAGTTTGACTATGGATATATCGGAACAACTTCACTACGGCCATATAAACATATTCACAGTGGCTAAATCAACACATTTTGACTATGACTATATCAACACACTTTCACTATGGATATATCAACAGTTTAATTATGGGTTTATACACACAGTCTCATAATGGCTATATCAACAGAGTTTCATTATGAATTAATCAACACCTGAAAGAAATCTAGAGCTTGTACAAGTAAATGTACACCTACAATAGTAGCAAAGTTTAGAAAATCAAAATAATCTTTAGGTTAAGGACTTAGCCGCATCAAGAATCAAATTGGTAAATTAAAAAAGAGGAGGGGACGCGGGAATCGAGCAGATAGGTAACACCATTTCCATAAGCAAATTTAAAAAACATTATATAAAGCTAAATATTTATTTCCCAGTCCTCTATTCGTCTTCTAGTCCCAAAGTTTTATTAGATTCGGGTAACATTCCACTAGCGCTAATAAATATAACGTTTTATTAGATTCGGGTAACGTTCCACTATTACTAATCAATATAACGCTTTATTATATTCGGGTAACGTTCCACTAGCGCTAATCAATAACGTTTTATTATATTCGGGTAACATTCCACTAGCGCTTATAAATATAACGTTTTATTAGATTCGGGTAACGTTCTACCATTACTAATCAATATAACGCTTTATTATATTCGGGTAACGTTCCACTAGCGCTAATCAATAACGTTTTATTAGATTCGGGTAACATTCCACTAGCGCTTATAAATATAACTTTTTATTAGATTCGGGTAACGTTCCAATATTACTAATCAATATAACGCTTTATTATATTCGGGTAACGTTCCACTAGAGCTAATCAATAACGTTTTATTAGATTCAGGTAACATTCCACTAGCGCTAATTAATATAACGTTTTATTAGATTCGGGTAACGTTCCACTACCACTAGTCAATATAACGTTTTATTAGATTCGGGTAACGTTCCACTAGTGCTAATAAATATAGCGTTTTATTAGATTCAGGTAACATTCTACCATTACTAATCAATATAACGCTTTATTATATTCGGGTAACGTTCCACTAGCGCTAATCAATAACGTTTTATTAGATTCGGGTAACATTCCACTAGCGCTTATAAATATAACTTTTTATTAGATTCGGGTAACGTTCCAATATTACTAATCAATATAACGCTTTATTATATTCGGGTAACGTTCCACTAGAGCTAATCAATAACGTTTTATTAGATTCAGGTAACATTCCACTAGCGCTAATTAATATAACGTTTTATTAGATTCGGGTAACGTTCCACTACCACTAGTCAATATAACGTTTTATTAGTTTCGAGTAACCTTCCACTAGCGCTAATAAATATAACGTTTTATTAAATTCAGGTAACGTTCCACTAGCGCTAATCGATAAAACTTTTTTTTTACGCAAATGCCGCTTTAGATAAGTTATTTTCATCCATCACCTCCCGGAATAAGCGGAGATAGGACCGTGTTGGGGTTATCAATGTGTTTTGTCGGATGACACTTTCAAAGGTCGTCTGATTAATGGGGGATTATTTTGATGGGTAAATACGCCCCGTGGGATAACGGGTGTATATACGTGTGTGGGGGATGGGGTTGGTGGAGACAGGATGGTGGTGCTTTTACAGAAGATGGCCATATTTCACATTTAAATCTGCCAAAAACTTCGTTAAGAGTAGGGAGAGAGGGGGATAAATAGAAGGTGGGGATAATGTCATAAAAAATGTTGCAGTCTAAATACTGAATATAAATGGTCAAATCTGGAGGATCAATTTAGAGAGATGCCGCATCTATAGTGATTAGATATAATGCTTCATTCTCATATTAGACTGGTTTGTTGATGACAGGGATATCGGGCTAAAAATCCCGTTTGGCAGGTGTACTGGTGGTTTTTACACTAAATAATTTCTAAACCTTCCCCCTCGTAAATTCTGGTAGATTTCATATAAATTGTACATTCGTCATCCTTACCCTATTAGTGTAAATATGTGGATATCCCGGACGGGTAGTAAGACGTGGAGCAGGGTACTATTCTACCTTCCTCATCTCTACCCTATTAGTGTAAATATGTGGATATCCTGGACTGGTAGTAAGACGTGGAGCATGGTACCCTCATCTCTACCACATTAGTTTAAATATGTGGCTATACTGGACGTGTAGTAGGACGTGGAGCACGGTACTATTCTACTTTTCTCATTTCTACCCCATTAGTGTAAATATGTGGATATCCCGGACGGGTAGTAAGACGTGGATCACGGTACTATTATACCTTCCTTATTACTACCCCATTAGTGTAAATATGTGAATTGGCCAGACGGGTAGTAAGACGTGGAGCACGGTACTATTCTACCTTCCTCATCTCTACCCCATTAGTGTAAATATGTGGATATCCCAGACGGGTAGTAAGACGTGGAGCACGGTACTATTCTACCTTCCTCATCACAACCCCATTAGTGTAAATATGGGGTCCCCTTATACATACAATTAATATTTTAACAAGATATAACTGTTTACTTTGACTACAGTTTAATGTAAATGCCTTCAACCAAATACTAGTTAATTATTATTCTAAAATTCACCTTCAAGATGTAACTTGTAAATCTTCCGATTCTAAAATTAGCTCTACCAACATTTCAAATACTTTTTTTTTCTTCATTCAAACTGGTATTGGGAAACAAAAGACGTTTCTAGTTATGAGTCGAGTTGTGAGGTCCAATAAATGTAGGCCAACACTTTTGCTATCAATTGTAAGATCTTACTTAAAAGGAAATAGCTGGTTAGGTATCTTGTTGTTGGAGATACTGTATAGAGCCTACACACACATCCTTAAACAAACAGAAGACACACATACAAACAAACACACAAAATATGTTCTAATTTTAATACAATGTTATAAGTTTATTAATTGATACATTGGGTTTAGAAATGTATAGAAAAGCTTTGAAGTCAATGATAAAATTATAAATAAAACATTTACAGTAAAAACTTTAGATCATTTAATCACAGGAGATTGGAATATAGGCCTGGCCAAAACATAAAATTCTACATCTCACATCTGTAGACACAAGGATATATTGTATGTTATATTTTCTATTTTATTGTTTACTATTCATAAATTGAAAGAAACTTTTAGATTGCTCAGTTTTATCAGCCTTTTGCCTGTAATAGGTTCACAACCCAACGCACCCACTTAACAGACTCGCAATTACGCAACAAAGTAATTTTGTCCGTCTACATTAACAAACGCAAACACAATCTTTGTCGGACTGCTAATTTTCCATCTCTTGTGAGTGCGTAGTTACGTTTGCTTACGTTCAGCCAATCAGAAACAACTGATCAGACTACCATAGTCAGATAAAATGAAAAAAACAGTTAAATAATCTGGGAGAACATTTTATTTTCTTGACAATAATATATAGTAGAATATATTACATTTTAAAATAAACAAATAAAAACAATAATATAATAGTTTTTAATGTCTTTTATCCGAAGTGATGTATGTTTGAAAACTTTAATATGTCTTTAACTATTTGGTCATAATCTATGGTTGTGTGTGTATGCTCTTTGTCTTTTAGATATTCTTTTTGTGTGGCACTTTAAGTTTTTGAATTTGATAGTTTCATAGAATGTGTGCTAGGTGACATTTAGGCGCAATAATAATTTAATATTGTTTTCAAAATGTTAATACAGGCTGGTTAGGATTCTCACCAAATGTATCAGATCCAAGAGCTTCCTAAATAAATGTTGATTTTAATTTAACATAAATTAAAGTTATTTTAAAAAAACATGTTTTTTTAAATGTTTTTAGGTAGTTGTGAGAGATTACTTTACATTTAATACTCAATACCCATGAAATGAGCGCGCGTTTTATCCCGTGCTCGTTATTAAAGGCAATATTAATATTATTATTATTATTAGTATTATTATTAATAATAATAATAATAGTAATAATAAATAAAACAAAACCATAATCTATAAATTTGTAATAACAAAACTATCTGTTAATTTATTAATTTGAATGGTCTATTGATCATTATTTCAATGATTCTATTGGCATTGTCCGTTAGATTTATTATTTTCTTCAGTGGTTGACTCTTCTTAATTCCTCTTGGTGGAAATTACGTCTTACAACTTTTTATTGTAGAAAGACTACTTTTAATTTAAGAGGAACGTAATTACGAGTAAGCTTGCAATTGTACAATTACGAGCCAGACAAGTGGATATGTTGTTTGTAGACGAGCCATAAGGAGACTCTGAAATAAAGTTAAACGTAAACATTTCATTTATGAATCAAATTTGAACAAACCATTATTTTTTTAAAACAATCTGTAACAAATTAGTTACCATCAAGCATATTTAAAAAATAAGGATTTTTAATAGTTGGGGAACTGATATTCAATTTCTGTTTGTAATGGGGTGTTTATTTTGGTCGGGTGGAAGGTAGGGGTTGATTCAAGAATCAATTTTTGGGGGGAATGGGAAGAACTTTTACCCGGAGGAGAGAGTACGGAATATCAACCAAATTTGGTCAAATTTAACACTCAAAAGAAGCGACTTTTAAGGTCATCCTGGACTCCGGATCCACTCAGATGTGTTTAATTATAAATTCTTATTTTTTCGTCCATCGCCTGACCATTTGGGGGAGGGGGGAGGGGAAGGATGGTTTCATAGACAGTAGAAAAAAGTTAAAGGCATGAGCGATGAAGGATATGTAGTAGCCTAATAATTTAAAGAGTTAAATTTTGTATCACAGTTGACGTACTATTTTTAAGGTACACCTTATGATAGTGTTTGTTATTGTTATTTGCAATGTAAAGTTTAGTCAGGAACTGAATAATAAAAGTGGGGTAGATGATTAACTCCTTATTTATGTCGCGCTGGTTCACGTAGACTAAATGTACCAGTCTTTGGTAACACGAATGGATCAAACTCCATAGTCATAACCTGGCTAGTGTCCTTTTTAAAACAAGAATGATATTGTTTATCAAATTCAGGATATTCCACATAGATATATATTTACTAAGAAATAGTTACTTTCCAGTTAGCTTCTTTTTCCATCTAGTGACCATATTTAGTAAAATTATTCCTCTTGAGAATATGACTAAGTGGAGGGTTTTTAGCCATATTAAAAAATATATCTGTAAGAGACTTCAGGTAAGGTTAGAAAGTGTACGACCAACCTACTGCTCTGAAGCTAAAATATAGAATCACTAAATTGTGGAATGAGCTTACCAGACAAGTTTACACGCAAAAATGTATTAAGTGAAGTGATGTGTTAAAGCGATTTACACAACGAGATGGATTCATCAAAAGTTTTAAAAGCCGACCTCTTATTGGCAATAATAAAACATCTGCTCGTTCACAACTAATCCACCAGAAAATTGGTATAAATTTTAGACCTTAGCACAGTAAGATAAAAATTAAATAAATAATTACAAACTGCTTTATAAAAATGTTATTTTTAGATGTGGAAGTATTTATTTAATTATTCAAAAAATATCTACGCGACTGTATTGAAATATTTACACTATAATCTAAAGTAAGTTATTAAGTCAAATACATAGAAACTATGGTTTTATAAAAGTAAATTAATCAAAGTTTTTCAGTCAACACAGATTTTAAAGCAAATTACAAAATTAAAATATAAATATATATATATATAGAGAGAGAGAGCTTTAAAATCAAAACACAATTAGAATTAGTCTTGCTGGAAAAAAAAATGTTTTCTCGAAAATAATCCTATGCACGATTCGCCTTAAGAGAAACTGAAACCAAAATATCTTAGATTTTGAAATGATTGAGAAGGCAAATTACTAACTAAAATTTATAGAGCCCAAATACAAGAAATTTTTGCTAATAAAAATATCAAATCAGAAATAATATTAATAAGAATTAGGGGTAACACGTTGATTTACGACATGGTACCTCTCCTAAATTATTAATCTATACATTTACTCTATACATCTATAATTATAATGGAAAGCAATATATATATATATATATTGATGTATATATATATTTATATATTGATATATATATAGATATATAAATATATATATATTGATATATAAGTATATATATATATATTGTGAAGTCAGTTATTTGTTCATTAAAATATGAACATAAATTTTGTTGCATTTAAAAGTTTCGGTGGCGAGATTTTGACAGGTGGCCCAGGGAGTATAAAAATTAGGCCACCAACATTGGATTTGATCTACTATTTATAAAAAGTAAAGTATGGGGAAAATAATTTTATTAACCCCAGCGCTAATATTAATTTGAGATATATTTCCTCTGGTGAGAAGGGTTTTATCAATATTTATTAAGCTGTAACTATTATTTGATGGTGCATTTTAACACCCAAAAGCCTCTAATTAATTCTCACTCGTCTAGCGGTTCTTGTGTTAGTAAAATATAATTGATTTCAAGTAAAAATAACTTGTCAAATAATTGAGTATTAAGGTGTTATAAGCAATGGGGAGAGACCCACTTCGGTGGATGCATGATCTAAGGTGCTTCTCTCACAGTAGACTAGACTACCGATGATGGGGTGATATGGTTTCAGATCCGGGTTGGGTGTACTGAGAGTGTTTTTCATTAATTGGTTTCCACCCTCCTTCCTCGCAAATGTGGGCACACTTTCTCTAAATTTAACCTACCACATCCCTATTAAATTGTATAATAATTATTACTTATGCATACAAACCAAACGGGTAGTAAGAAGTACTGCCAAAAGAAAAAAAAATTGCACAACACAATCACACAAACATTCTTTTATTGTTTACTAGCTTATGTACCCGTCCTTTGCACGCAGAATCTATAGTATATAAAATAATCCACAGGGAATATAGCCAAATCATATTTTTAAATCTTAATCTTTTATTGGTTTAAACTGTTATTATTATTATTATTTAAAGGCAACCAAAATTCAATATGAAAATGATGCCTTAAGAAGACTTAGACAACTGATGCATGCATAGGCCTATATTGACTATTAAATGTGCTATGTCTAGAACTAAGTGTTAGGAGTATGTTTAACATGTTTTATACTTTAAATGTTTAAAAATTAATTTATAAGTGTTTAACTTAATTAAATTAAGGTAAATTTTAGCAGCATCAGTAGGCATACATCAAATATCAGTCAGATGATCTGAATAGGTTTTTCTTAAAAGGTTTTCCCACTTCACGTCCACCAAACTCTGGTGTGTTTCCTCTAAATTCTATCTTCTCCATCATTAACTCTTTTTAAATAAAATAATATCCTTCATTCTTGGACGGGTAGTAATACACAGAACATCAAAACAGAGTAATAACTGCTCCACAGCTTATAATCGGCGTGATTAGTTACACGTCTAACCTCCAGGAGCGCTGTAAGAGTTGTAGAATTCTCTCACATGAGTCGTTCTTGCTCCAACCGGACTAGAAGTATGAATGGAAGCGTAACGTGAACAAAAGAGTCTACTGATAGGAAGAGCTAGAAGTCAGTCCTCTGTATCTTGAATACGACCCTTCTTTCTGATACACACTGCCGGAGTTGGGGAAAAAAAAAAGTTTATAAAGTGGTCTAGTAAGTTTTAGCCACAAAAAAATAAAATAAAAGACTCCGTCTGACATATATTGATTTCAGATTCCCGACATACCGGAGGCTTGTAAAGTTGTATAGTTCTATATTTCATTGAAGTGAACTACAATTAGATAGTTACCAACATCAATTATTATTATTATTATTATTATTATTAGCAGCACCGCGTCTTACTACCCGTTCGGGTTATACGCACAACATCCATTACTGTTTCCTTCAGACTTCTGTGCTGGCAGCCGGGGTTCAATCCTCGGTCCCAGGACAGATTTATCTGATTACCAAACCCTTCCTTCACCTCTGACAAGACATCTTGTGTATGTGGGGAATGCCAGGCCTCCACCGTGGTTCGAACCCTACCATTACACATTAGCGTAAGTGCGTATAACCCGAATGGGTAGTAAGAAGCGGTGCTAATAATAATAATAATAATAATATTATTATTATTATTATTATTATTATTATTATTATTATTATTAATAGCAGAGAAACGCTAGACTTCGCGTCGAAAGTTATTATGGTCGAACACTTTGCGAAAGCAAAGTACTTGCGAACGCAAATATTTTCCTAGTAATGAGACGGTAAATTGCGCAGACATTTTACTTGTCCTTTGGTTTGCGTTACAAGGTTATGTTTGCTAAGTTTTGTAATTTAGTAGGAGTTTTGTGTTACCATATTTAAACTTGCCATCTTATTAGCCCAATATAATAATCTCAAAACCTTTTGTGTGTGTTTCACATAATCTAACTTTAAATAGGCGTATATCATATTGTAGGCCAAGAGTGGGAATAGTAGGCCTACGTTGAATATTAAAAGAATATTTTCTTTGAAACCTAACACTATCGAAATGCACCACACACCATCAACACCCTGATAATTGGGACATTCCAATACTTTGATTAATTGTTTCTAGGTTTTATAGTAGGTGGAGGTTAGTTAGGCCTCAACATATTTGGGATGTTATTAGTATGTTGACCCACCTTATGGAGAAACAATGACCAAGACGTCTCTTTGGTCTAATTGTACAATGGTGGGGAGGTTGGGATTTGAATCCTAGCTGCGTGTGATGAGTGGTTTTATTTTTATAAAGGATTTTCCACGCTCCTTCTACACAAATCCGAATTCTATATCTCAACCCTTATCATCTAAGTATACCCTGTTAGGGTAAAACACATGGACAGAACAGTTGACAAGATAATAAAAAGGTAGGCCTAATCTGTTTAAGATGCCTCAAAAAAACTTTAATAATGTAATCCTATTTAAACTGATTCGTATATACAGTAGTAAATACCATCCACATTAATGTGGGTTGTAGGCCTATGAAATATTGCAGCCAAGAATGGAAATAACCATAATATGCCCTAGCTTAATGTTTACGTGCGGTTTGGTCTTAGGCCTAGGTTTTCTAATCATAAAATGTTTACTAAATTTATCTGAAAGCGATAATTAGTAGTTAGACCTAGTTATTTTGAAGTGAATAAATTGCAGACAACTCATTATAAAGAAATGTAATATCCTTATATTCTTAGTCACTTAACTAAAGTCTCAAGAATTCTCTTTAAATAAAAGATACATTTTAATATGTTTAACCATCCAAACCACCCTCTCGTTCACTTTATTGTTAACTTAGGCTGACTGGGTATAAATGCCGATTGTTTTTACATTAAGTTGTCGAAAGTATTCAGTGTAAAAACTATTTTTGGAACTTCTTGAACGATTTCATCAACTTTAAATAATTAGTTCTTTTTCTAAGATCTTCACACAACATATTTAATTCAATCTTGAACGTGAGAACCTTGTCGACACTGTAATTTAACAAAATTAAAACAAATTCGGCCTATGTATGTTCAAGTTGAGTACCGCATAGATAGGAAGTTTCCTTTATATAACCTCAAATCGAACAAACAAAATAAAATTTAAAACCCCTTACTGTAAGCCTATCTCTTTAAACGTTCACTTTTTGACTTGACAAATCGAGAACGGTTTTAAAATAGGCCTACTAAGAAAGCAAATATACAAAATATTAATTTACTGTTTGAAAAGTGTTGTTTGTGAGACAATGTTTTATAAGCTATATTTTTTTTAGTTATAAAATAAAGTTATTTTAAATTAAAATAGCATAAATATAAGGATAAGTCTACATTATTAACTGTTGAAACTATTTTTAGAAAATAGAATATGACACTTGTTCCAATATCAAAATAATTATATGAATAAAGCATTGGGTCGTAAAGCATAAATATATTATTGGCCAACTTTTCATAATAATTCATTTCACCGTGTGACATTACTATTTGAATGCATATTTCACACTATGATTTCTTGAATAAAATATGTTGTATGCATTGATTAATCTAAGGCTAGTAATTTTTAATTTCAAATCGTAAGCAAACAAAATTATGCAAGCGATTTATTCAATTAAGCTCGTTTAAATCTTTCTTGCAAATAATGTGACTTGTGATCAGCTGTTTGGGATAATAAAAATATATGGACAATGTTCAGTCGTGAATAACAGCATTTTTGAAAGAAATGTACCTAATTTCTAGCCTCTACCTTCTTAAAAGGTAATATTCTTTGGAAAAGTGTTGCCAACTGTTGAAGCAAACTGATTTTATTCTGTGCTTTGACGCTAGAAGCAAAGTCGAAGCTAGAACTAGCGGACGATACAAAGTGTGGTGGTCATAATAACCCAGACGCCATCTTTTCCTCGAAAGTGAAGCTAACTAGCGGTAGCAACTAACTTTGCGTCGAATGGTCATAATAGCCCTGCTGTCGTAGCTTCATATGACTTATAATTTATCTTAAGACTAGAACAGGCACAACATCCAGCCCCGAGCCGTCAATTTATCAATGTGAAATGGTAAACCAATCTTTTTATCAATGACAGATTTTCGGCCCTGCCGGGAATTGAACTCGGGACCCTTATCTCTGTAGGCAGACACACTTACGACTGAGCTAAGTGTCAGACAAATCAACTAAATTAGATAATTTTATATAAATACTGTTAAATATAAATATCAGTATTTTAAAGCTTGTATTATTTGCTTTTTTCCTCCCAAGAATTTATTAGGATTCATACAAACAAAAACATATTACAGAGTGGAAATTGTTTATTTATTTGTTATTATCACCGCATCTTCCTGTGCAGATTATACGCCTGTGTGCTAATTACACTAATGAGTTAAGGATGATGGAAGTTTAATTTAAAGAAAATGTACCCCATTTGGGTGGGATTAAAGTGGAAAACCATCTAGGGAAAACCCACCCTTAATGTGCGGCAGAAGGTAGCACAAGTATTTGTACAGTTTTTATAGATTTGACATTTTTTGGCCAAAATAAATCAAATATCTCTCCAGTAGCAACATAGAGCTTAGTTTTCTGCACATGCTAATATCTACAGATCTTAAATATTTGTCAAAGGTGTCCTGGAATGTTGTCAAAATTTTTCTCTTTATTTAAAAAGTTTTGACAAAATTCCAGGACACCTTTGAAAGATATTAAAGATCTGTTGATATTAGCATGTGCAGAAAACTAAATTCTTATGTTGCTACTGGAGAAATATTTGATTTATTTTGGCCAAAAAAATGTAATGCTGTAAAAACTGTACAAATACTTGTGCTCCCTTCTGCCGCACCTTAATGCACTCGATGGGATTTAATATCAACTGAGCAAGTGTGTCGGAGACCCACAATACACACGATCGGGATTCGGATGGGCGTCAATCGATTCATCGTTTCATCGCACCTAACACTTGTATAGACTCATCGCATCCAACCACAGGTAGAACAGATTTATTAAATTTTGAGTAAACACATTTTTTTTTGTAACTTCAATTTATTCGTTCACATCAAATGCTTACAGATACACAATAATCTTTATTTAATTGAAAGACCTAGCCTAACCTAACCTAAACAACGGGCAACGAGACAGATGCGATGAATCGATATACTTTGACCTCCTCAAGACCTCATAATGTGCGATAAGTCGATTTGAAATATCCACCCTTCTAAACAAAAGGATGCGATGAACCGATACACACCGATTCGAACCCTGAGCTCCCCTTTATTGGCAGACCAGTCCATCGCGAGAGTGGCTGCATAGAGTCTAAAGTTTTCAACTAGTTTGCAACTTAAGGACTAGTTAAATTTTAACTGGGCTAGTGTGCCACCTCTTAATTACGTTTTTTAATATAGATTTCTAAAAATAAAATATTGATGAATATTTTGAAAAGTAATGAATTACTCAAATCAAATTTTAAATTTTTTATTAAAATCCACATTTTAAAGAAGGAAACTGTATTAAATTATTATTATTATTATTATCATAATCGCGTCTTACTACCCGTTCAGGCTATATTCAATTCCGCTAATGTGTAATGGTAGGGTGATTGTGAGATGAAATGTTGGTCGAACAGTTTAACGTGGGATCCGTACCACGGTGGAGGCCTGGCATTCCCCACATTCACAAGTTGTCTTGTCAGAGGTGAAGGAAGGGTTTGGTAATCAGATAGATTTTTGCTGGGACCGAGGATTGAACCCCAGACCCCCAGCACAGAAGTTTGACAACTTAGCCTTAAACCACCAGGTCACCCTATTAAATTATAAATTATTGAGTGCCTTAAACGATATTACAGTATAATCTTGATAATCTGAACTAATTAGGACCGAGGGCGGTTCGGATTATCAATTCATTTGGATTAGCAACTATTTATTTTATTTCTTAAACAAGACAAATATAAAACAATATAATAAGGAACAGTACAATAATTGTTTTTTAAATATTTTTTACCAATGTAGAGGATTAAGACAAAACGATAGGTTGTGTAATATTTTGATAACAAATATAATCACTAATTGATAATAATACAAAAATAGCTTTAAAAAATTCAATAAATAAAACAATCGTCGCAGTGGACTCACGCACATTTCGCTCTAAGACGTTCATTATTATTATTATCATTATCATTATCATTATTATTACAATTATTTAGCACCGCGTCTTACTATCCGTTCGGATTATACGCTATAAGTACAAATTACGCTAATGGATTAGGAATTGGAAAGGTTGAATTAGAGGAAGTGAACTCGTATTTTTGTGGAGAGAAAGTGGAAAACCATTTAAGAAAAGCCACCCCTAGTTCACCTGACCTAGATTTGAACCTTGATCTCCCCGTCCTCGGTGGTCGAGCTCAACACGAAACTAGCACGTTAGCCAACTACGCCACCGAGGCGGGTCATTTTAAGTAGAGCTTTGCTTCATGTTTTCTATATTTCGTACATCTGTATCTTGTCCTATTTTACTTAAGGTGCGTTCGGATTACCAAACGTTCGGACTATCATGATTCTGCTATATTTTCAATAATTTAAAGTAAATACATTGAAAATAACACCTTCAGTAAAAAAAATATATATAAATATATATATATAGATTGATTGATATATATATATTGATTTATATATATATAGGGATATATATTTATATTGATTGATATATATATATATATTTATATTGATTGATATATATATATTTATATAGATTGATATATTTATATAGATTGATATATATATATATAGAGAGAGAGATTGATATATATATAGATTTATATATATGTATAGATTGATAAATAATTTGGTTAAATTCAAAAATATGTATTACCTTTTCACTATTATTTTAAATAAATTTTTGTACTTTGTTAACCAATATATTTATTTTCGGTGTATAACTTTTTATTCAACATCACACAAGATGCACTTAAACGCGAGCCAAGACGATTTATAACCGTTGTCTTCACAAAGTTTATTGGTGACATGACATTGAATAACATTTGGCTGTCAAAATATTACTAACTTAAAAAATGTATACCACTTTCGGAAAAGTTTTAGTTATAAATGTTTATTTTAAGGCGAGGAATGAGGATTAAGGGGACGCAAGAAAAAGCCAGTGTTTTTGTATTTTTTATAGAACAACTATTTTGGGTCCAAGTAAATCAAATATTGCTCCAGTAGAAATAAAGAGTTTAATTTTCTACACATGGGGATATAAAGAGTTGTTGAATATAATGTCATGGGCATAGCTAAGCTAAGATTTGCTCTGCTAACTTTTTAGAAAAATAGCGGACCATGTATTTAAATGTGCTGGTTCACACAGAAAGCTAAGCTATGCCTTGCTAGGCCGCGCTATGTTTTTTCCGATTGCTGGCTGGACAATTTTTCCATCTCCCATCTTGAGCCATCTTACGTTGTGCATGCGCATAACGCAGTTTGGGATCTGTGTTGAACAGACGCAGTGCTGGTTTGGGTATTTAAGTAATATTATATTTAGGTTATATATTTAATAAATGTTTTTATATTAAAATGGAAGCATTATTTGAACAAGTCAAACCTCCACCTGCTAAATTTTCTTCATCTTTCAAAACAGATGCTAACAGCAGCCTCTTTTCTTCCTCAGTACTATAATCTGAACTCAAACAAGACATTTTGGAGAACTCCATCATAACTAAACTTCACTGGAGCAGACCAGAGAGAAACAACACTGAATTCTGGAATGAAAAGAGGAACCATGGCTTAGCTTAGCAATGAGTGTGAAACCAAACTGACAAAGTCTTAGCAGAGGACAGCATAGCATAGCATAGCACAGCTTAGCTTAGCTTAGCATTCTGTGTGTATCAGCCTTTAGTTTCTACTTGAGCAGTATTTTATTTATTTGGACCAAAATAATGATTGAGATAAAAACTATAAAAATGCTTATCTTTACTCAGGTCCCCTACTTCCCCACCTTAATGTTGGCATACCACCCAAATCGTGCTCCCGTGCAATAGATTTCCTATCCATGCCCTAGACCATACTGCCACCAAAACGGGGTAGAATTTTATAATTGTTAGCAGTAATTTTTTTTTTCATTTCTTTTCTTTTTCATTTTCTGAAAGGTCCTTTCAACCAAAATTCAACTGTATCTAACAAAATCCTAACTTTGGAGGCCTTACATTATCAGGTAGGGAAACTTGGTGGTCTAATATAATAGTTATCAAAGGACATTTTCTCATTTGTTAGTCCTTGTTTACTGTTGGACACACACACACACACACACACACACTCTCTCTCTCTCTTTTCTTTCTCATCTCCCTCCCACACACATTTGTTTATTTCTCCCACAGTTCCGTACAGGCTATTGTTTATATTTATGCATTGGCGAATGTGGGCAGTGTACATACCCTCTCTATGTGTATCGGGGCTTCACCAAACATGTGCACATGGTCGACCGGGAGGGAGCGCCTGGAGTATTAGTATTAGTAGAAATGGCAATAACCAGGAGGGCGATCGATGTCACAGGCTTTCTATTAGAGGGAGAAGGGGGGCGGGGGTGCCCTGGGCACCACTGCATATATATACAGAGCCACATACAAGAGCCACATGCATAGACACACAAGCATATATATACACACACACACAAGGCACAGTACATAGCTGCTCCAAAGCNCCCCCACCACCACACACATACACGTCACTATGTAGCTCATTGCATGCATGTTCTGATCACCACTGCACAAACGGCAAGGCTGATGATGATGATGATGATCAAGATCATTGGCTGATAAAAATGGGAGGAGGTAATAATGACAGTCTTGGGGAATCAACCGGGGAACGTAGCCTAAACATTAACTTGCTATTCGTCACTCTGAAGTAATTACTAGTTGACATTAATCAACTTGATTCTGCTAAGAGATCAGCTTATGATGCTTTGAATGGTCTAAAGCAGAGGTCCCCAATCTAATTGCATCGTAGTGAACCTTTCAAGGTTTATGGTTGTGTGGGGGCCAACATTTAATTTATAAGGGAAACTTACTGGGGAGATGTGGGATGGAGGTGTAGGGGTTGAATGTTCAACCCCCTTCTAAGTTGACGAAAAAATTAATTAATACTGCCTTATTTACGGTTTTTACACGATCAAAATAATGGTTACTAGAAAAGAGATAACTATCCATCATTATGGTGTCTAAGTACATTTTTATTTAGTTATTCTATATGTTGATCAGGGGAAAAATCTTGGCAGACCAAGACAAAATATTGACAAAGGAAATAAGAGGTACCTGTTTGGAGATAGAGGTGGAAGGAAGTAAGTCTTTGAGATTGGGAAAAGGCAAAACCTTTCAGCTTGAAATTATTAGAATGGTAATTCCGAGTACACGTGAGAAATGAATTGGAAAAGAAAGAGATATATGAAGGAGGTATTGGGTAAAGGGGTAGGAGGTGAATTGGGGAGAGGGGGGAGCTCTCAATCCCTAACTTCTTTATAATAGTATATCTGGAGATAAATATACACTGATTTTTGTCAGAAAAGTGACAGCTCATTTAAAATGTTAATAAAAATCTTAACAATTGTGATAAAAAAGTAACGGGCACACGCAAAAGAGTTGGCGAGCTCCATGGTGCCCGCGGTCATAGGGGTGGGGACCACTGATCTAAAGGCTTCACTCTTGCGACAGACAGGACTGCTTATTATGGAGAGATTGTGGTTCAAATCCTGGTCTGGTGTTCTAAGAGTGGTTTTTATTATAAATGCTTTTGTGCTTGTCCTCCACGCAAATGCGAGTACAATTCCTTTAAATCAAGCCTTCCTCAGCTCTTGCACGTTAGAGTACTTAGTACATATGCGTATAGCCCTGATGGGTAGTAAGACGTGGTACAAAAAGAAGTAATATTACTACAACCCTATTGAGTAGTAAGACGCGGTGAAAAATATGAAAATATTAATCTATAATTCTGACTGTAGATAGGAATAACGCGTTAACATATCGTTATTTGTGCTTTAACTCTTAACGATTTTTTTTAATTTGGTTTATTTCCATTTCTAAATGGACAGAATGGTCATGAATAATAATTCTTGGTGAACTAGTTTTGATTCATGGGGTTTCTGAAGAAACTTTTCGATTTATGTATAAACTTGTCCCACTATCAATTTAGTAAATCTGTTACTGTTTGAGATGAGTGTGTTATACAGGATGATCTACCTGAGTCTGAACACTTACTATGTGGAATATAAGATGAGTGTGTAACACGAACGAAATGGTTTTGTATTTCATGACTTTGTACTTGTCATGGCCCAATGTATGTCTTACATTAGTCAAATGTAACTTTCCAATCATGAGTTAAATTTAAAAAAAGGGTGTTCACTCCAGAGTGAATCATCTTGTATTAGGTGTTCAGGGAACGGTGATCTATGGTCAAATCTAGAACCATTTGTGGAAAGTAAGTGTAAGCTCAATTTTATATATACAGAGTGGGCCAAAAAAACACCCATTGCAAAAGTTAATGAGGACAAAAGTACGCAAATAACTAATACTTTATTGAATCTACATGATTATTTATTAAATTGTTTCTAAAATTAATTTCCTTTTACGTTGCTACATTGCTAAAGACGATATGGTACCCTTGAGCATACTTTTTTACACAATGTCTTCAAAAGCATTTTCAATAGCTGTAATGTGTTGTGAATGTTGGCCTAATCTGTACATAATTCCCTAATTTGTGTGTGTGTCTTTCCACACCCTCTAGAAACTTCTAGATGACCCAAAAGGCTGAAACTTTGCACACGAGTCAGAACCTAACGCAGCCGGATTTAAGATTTTCAATTATTTGGTTTCATTTTTTTTATTTAATAAAAATATAATTAAATTTGTTCACTCTCACTTTATCCATTCTAACATAATAACTGAAAGAAATATTACTTTTTTTCAAACAAAGCGTGCACATCAATTGAAGGTTAGGTTTTGTTAGGTTGGTTAATATAATAATCAACCTGTCGTAGACAAGCCTAAGAACTAGTAATTGCAATAATGTTATATTATCTCCCTCCACCCATTTTGTGGTGTTGAAATGAACGTTTCACTTGATTTGTTCTAGTTAAGTTAAAGGACAATCAAATTTGCTTGAATGGACCAATAATCGGCTGGGAAGTAACCATTTTAAATGCCCTGCAGTAGTGAAATTTGAATAAAGTTCATACGGTAAAATTGTAATTAAGAGAATGTATTTTATTTATGGGACTCGTAGTCGATTGTCATAACATCAATTTGTGATTTTTTTATGATGGACTTGTTAAAAATTTATTCATTAAAAAAATTGTTTAAACTGTGAAAAACGAAATTATTGAATGAAAATAATATGCCTGTAGCAATTTTAATTATATTCTTGTATGTATTTCGTACATATTTCTTATACATATTCGTAAATAAAGTAAGTAAGTATATAATAATAACACGAATAGATTGGAAGATATGCTTAAGAGATGCTTAAGAAATGAAAAAAGTAATAAATCTTCTGAAATAATACATTTATATTTTTCAAACTGATATAACTGTGTTATATTTTAACGATTATTTCTGTTATATTTTTATTTATATAAAAAATATGTTACATTAATATTAATTAGAGTTAATAAATGTTATTGTTATTAGCACCACGTATTACTACCCGTTCGGGTTATACGCAAGTAAATAAATGGTACGGAACCCCGCACGGACTTTCTCACTCTATTGTTTGAAAATGGAGTTAATTACTCAAAACTCGTAATGTACGTGATACGAAATAATATACACTAGCAAACCCAAGCATAAATTGCACTATACTTATCTAAAACTTTATTTTTTTGAGTTACGGTTTTAAATTTTATATTTTTTTTTAAAAAATAATTAATGTCCTCATTTGTATGTATGGACCGATAAGAAAGATCAATATTGGATCCACAAGGGTTAACACTTCGTATTAAAATTTCAACTTCCGGTTAAAATTCTAGACATTTTATTAGGTGTTAAAAATCTTCATGCCATCGCATTGCTATTAAATTCCTCATTTATAAATTTTGACCAATAAAAATTGTAAATATTTGCTATTGAGTCTAAAATGGATATAGATCGTTGTTGTACAAACATTTCTCCTAAGAGGTTTAAGGAAAAACAACATAAGATTTAGAGACTTACATATATTTAATTACTCTATGGCATTGGAGAATTATTGCGTTAAAACTTAAGTAGTATCTCTTTACAAATAAAGCTCACAAAATTGTATTAATATATTTGCCAATATCTCAGAAACTGTTGGATTTATAAAAATAAATTTCATGTAAAAGTTTTATATTTTAATAGTAATAAAATTTTGCAGTGATAAGTTATTTAGTATCTCAAATAGTTGCGGAGATACGGGAGTTTCTGCTTCTGTAAAGTACCCTAAAAATCATTTTCATGGTAAAATGAAAATAGCCAGTTTATTTATAATCTTAATCAACACCTATATACGAATTTTAATCAAAATCGTTATATTCGATTTTTTCTCTCTTTTCGACCTTTCCTAAACTACTCTTAATTTTAAGTTTAAACAGACGTCATTGCAAATACCACTTTTTAGGGTTTGGTGGGGTCTTGAGACGTTGACATCCTTCAACATTTCAGGTTATATTTTCTTTTGCGGTCGCAATACTTTTATCTTTTGTGTTCAAAAAGTTAATGTATATATATATATATATATACGTATATATATATATATATATATATATATTTACGTATAGCTTGAAAGTTATTGGTTTTCTAAAAACATGCTTCTTATAAAATATTTGTATTATAAAGAAACCTACATATTTGTAACGATAAGTAATTTCATATCTCAAATAGTTTAGGAGATATTATAAAGAAAAAAAATTTACTCATTAGACCGGAGCCCTTAAAGTAATGTTTCCGAAATATTGAGAGTAGCCATTTTGTTTGGAATATTTATAAATGAAATTTAATCAAAATCGTTATAGCTGATTTTGAGAAAATCGACTTTTCTCTTTTTGCCCTTAAGTAAACTACCCTTAATTTGAGGTTTAGATATCCAATTAAAAGAATCCCTTGGGTTGACCCTATGAAAACCCTAAATACCAAGTTCTAGCCCGATCGGTAAAATAGTTTAGGCTCCAGACAGACAAACAGACAGACAGACGGAAAGTCAAAAACCACTTTTTTGGATTCGGGGGTCATGAAACGTCAAGGTTCATAAAAATCTTGAGTTCGATTTTTTTGACGATCACTATACTTTATTTACCTGTAAGATAGCGAGAAAGTAAAAATATTATAGGATTTTATTTAGGTTTCTCTTTAAAATAATACTGTTAAGGTCTATGAAAAATTAATGCAAAAACTTTTCAATGTATTCCTGCGTAAAAAATAGTTAAAAAGTGATTGTTTAAAATGTAAATGTTTCATGAATAAATATGCATTCATCAATACCCAACACTTTCCGACCATCCCACGTTTAAACTTCATTATTTGCTCCTTTTTTATGCAAATGTGTTATTTAAATCCTCCCCCCCCCC
>CABFVZ010000539.1:260057-314014 GCA_902151445.1 Timema monikensis
CCTTTTTTATGCAAATGTGTTATTTAAATCCTCCCCCCCCCCCTACCCCCGCCCCCGCTTTGATCCAATGTTTTATTTGCGTGTCTGTGTTATATTCAAACATGATTGCACATTAAAATTGAAATGTAAAATCCTTAGGTTTTTTTTATTATTATTTTATTTGTAAAAAAAAAAATTCATATCCCTTTGTTTTTGCTTTTGCCTGAAGCGATTTATGACCGTGTTTGGGTTGATGTGGTTGACAATATTTAAAACAAACTTCGATGAGCACCATTAAAGATGTAAGTTATTCAAACTGAAAGGATTCAAGCTAGAATAATTAAAATTTAGGTAATCTTACTGTGAAGTGAAAAACTTATTTGAGTACAACTGGAGTAATTCTAAATGATATTATTGAATATAAAGAGATATCAGATAAAGGAATTCAAATGAAACTCCAATTGGAAGAAATCATACTTAGAAAAGACGATTTTAATTAAATCCGTCAGTATTGGTGAGTTTATGATGTAACATCTCAAATTGGAAGAATTCCTATTTGAAAATGATAGTTATAACTAAAGACATCTCTATGGATGTATTATTAATTAGCACTGCATATGACTAACCGTACGGGTTACATGCCAATGAATTTCTACGAGCGAGTGAGAAATAGCCTATTAATTTTGCCGGGAAAGGTATTTTCACATACCTTCTAGGGTTATTTTACATGCCACAACCGACATGGGACCGACGGCTTCACTTCCCCTCCGAAGGAAGGTGTGTTATGGATTTTTGTCGCTCAATAAAAATCTGTCGACCTCGGCTGGGTTTGAAACCATGAACATCGGATTTTGAGGCGAGAACTTTACCCCGAGACCACCAAGGTCGAATAAATGAATGTAAATCCTTCTGGGGACATTAATATCGGAGGAATTCATATTTGAAATAGAGGATTTTTACTAAGTACGTCTTTATTGATAGAATTCCATCTGAAGGCCACTCAATTGGAAAAATTCATATTTTAAAAATATTATTTTAATTAAATACATCTCTATTTATAATCCCATAAATATATCTTCTCCAATTGGAGGAATTATCCAATTTCAATTATTACAATACAATTAATTTGAGGATTAGGATCAATTTTTTTTTAAAAAACCTTAGGTATATCTCTGTAAGATCTAAATATCAAGTCTGAATAAGCCCATTCAAACTGTTTATGTATTTGTGGCCAGGGACAAACAAACAGGTTGATAAAATTGTAAAATCTTCCTTTTTTTGTTCGGATAATCATAAACGTAACGATTCATTATAATCTCAACAAAGAAAATTATTCAAGATTACAAATACTTATCCTGATATAAGAAAGTAAAAATTAGTATTTTAAAAATCATATATCATTAAAATGGTACCCTTTAACAAATTTTTACCCCAAAACATGATAACCC
The DNA here is from genome assembly GCA_902151445.1 of Timema monikensis. Taxonomy (NCBI): domain Eukaryota; kingdom Metazoa; phylum Arthropoda; class Insecta; order Phasmatodea; family Timematidae; genus Timema; species Timema monikensis. The sequence continues at coordinate 261,485 of CABFVZ010000539.1, forward strand.
TAATTAATTTTGATGGAATATTTTCACTATTTAAACATCTGTAAAAGTCCTAAAATTTAGCTTTGAAAATTAAGTAAAGTATTTATTAATATTAGTTATCCTCAAGGTCTTGACGGACTATAAAAACAACTTGTAGTTCAAATGATATGACACCAGAAATCACTGCTAAAATATTTTGTCGTCAAATGAGGTTATCCTGTTTTTGCCCCAACCCCCTCATTCTAGTGTTATTTATCATTTCAAACACTCCCGAGATACCCATTATGTACCAAATCAATAGGGTCATTTTTAAAACATCGCCATGTCCCAAGTCTTACTACCCAACCGGGATATTCACATAATTACACTAATGGGGTGGAGATGAGGAAGGTAGAATAGTACCGTGCTCCACGTCTTACTACCCGTTCATTATATCCACATATTTACACTAATGTGGTAGAGATGAGTAAGATAGTATTGCACCATGCCCCATGTATTACTACCCGTATGTACTATCCACATATTTATACTATCGGGGAAGCTAGAATCCTAATGAAATATCTCCGCAATTGCTTAAACAAGGATTGGGAAACCATTAATGAAAAACCATCCAAACCCTCGACCCACGATTGTTTATAAAATTACCACGTAGATCCATTGAATAAAACATAAATTCGCACTTCTAGCATTGCCCGAAAATAGTACAGGATTTAAACAACAATATCACAGACACTGGTCATTTTAAATGACCATTATCACAAACGATCAATCAATATCTGAACTACTACAATTTTACAGCCAATAGTTTTTTAATTAATTATTGTTGACATAGTACCGGTAAACTAATGGCTCGCTTGTGTTTATTTTATAGATGAGACACCTATCCAATTTAAATGGCATCGGGTTATATAAAATTTGATTTTAATAACAGTTTTATTTCAAAACTAATTAATACTACTATCACTAGTTCAGGCTGAATTATGTATTATCAGTTATAATGATATTACAATATGCAAATTTATTTGGAACCTTTGATCGAAACTAATTAATTATTCAAAAATCACCAATAAATAAATTATAATTAATTACGTAATATGCCAGTCCTTAAGAAGAAAATAACCTACTTCGGTGGCCGCATGGTCAAAGGCGCTACACTCGACATATATTAGACTAAGGATCCGGGCAACTGGGCGTGGCCAACTGGGTGCCAGGACAACTGGGCGCCAAGAGTAACCCCACTTTTTTTCTTTAAAAAAATACTTTTTTCTAGCATTATGTAATGACTTTTTTTCTTTTTAATTAAAAAGTGATGAGTAAAAGCAAAAAATGCCCTCTTCTAGTATGCTCAACATAATATTTTATTTAAAGTTCTTTATCATATTAAATTAATGCATTGCAACAATTCGGTTATGTTAGGTTAGGTCAGGTTAGGTTAGGTTAGGTGAAGTTAGGTTTACTTTATAAATATGAATAATTTAAGTTTTCTCTAATAAGATCTTTTTCGACAACTCCAAAAAAGAATATTTACATAATTGAAAAACATATTATGTTGTGCTGAAAAATATGATTAATTAATAATAAAAAAAAAGAAAAAAGTTAACTTTGAATTTTTATACATCACTTTTTAATTTTAATTGAAGAATATAAGAATAAATGGTGCATTTTTTTACATACTAAAGTAAATGGTATTGAACTCCGCACGGACTTTCTCGCTCTATTGTTTGAAAATGGAGATATTTACTCAAAACTCGTAATATATGTGAAATGAAATAATATACACTAGCAAACCCTTGCATAAATTGCACTATACTTATGTAAAACTTTTTTTTTGTGATTCGCAATGATTTTTATGATTTTATGATTTACAATTATGAATATAATTATTCTTAATTCAATATTTCATAAACTATAATATCACCTTGTTTGCCTCAACCGCAATTCAAACAAAACAATATTAGTTTCTATTAATATATTTTGTTCTTTCAATATGTTACGAAAACGCCAATTATACAGCAATCCTTAGAGAATTACTAATGGATAAATATATTAATAAATTTAATAATACTAAGCAAATATTAATTATTTCCGAATATGTTGACATCTGTCACTTTCAACCAATGTTCACATAAATAACCTTATCTTGCCTCCCCTCCTCCCTTTCCAACTATGGATGACCTATAGAAAATACCTAATAACAGCCTAGGTGTTCACCTGTTTTGAAAAGCTCGATTTGGAACTTACTCTAAAAGAGTTTCTAGGGGCTATTGACGCATATCTTGTTTTGAGCACCCGATAAACAACACTAAATAATCCATTAGCCGGTAGATACAAAAGCCGGCCCTAACCACAATTAAGCTCTATTTCCCATCCGGTTTGTGGGATAAGCCCACATGGCGCTAGTGCATTATTTCAGGCCCCAAAGGGGCTGGATGCATTGTCCTACTTAACGGTCAAAGACCCGTATTCCCATTGACGTACACAAACCTCTTTCAAAACAGAGATACTTAGCGTGGCAATATTAAATAATTATTTAGTTGTAATCTAATAATAATTATTATTAGCACCGCGTCTTACTACCCGTTCAGGTTATACGCAGTTACGCTAATGTGTAATGTTAGGGTGATTGGGAGATGAAATGGAGGACCTACAGTTTAACGTGGGTTCCGAACCACGGTGAAGGCCTGACATTCCCCACATTCACAAGATGTCTTGTCAGAGGTAAAGGAAGGGTTTGGCAATCAGATAAATCTGTGCCGGGACCGAGGATTGAACCCCGGACCCCAGCACAGAAGTCCGACACCTTACCCCTAGACCGCAAGGTCACCCAATTATTTAGTAACAAAGTAATATAATTTTCAAATCACTTTCAGTAGACCACCTGCTATACCCCTCTAACCCGGTAGATATTGTCATACTAAATTCATTAGAAAAACTTAAGTTGAATTTAAGTTGAGAACTATGATGAATCGTCATGGACTAGCATGCTGATGGCAGGGAGAATGGGGTTCGAATCCCGGTCTGGTCTACTGAGGGTGTTCTTTCCTACATGGCTTCCCATTCTCCTTCTACGCGAATGTGGGTAGATTTCCTCTAAAATGCTTACTTTCTTATCCCCACCCGATTAGAGTAATGATCATATATGCGTATAATCTGAACAGGTAGTAAGACGACGTGATTAAACAAACCCATCATGAAATAACCAGTGAAGTATAATGGTTTCCACACTGTCTTAATACCCCTCCAAATTCGAGGCATACATAAACCATTTCGGCTAATGGGGTAGCGTTGAGGATGATAGAATAGTAAAGTACTCCACGTCTTACTGCCCGTTCAGGATATCCACATATTTACACTAATGGGGTAGTGATGAGGAAGGTATAATAGTACCGTGCTCCACGTCTTACTACCCGTCCGGACTATCCACATATTTTCACTAATGGGGTAGTGATGAGGAAGGTATAATAGTACCGTGCTCCACGTCTTACTACCCGTCCGGGATATCCACATATTTACACTAATGGGGTAGTGATGAGGAAGGTATAATAGTACCGTGCTCCACGTCTTACTACCCGTCTGGGATATCCACATATTTACAATAATGTGGTAGAGATGAGGAAGGTAGAATAGTACCGTGCTCCACGTCTTACTACCCGTCCGGGATATCCACATATTTACACTAATGTGAGTAGAGATGAGGAAGGTAGAATAGTACCGTGCTCCACGTCTTACTACCCGTCTAAGATATCCACATATTCACACTAATGGGGTAGAGATGAGGAAGGTAGAAAAGTTACGTTCTTCATATCTTATTAGCCGTATTAAGAAATCAAAATATCAATTTTTAAAGTTGAATTTGGAGGTTTACATTAGAGTGAAAGGAGCGTGTAAAACGTTTTAAGAAAAATTACCTTAATATCCCCTGCAAGTATTTTATTCCCCTCCTTATGACCACTGTTGAGCCAACAAGATTAGACAGATGCCTTTGTTCAGATGATAAACTGTGCAGTCTCGTTTTTACCATCCAAATCACGCACAAGCTCTTAGTTGGAATCAGAGAAAGGGGATAGTGCTTAAAGTGATTAAATTGTCGAGATGAAAACCCTCTTTGAAAAATATATTTGAGTTTATCAAGTAGACAATAACCATGGAACCGATAGCTTTAATTCCCCTCCAAAGGAAGATATGCTACGTATTTGTATCGATAAGAATGATCCGTCTACCCTGGCTGGGTTTGAACCCATAGACATCGGATCCTGAGACTGGTTCTTTACCCTAATAACACCAAGATCAACCCATCCGTAACTAAATTCGGGTATACCTTTACTTGTGTCCTATAACTTTAATCACTTGTCCATGGTGTGAATCAACTAAATATCACATTCCAGGGATTGACTTATTCACACACATGTATATAACCTAAACAATGATCTGTGCACGGGTATTAAGCCTGGTTAGCTCGTCCAAACCCCCTCCCCTCTTATCAGCTAGCAGTCAGAATCAAATATATCAGCGCCTCTATTATTCACGTAGTTTGTAACTCGCTTCTTCCCTCAATGGAACCAACCATCTTCCAAGTCAAGTTGACACAAGTTGCCGAGAGGCTAAGTTGACCAGAACTGACATTGCAAATTAGTTTGTCCTTTAGTTCTAATCGTAGTCTTGGGACTTGAAGCGGTTACGGAGGAATTGCATGGATGCTTTTGAATTTAATTTAATGAAAGGTTGTCGGTAGAGGAGTAACCAAAATGGCATAAGGGGTTGAGATATCTGATATTTAAATTTACAAATACCAAATTTTCTTTTTTCTGACGAGTACATTTTAATTACGTTAATCGTTTATTCCGACAAGATTAGAATAATGGGCTACTTTGTATATAGTGGCAGGGCCAACGAAAGAAGTTTATGCCTTCTAGGCGAAACTTAAAATTTGCACCACAGTTGTATTCTGTAAAATATGAATAAACCACACGCTCTTGCGTGACGCATAATAGTAATAATAGCTTTTCAAAAAACCGTATAAAAAAGAGGAATTATATAATAAAAAATAGATAAATATTTTTTTCAATTGGCGGAACCCTCCCCTATAATCTTTGTTTGCAAGACTATTATCCCTTCTGGTCTTAATTTTCTATAAATATGTTAGAAATATTTTAATTAAATATCAATTTCTTTTTTACCACATCTTACTACCTATATAAATTATAGGCATTAAATACCAAAGTGATTCACTGACAAAGTGACCCAAGGTGTCATAAAACCATAAAAGTGATTACATTTTAATCAATCTTATTTTTAAAATATTTTCTTAATATTAGATAGATTATTTCAATGTTATTTCTCTATTTAGAAATAATAACAGATTATCTGAATTAAATAATAATATTTTTGACACGGTTGGAATACGTACTTAGGACCTTTGCAACCTAGACGACCACCTAGGTTCACCTAATTGATGGGCCTGTTGTGGTTGTATGAACGAACAAGGACTGGTTGTTATTTTGGTAGTAGTATGCATTTAGTGTAATTTTAGTGTCCGAACTAAACTCGCCAATAAAATACCACTCACTTTCCGAGTTTAAGTTTTTTTGTTGAATGAAAAAACACTTACCTTAACAACTAAATGTAAATGTTTATGGGTTTTTACATATAAAATCAAGTGAAAAAATTGCTATGACTTGGTGTAAGACGATATTCGTATTACGGCTGTTGTTAGTAACCTAATCAGCCTTACATATGAGATATGGCTGTGTACTTTATAGCGATATTTTTAATTGTGTATCTAAAAATACTTTTACTGGTAGTTAAAATTATATTAATATATTTAAAAACTAATAAAGTTTAAACTATTGGTGCTTATGAATTATATATACCATGTATTTACTGTACATCCGTAATTTACGTATCATTATCTGTTTATTATGAATGTATTTACTGAGCCAGCTGTGCTCTATTCTTTGTTTTAATTAGTCATATTCATTATCACTAGGTGTCAGCACCGTACTGATATTTTGATATAATTCCCGCCTTTTTTACTCTAATGGCGCTAGGCTCGTTCATCCCGCGGTTTTCTTAGCATAACGGGTAAAAATGTGATCAAGCGTATCTGTTAGTCTTGGAACACGTAGCCATGAAACTCTCTCGTATGAAATAATTATTAAGTGCTCAAGAAGCAAGATTGGGGTGCTCCAGCTATCATATCATCACTCCAAGTATTCTCAATCACCATTCGCGAAGGCAGGCTAATAGTTAATTAATGGGTTTTTTCTTTATGTATGATAATTTAACGAATGTGTACAAAAGCTCGCTTGTTAAACACCGCACATTATCCTTTCGGGATGTATGCATAATTAAATTAATGGGTGGGGAAGAGGGAGGCTGAATTTAATGGAAGTGCACCAGCATAACCCGCTTTAGTGGCTGAACGGTCTAAGGCGTCACTCTTGTGTTGTACTGACCTGCTAATGACAGGGGATATTGAGGTTCAAATCCCGGTCGGGTCTAATGAAGGTGGTTTTTCCTAAAAGATTTCCCACTTTCCTTCCACGCACATGTGGGTAGATTACCTCTAAAATAGTAAGACTGATAATCAAAGGTAATAGAAATAACGCACCAGCATATATGTGTTGCGAAATAAAGTGTGTTTAGACTGTGAGTCATGCTATATGTATATTGTTTATGTATAGTATATATTTTATATATATTGTATACATAGTTTATATAGCATATATTGTAAATGTATATATATATGTATTTATAACATATATAAATATATACATACATACATAAAATATACAATTATTATTATATATACGTTAAATATTTTTATTCTAAGAAAATGATATATTCAGTACTCCTATATTAATTTTAGTTAAGTCTCACTATACCAACACTTTACATTCAAAAAACTATACTAAATCATAATTCTGATGATCGATCGGATTACTTTTTTACACTGAAAAATGGTGACCAGGTGGTCTAGGGTTAAGGTGTCGGACTTCTGTGCTGGGGTCCGGGGTTCAATCCTCGGTCCCGGCACAGATTTATCTGAGTACCAAACCCTTACTTCACCTCTGACAAAACGTGTATTAATCACAACTTGTGAATGTGGGGAATGCCAGGCCTCCACCGTGGTTCGGATCCCACATTAAACTGTAGGTCCTCCATTTCATCTCACAACTACCCTACCATTACACATTAACGTAAGTGCGTCCAACCCGAACGGGTAGTAAGATGCGGAGCTAATAATAATAAATAATAATACACTGAAAATAGTTATCACTTTNTACTTCATAAACTTATCACTAAGAGAGTACAATATTTAATTTCGGGTAATTGAAAAATGGGTTTGAAATGTAACATTTACTACTTATGGATTCACACTAAACTTATTCAACTGCTGGTGGGAAGGTGGTTTATCTGAGTCTGGCAGAATCTGTCATGGACGTGTGGAAATCTTCAGCTACTTAATTATGAACGATCAATAATTAATATAGAAGACTATCGAATACCACAGCCATCTGCAACTCGATTCCCTTATACAGGTGTCATTCTTCAACAAATTTAAATTACGATGGATTAAATAGCTTGCGTGTTCGAGTTCCTCCGTGAAAGCTGATTTAATACCCTTTTCGATAAAGGTCACTTAATCCTATGGTTGAGTTCCTCCACTTGGTGGGTTGGAGGGGGGGGGGATCTAATTACTTCACCTTGGTGGTGGGGAGGTGGAAAGGAGAAGGGGAGTTGAGTCCCTTCACGGCACCCGAAGGAATCGATTTTAAGTACAGTTTGTTAATTTCTACATATACTTATGGTTCTTACCCAACCTAACTTAACCTAACCTTTTATGCGTTAACGAATTTCGTTCTTATTTAATTTTTTAACGAAGTTGGTTAATTTCTACGTATACTTATGGGACTTACCCAACCTAACTTAACCTAACCTTTCATGCGTTAACGAATTTTGTTCTTATTAAATTTTGTAATTTACTGTGCGAAGATCCCCTCCTTGGGGTGTTGTGAAGGAACTCGACCATTACTATCGGACTATTTATCTCCGTGGAGGAACCTTACATCCCCGTAAATAGCAAAGATAAGCCTATTATATTTGTTAATTACACCTATAACCAAATCTAGCTGTCATATTGTTTAAATATGACACCTGAACACAGGAATAGAACTCAGGACCTTTGGCTCAGTACGCCAGTACTTTACCACTAATCTATCCAGGAGTCGTTCCGTGATCAGGCTCACTCTTCGTTCATATTTTGAACGCAGAGTACTGGTTTCATTTTAAAATTTAAAGAATATGATTAGATGTGGATATAACCGTAATCAACAAAATGTAATAGCGTTGCTATTTAATCCATCATACTTATATTTAAGTTTCGTCTCAGCTATCTTCCTCCCACCAAATGGTATATCTCGCTCTTCCTCTGTGGACAGAGTTTGCATCACAGCACCCAATCAAGGACGCGCGATGACTGAAAATCAATCTTGTTCAAGAGATTGGCTAGATCTAATTTTAATAATAGTGTTTCCTGACGAGGGCACAAATTAGGTAGACGTGTGTACAGAGAGATAGAGAGTGACAAGTTACCTTGCCTTCGTTCTGCCTGTTAATTGAATTATTACATTATCACTTTATTGTTTCATACTCCTTTTAGGTTGTATCCTTGTACCAGTTCCACTGGAAACAAGAAATCTCATACCATTGTCGTGTCAACATGAGGTTGTTAGACATACTAAAAGCTCATCTCTTATTAAAGCTGTTGTCAATGGTATGTTTATTAGTGATACAGAGTGTCCCAAACAAAACCGGGCACAAACAAACAGTATGTTATTTCAAAGTTTGTGTTCGAAATGTGAGTCACCAGCCGTTATGCACAGTTCTACCCTCGCCGACTAGTAAACGTTTATTTATTGACCAGCCTCGGTGGCGTAGTTGGCTAACGCGCTAGTCGTGTTGAGCTCGACTGCTAAGGACGGGAAGATCGAGGTTCAAATCTCGATCGGGGGAACTCGGGAGGGTTTTTACTAAATGGTTTTCCACTCTCCCTCCCCGCAAATGCGGGTTCATTTCCTCTAATTCAACCTTCCCAATTCCTAATCCATTAGCGCAATTAGTACTTAAAGCGTATAACCCGAACGGGTAGTAATACGCGGTGCTAAATAATAATAATAATAATAATAATAATAATATTTATTGAAACAATGCATAGTGGCTGGTGGTACACATTTCAAACACAGACTTTGAAATATTATACGTTTGTAGCTGGTTTTATTTGGAACACCCTGTACTAACAATCTAGTCTCAATCGTCCCCGAATTTTAGTTATGTTCTCCGATTTAGTATCCAATTTTTTTCACAAACTTATTAAATGCTTTTATGTAATTTAAAAGAAGAGACATTCTTAAGATAAAAGTCCATGACATCACCAGGGTGTCTATCCTTTTCAAAATAATCAAGGCATTATTATCATAATAAGAATGTATTCTGTAAATTTAAAATTACATATTATTACATTAATGGTTTCGATATTTAGGCTACCGCACTAATTTCATCTACCATATCAATATCAATTTCGTTCAAATATATCTATGTACTGTACATACATACACATATACATCGCTACAATTTAGTGACACTGTCCAACAGCATGAATATAAAAAACATGACCACAGTATGTATTATGTGACATTTAAATGACAATATCAATGTAAATTTTTTTTCGTGTGGCTTATATGACAGGTAAGGAGGGGAGGGGGGAGAGGGGCACGACATCTAGAATTGGTCGCCTGTATGTAGAATATTAGCCGCTCTGAGGGAACAGAACGTTTGTCTAGGGTACAACTATGAAGGTTGTCTACAGGTCGTACCATCAATGAGATGATGTGGTGGCTAGTATGAAGTTGTAGAGCCAGTGGGAGTCTTAATCTAACTTAAGCCTAACTTACCAAACCCTGATGACCGTTGGGATAATTAACACTGAAGGAAAAATACCCAGGGTACTAGCCGAGAGTCTAACCCGGGACCCCTAGACTCGGAACAAGGTGTACCGATCACTACACCATGGGGTAGGTTAGTGTTCAATTAACTCTTAATTTAAAACCATTCCCAAACAAGTATACAATGTCTCATTACAGGAGATAATAATTTTTATACTTACTCTATGGAATTAGGAATAAAAAGTTCATAGCCTCATTTAAAAAGCATGCCACTTAACCCTAACTTAAGCTAGTTCTACCAATGAAACAAATAGCCAAAGCTATTATTTATCCTTTTTTAGTGAGGATTACTTCATATAGATATCATAGTTCTACCAAGTTCACCTCATTACAAACTATCCCTATCTTGAGCTAGTTCTATCCAGTCAACCTCATTAAAGACTATCCCTATCTTAATCTAGTTCTATCCAGTCAACCTCATTACACACTATCTCTATCTTAACCTAGTTATATCCAGTCAACCTCATTACACACTACCCCTATCTTAACCTAGTTCTATTGTAGGTGACCTTGCAGTCTAGGGGTAAGGTGTCGGACTTCTGTGCTGGGGTCCGGGGTTCAATCCTTGGTCCCAGCACAGATTTATCTGACTGCCAAACCCTTCCTTCACCTCTGACAAGACATCATGTGAATGTGGGGAATGCCAGGCCTCCACCGTGGTTCGGATTCCACGTTAAACAATTAGCGTAAGTGCGTATAAACCGAACGGGTAGTAAGACGTGGTGCTAATAATAATAATAATAATAATAATAATAATAATAATAATAACCTAGTTCTTTAAATCTCCCTCATTAAACCCTATCCCTATCTAGTTCTATCCAGTTTACCTCATAACATCCTATTCCTATCATGAGCTAGTCCTATCCAGTCATTCTCATTACACACTATTCCTATACTAAGCTAGTTCTATCCAGTCCACCTCATTACACCCTATCTCTTTCCGGTCCATTCTAATGTTATCCTCCCATCTGCGTCTATATCTTCACAATGGGTTTACCAATCAATGCCTTGAACGTGATTCTAGATTCCTTTCAATTGCGCTGCATGTCCTCTTCACAATAACCTGCAAGATTTTACCACCCTTGCCAATGTCTGGTAATGAGTACAACGTAGGCCTGTGTAATTCATCATTATACAACATCCTCAACTATCTTCATCCCATTTTGGTCCCACCACAGCACAGTGCGTCCTTGGTTTGTGGATTTAGGATAAGGCCTTCAGATATGGATGGTAACTGCAAATATATATTGGGTAGGAAGTTGCGGAAAGCCCATAAGGATGTTCCTCCAACTTAGGTGTGTGGCTCTCGTTGTAAGAAATAAACACTAAGATGTGGTTTGGTAAACCAATTTAAGTTAATAAATCTGATATTTGTTTAATATAAAATAACTGATGGGTGGGATATCTATCAACCTCGTTATCTAACACAAACATTGTGTCTGAGGTACTGTCAAAGAGGTACGAACCAGTGGTACCACAAATTACATGTTTGAACAAAGACTACCGGTGAACGTAACGCATGGTGTCACACAACACTAACTATCTAATTTAAAATTACATGATAAGGGTGAATTTAAAGTAAGTGCTTAGGCATTCGTTTGTAAAGAAGATCAAATGAAATATCGCAGGAAAAAGAAAAAAACAACCTTCAGTGCAGGTGGCGGTCGTGGCTGGGCGTGATTCACTCGTCAATAATTGATTACCAGCCCGTTGGTTCAAAAGGGGAGGGTCATGGTGAAAAGAATGGGGGGAAGGGGTCCAGATAGGAGTGGCTTACTAGGGCAGGAGGAGTATGTATAGCTGAGTTAGTACATTCTAGTTTTAGTTTTTGAGATAAATGGATATGTTGGCGACAAGGCAGTAAATACGCATCGTGTTTAATATCTAGGTATTTAATACAATTCCGGGTATATTTTGGGCAGTGGTAGGAATAAAGGTTTGTTTTACAAGTGTTAGTTTTCAATATCCCTCCCTGCTTTACTTAACTAACCGATTTTTTGGTATCAATTATTGTGTTATGGCACGTGTGATGATATGTAGAAGGGGATTATGAATATGAGGAATCGCTTAGGTTGATTCGTTTAATGCAAATATTCTTAATCGTTGTGCTGTGAGGTTGGTCAGGGATGTCATGAGATTTTGAGTGGGAAAACATATTTAGAAAATACAAAAAACAAAATATAAAGAAAAGGTATTAATACAAAATAATGGGGGGGGGAAAAAAGGAAATTTACGAAAGATTTGTCTTTAAATGCCTCTCTGAATTGCATGTGCCACGTTACTCGATGCGAGATACACTAAAAGTTATTTATGACAAGAAGAATTGTATCATTGGCTGTTTTAGCCTTGGACTGATGTATGATTACCCTGACATACATAAATACATACCTATATCTAATCGCACCCTTCCCTTACAAGGTAGACAATAAACTGTACATATAGTTTTAAAAAAATCTCCTTACTTCGTTCATCCTCACAAATTTTCTCCACACTTCCCTATCCTTTGCATAATCCCTTTGTTTCAACAACATCTATACATCGAGTAAGAGATGCTCTTTTATTCTTAAAACTCTTGATGTTTCTATTTTTCACAAATTAGTCTACAACATTTAACCACGTCTTACACCACCAACCCCTTCCTTTTGATCCATACACTCCTTCATATGTTTGCCTCGTCATCCTCTCAACAAGTATCCTAATTTTGAGAGAAAACCAACAGACCTATTTTTTTCCCTTCTCAATTTCCCATCGGTACAAGAAAGCCTTCTTAGCTACGGCAACAATAAAATCCAAAGCAATAAATACACTTCTAAATATTGAGAATGATATTGCATTGTCATCCGATTAGGCCCGTCATCTAACTTTTGTAGTGTAAACATCATTCGCAAGGCTCACATTAAAAATAAATGTTTTCCTACTAAGAAATGTATTAGGTGCTCATTTTTAGTGCTCTTACATCGGGGTTGGCCAGTGTGCAAGTTTATTGATTTTCAGAACTATTATCCTATAATATTGTATTTATGTATTTTATTAGTCTTTTGTTATTTATATCATTCAATTAAATCGGTCTGGAAGTACTGTAAGTAAAAAGGTTTCTTTTATTTTAAAGAGTACAAAAATTAAAGCACTGTTTTTTTTTGTTTGTTTTTTTAGCATTGCGTATTTCTACCCATTCGGAATATACGGCTGTACTCATTACTCTGATGGTTTTAGGGATGAGTAAGGTTATAATTTTATAAAACATACCCGCAGTTGCGTGGAGGAGAGTAAAAAATCAATTTGTAAGAACCCCTCTCTGTTCAAACCTCGATTTCCCCGTCATCGGCAGTCTAGTCTACTACAAGTGTAGTGCTTTAGGCCGATTCTACACCAGCGGTTAAAACGCGGCGGTTTTGCCACTAGCTTACGCCCCCAAAATCTTGAATCTACATCTGACTGTCAAAACGTGACTGTTAAACAGCTATCAAGACTCTACTGATTCTACATTAGCGGTTTAAATGCCGCAGTTGTTGCTTCCACTTGTGAAGAGTGGTTTAAAAATGGACATTGTACTGCGGGACATATTTTCTTGGAGAAAACTCGCAAAAAAAGAACTCAAAAGAGACGTTGGTGGACTCACCCCACATTATCTAACCGTCTCTCAACAGGACAGTTTCATATTATGTTTATAAATCACAGAATGTACCCAGTAAAGTTATTTTTTGGTTCTATAGAATGTCTGTGGTTTCATTTGATGAACTACTTGGTTTAGTGAATGAAAATATTGTAAAACGTGATACCATCTTGATGAAGAGTATTTATTATTCCTGCTGAAAGACTTGTTGTGACATTGAGGCACAACTGCCTGGGGTAGTTTGATTCGCGTTTCTACCACAAGGCGGTTTTAACGCCTCTAGAGGTAGCGGTCAAAATGCTGGTCAGGACGAAAAATTATTTTCTAACTTGATAACAAATGTTTCATTCAAAGTTGCGGTTGCTAGCGTTTTAACCGCTAGTGTAGAATAGTCCTTGGACAATGCGGCCACCGAGGAGGTTTAGTAAATATCGTACTGTTAGTTGTATAATATGTTACTCTGAAACATTCCACTTTGAATCAAAAATATTAAAAACAAAACAATGTCGCAAATTCTAACACGATTGCCACTAGATTAAATTCCCTTCATAAGGGTGCCACGAGCATAGAAAGGTTGAGAATCTCTGGTTTAATGAATCCCGGGAATTGAGAAGATTGGAGTCTGCTCAAATTACCATAGCCACGAGTGTTCTTGATGGACGTGAAGTGCCATTGGAAATGTTCCTAGTTGAGGTTGGAATCAGGAGTTGCGGTAACTGGAGCTAGGTGAGGGCCAAGGGTCTAGGGACGCGACCAAACAATGGCGCAACCCTTGTGTGAAGGAGTTAGGGCACAAGGGACGTGGTCGAAGGAGAGATGGTCTATGCACGGATCAAATACCAAAGAAAGACATGAAAAACCCGCCATATTAGCGTAGCTGGCTAACGTGTTTGTTTCGTGTTAACTAGATTGCCGAAGATGGAGAGATCAAGATTTGAATCTAGGTCGAGTGAACTAGGGGGTGGTAGTTCATAAAATGGTGTTCCGCTCTCTCTCTCTCTCCACGCAAATGCGGGTTCACTTCCTCTAAAATTCAACCTTTACAATTCCTAACCCATTAGCGTAACTAATACTTATGCGTACAACCCGAACAGGTAGTAAGACGCGGTGCTAAATAATAATTTAAAAAAAGCATGAAAACTGTATGTTAGATGTTTTGTGTGATCTTTTCACCGTGGAGGTGAACGGATAGGTTGCCCAGTAACTTTTACCAGCCAGTTTCGATGGCTCACAAGAACATAAATTAGCAATTTATTTATTTTTTACCCGCCTCGGTGGCGTAGTTGGCTAACGCGCTAGTCGTGTTGAGCTCGACTGCTGAGGATGGGGAGATCGAAGTTCGAATCTCAGTCGGGTGAACTCGGGGTGGTTTTTCCTAAATGCTTTTCCAGTCTCCCTCCTAGAAAATGCGGGTTCACTTCCTCTAATTCAACCTTCCCCATTCCTAAACCATTAGCGTAGTTAGTACTTAAAAGCGTATAACCCGAACGAGTAGTAAGACGCGGTGCTAATATTATTATTATTTATTTTTTTATTTTCTTAGTACCACGTCTTACTACCTGTTCGGGTTATATGGTCTTACCAAATTATTTTTTAATATTATTTATTTTTAGGCCTACTTGCACCAATTGTTACCACTTTGACAATTTTTTTAAAATAAACATTTTTAACAAACGATTTTTTTAGTCTTTAAAATCACTACTTCATAGAAAGTGATTTATAATAGATCAAAGTGGTAACATTTGCTTTTGTGAATGTGGGGAATGCTAGGCCTCCACCGTGGTTCGGATTCCACGTTAAACTGTAGGTCCTTCATTTCATCTCACAATCACCCTACCATTACACATTAGCGTGCGTATAACCCGAACGGGTAGTAAGACGCGGTGCTAATAATAATAACATTTGCTTTCACAATCAAATAGTATTTTTTTTAAAGATCTAAAAACTGGTAGGTTGGGAAAATAGCCATTATAAAAAAAGTTTCTACTAAAAAATTACATATTATTCAAATGAAAGAGTTTTGGAATTATTTGTAGGAGTGTGTGCATATTACAATCAAAAGAATTATGCAAAATACAGTTTAAGTAACATATTACTATAGGTAAATTACAAAATATTGCATGGCTATTTTTTTAAACTATTTAATATTAAGAGGTTTTTATTTATTAGTATGGTCAAAAATTATTTCAAACATCATGTTAATGTAGAAAATTGGTTTTTATTTTATTACAAGTAACAAAAGTTATTACATAATTATAACAGACAATGATAAAAACCAAACAAATAAATTGTATATATTGTTATTATAGATATATATATATTACAAAAAAATGTTGTGTTAAAGAATATTTTTGTATAAACTTAAACTTAAATGATTGAGTTTAAAGCATAACAGAAATGGTATAGGTATGTAAACTATAACCCAAGTATATTTTCATGTATCTTTTATAAACTTTTTTTACTATTGGTAATAAAATATTTCTAATACTGGTATTTATGAATAGCCCCTTTTTAGAAGAAAATAATACCCTACTTTATTAAAATTTGAATATATCTTTGGTGACTGTTATATATCAAATATTTTAAGGCTTTACGATATACTTTTGAAATATATATTTTATTATTTGTTGGGTTATTATTTGTTCTCTTTTGATTAACTAAATTTTGTTCTAAAGCCCACATTATTCAGAAAATTCCCTAACATTTTCATTGTTAAATCATATAAACAATTTCATTATTATTAATTTTTAACTAGTAAATTATTAACACCCCAATTGATATAAATGTGTGAATCATATGATAATGAAATACTTATTTTAGAGACCCTATCGAGCAATATTTATTATAGAAAAAAAATGTGTATTAATCATAAAAGCAAAAATAGTTACCCAACAAAAATATGTTAAAAGTGTCTTGGTCACACATAGCTTAAAATTTATATAATTATCTTAATTATTTATGTTATCATGATCCCCCAAAATTGATATGTATGCTTAATCTTTGTGTAACAACACACACAAGATATTAAAACATTATATCTTAAATTGAAAGTACTGACTTAGGGCCTACTATGTATATACAATTGTTAGCAGTGTTTTTGATAAAATAAAATTATTTGCTGGAGGTGCTATAACAAATATTTCGTTGTACAAGTTTGTTTAACATAACTTCGGTCGGTAATTTATGTTGGATATGTCTGTTTATTGTGTAAATAATTTCCTTTAAGTAAATTAACACAAAGTTTATACGCATAATGTGTAAATTAAAACAATATATGGGATAAGACGTAGTTACGATAAATTTCTTACAGAGAGTTCTGAATAAATCAGAAATCTAACAATATTGTGAAAGAGAAACTGACATAAAAGTAAAGTAGTAATAATTAAAACAATTAATAACATATATTTTTCTCTTTCATAGTGACTTCATCGTATGAGCTAGACTATATTCTAGAGCGTCTTATATTCATGTCGTTAAGGTAAATAAATATTGTAGTCATATCATATTTTACTATGGTTAATGTTAAGTTCACATAAACCTTACAGGGATCTTTTACATTACACAATTAACCTGCTGGGATTGCTTCGATATTACCCTCTAAAGGAACTTGTGCTACAAATTTTTATCACTCTATAAAAATTCGTAGATCTTGGCTGGGTTTGAACCCATGAGCATCAGATCCTGAGACGAGCACAATACCCCAAAACCACTTAGGTCAAACAATTTTGACCAGTATTTATAATCCAGTTTAACCTATATTCAGGAGAAAGAGGAAGGTGCCATTTATACCCATACACACTCTGATATGTGGTTGTAGTTCTTCACATATTTATTTCCTAACATATCATTTGATAGGGTTAATAAATTCAAATATTTATGTGGGTACAATTCTAACTAGCGATAACAATATTAGATTCGAAAGTAGGAAAATAATACAGTCGGGAAATTTTGGTTACTACTCGGTCAGAAAGATGTTGGCGTCTCGTCTGCTGTCAACAAAAAATGTAAAACTCAAAATATACAAAGTGGTAATGTTATCGGTTGTTCTCAATGTGTGCGAAACGTCGCCTCTTACCTTAAATGACGAAAATAAATTTAGCGTGTACAAAAATAAGGTGCTTAGGAAGATATTTGGTCCAAAAAAAAGGGGGGGGGATTAAGATAATGGGGAGTTGAGGAGGCTACATAATAATGAGTTACATACCCTGTACTCATCACCAGACATTGTTAGGGTAGTAAAATGTCGCAGATTATGTTGGGCAGGTCATGCAGTGCGAATGGTAGTATCTAGAACCGCGTTCAAGGTATTGACTGGCAAACCCGATGGTAAAAGACCACTGGGAAGACCCAGACGTATATAGGAGGATAACATTTGGATAGTCCTGAGAGAGATAGGGTGTAATGAGATAGACTGGATAGAATTAGCTCAAGATAGAGATGGGTGGCGATGGATGTGAGGGATACGATGGGTGAATGTGAGTGTGTTAATGAACTTTCGAGTTCCTAATGCCATAAAGTAATTAAGTATTCCATAGAATACCAAAGAATCTAAAAACCGCGTTTTAGCTACCTATTCTTCCGACTACTTATCAATATTTGAAATAAATTTCTCGTGCTATTTTGGCATATCCACCTTTTGGAGGTAATTGATTCTTTTTACAAAAGTGGTCCTTCTTCTATCCTTTATTCTCTTTTTCACAGGTTTGTGTCTGTTAATTCATATTACTTTCCGTTATTCCCTTTTCATCCTCCTCTATCTCTTTGATTTATTTTATACTCCATCCAGTCACGATAGGTATTCAAGTTTCTTAATAAGACATATTTTAGGAGCTATAGTAGGCCTATTATAATCTAATTTAGCAACTTATGGGCTGATTCAAACAATGTAGATAGTTACTCTATTGTTTTTGAGCTTAGGAAGGTTGAATTTAGAAGAAGTGCACTAACATTCGGTTTACTAAGGGCGGATTTACTTCAATGCTTTTCTACTCTCCCTCCAAGAAGATGGGGTAGATTTCCTCTAAATTCAACCTTTCTGATTCCTAATACATTAGTGTAATTATGACATAAGCGTATATTCGTTACGTGCTGCTAAAAAAAAAACAGTCCCGTCTGACATTAGAGTGTCACCTTAGAATACACGGCCGCTGAAACGGGTCAAAAAAGAGCAATCAAACCCGTCCGAGTTTGTAAGGGTAGTTTTCAATTAATACATACAATTTCAATAATTACACTAATTGTAGGTGACCTGGTGGTCTAGGGGTAAGGTGTCGGACCTCCGTGCTAGGGTTCGGGGTTCAATCCTTGGTCCCGGCACAGATTTATCTGATTGCCAAACCCTTCCTTCACCTCTGACAAGACATCTTGTGAATGTGGGGAAATGACAGGCCTCCACCGTGGTTTGGATTCCACGTTAAACTGTAGGTCCTCCATTTCATATCACAATCATCCTACCATTACACATTAGCGTAAGTGCGTATAGCCCGAACGGGTAGTAAGACGCGGGGCTAATAATAATAGTAGTAGTAAGACGCAGTGCTAATAATAATAATAATAACTACACTGACCCCAATTTCTCTGTTGTCAAATGTAAAATGCCGAAAACAGCAATTCTATACTTATTTTCCTGGTTTACGCGTAATGGTATATTTAATTTCCCGGTTAATATGTCGTTAGATAGGTTGTTAGGGGGAAAACCCAGCTGACTGTAGAACTGAACCTTCATGCATGCATTAAGGCTGTACGGGCTCTTCGTTTCTAGCTTGAGTGGCTACAAAACTTGTTCCACCTATTTTTATTTATTTTTTCCCCTAGCCTTGTAAATATTCTCATTTTAGCGCCCAACATATAAAATGAGAGAGATAGAAAGAGAGAGAGAGAAAAAAAGCAATCTGCCAATCACAAACAACAGAAAATTACGCCGTAGCGAGGATTGTGGGTTGGAATAGAAAGGTGGTGGGGGTGGGGGTTGAGAGAACAAGGGGTGTAGGGGCTAGGTGGTGTGTGGGAGTCTGTAAGAGGAAAAGGGGATAAAGGAGAGGAAGGGAGAGATAGATGCCGTATAAATCCACACAGGCGAATTTTCTGCTCAGTTGAACCATACCCCCTACCCCATACCTACCCTCCCCCCCCACCCCCCTTTTTCCAACAGCTCGCACAACCAGCATTCTTGCTAGACCTCGCCTCACTAAAAAGCAGCACACAAGCACGATTTGTTCGGTTTGAGTAAAGCCTTTTGGGGGTCAGCCCCGATCAAAACGAATTTAAGGACCCCAAGTTTAGAGATTGCGAATAAAGTCACGAAGGAATACTAATTTTGCATAAACGAGCGCTTGGCAAATCGAGAGAAAATAGGAAAAAATTGTAATATCTATAATATTTTAAAGTTTTCTTAATCCATGATGACGGTATTATACAAACTATGATCGAAAATAGGTTTTACCATGTTGAATGGGTTTTTTTTTCCTACTGTGGGGAGGGGTGACATTTGAGAAAGGGTTACCACATAGCTATACCGTGAATCTACCGTTAACCCAAATTATTTTAAAGTTTGTATCCAAGTTTTTGTTTAGTAAATAATATTATTCTTACTTGAAGTATTTAGCGTGCACTTTCTGAACCAAACTTATTATATCAGTACACGAGAATTTCTATGAGTGAGAGCGAAAGGGCTTAACAATTTTTCCGGGAATTGATTTTCACATACTTGCCAGGGTTCTTTTTTTATATGCCACAATCGACATGGAACTGTCAGATTTACCTCCCTTCAGAAGGAAGTTGCGCTACGGATTTTTATCACTCAAGAAAAATCCATCTACTCCAGCTGGGTTTGAACCCACGAACATCCGGTCGTGAAGGGAGCACTTTACCTCAATACCACCAAGTTCACCAATTTAACCAGTAATAATAGAACTGTGAACTTTAGAACAGTATTAACACTTAAAAAATCTAAAAGCTCAAATAAAGTAAAATCCTAATCATTGTAAAAATATCAACCGTATTATCGTTACAAAATTTATTTTCTTTACTTAATACCGACGCAAACTGGCAATGAACCCTTGCCTTAGCATGTAGTATTACAGTACGATTGTGTTATAATGTAATTTACCTGATCACGTAACAAGAAAATACATCTCAAGGTTTTTTACATGGTTTCATGCTAAAAAAAGGCTAATAAAAATACTAGCTATGCATTTGTATAGTGGTCACGTTGTCTAAGGTGTGAGGCCCACTTGGCTTGAATCGCCGTTGCTGAATACGTTTGTGTTCAATTCTTTGTTTTCCACTTATTATTTCTACAAACTAATGATCAGGTTCCGGATTTGATGACAATTTGTAAATTTAAAGGAATTTTTAGAATTTTTAAGGTCATTCTATGGATAATTTCTTGAATTTTTCAGGTCATCCAAGTTATCCTTATAGGGGAATACTTCCCTTAGATCTACCTTATTAATAATGTAAATTATACATACTAAGCAAAATTGACCTTATATTTAGATTATTAACATAATATTTGTTAATATGTACCGAAGTAGTGGTTGGAATGACAGTTCTGTCTCACTTTCTCCCATAAGGTTAACATTATTATTATTAGCACCGCGTCTTACTACCCGTTCGGGTTATACGCACTTACGCTAATGTGTAATGGTAGGGTGATTGTGAATGATCAATAATAATGTGAAGGATCAATGTTATTCTTATGGGAGATAGTGCTCCATCTCATTCAATGAGGTGTATCAATGTTAACCTTATGGGAGAAAGTAATCCAGAACTGTCATTTCTACCACTAATTACAGATATAAAAAGAAGATAATAGTTAAAATTGATATGAGGGTAGGATATCCAATAAATTTACTTTAAAAAATTGCTTTCGAGTTAATAAAAAATGAAACGTATTATATATTAAAAAAAATTATGGGTGTTAACAATAATCCTAAACAATTCCAGATTAAGTGTAGTTTATCAGTCAGGAGGGGCACTCAAACTCAAGAATAGTATTTCAATTACAATTTCTGTTTTTCCAGGAAAAATAAATCTTTGGTTGTGAGACTTTAAAAATATTATGGTTCTGAATGAAAATGTTTTTAAAAGCTGTGAAAAATATATTCAGGGTACAGCTAAGGAATTACTCTACATCCTCACTGCACGTTTTTTTAAATTTTAGAACATAAAGTCACTATTATACTTGTAATGTAAGCTCAGAAAGTCTTTATTATACTTATGATGTGAGCTCAGAAAGTCGTCATTATAATTAGTATGTGAACTCAAAAATTCGCTATTATACTTATGATGGGAGTTTAGAAAATCTCTATTATACTTATGGCCTCATATTGTCTCTATTATACTTGTGATGTAAGCTTAGAAAGTCTTTATTATACTTATTATGGGAGTTGGCCACAAGTTTAGAATATACCAGCTAAACAGTAATATGTATACAAATGAGCTTCATTCAGAGGCGGTGGAAACTTATTTGTATAAAAGGAAAGGGGGATTTAAAGAAATTTAAAAAAATTGGCCACCAAATCAAAGGGGGGTTCCCTGAAAATGTTTGAATTCCCCTATGAGCTATTTTCGGAGGAGCTCATCTAGAAATATTTTGAAAATAAACTCCTTTCCAAGATATGTAGAGTGGTTCCCAGAAAGTTTTCAAAATTTTTTATACCCCTAAAAGTTAATTATTATAGTTGTGCTTTCCTCTTTTTTTCCCCGAGACTTTTATGTTGAAAATTGGGAAGTTAGCTCATTCCTCATTTCCCTACAGCTGGTTGGTGTACATACACACATGTTGAAAATTAAATATTTCTAGAATATTTTTGAAGTGGTCTTTGCCTGGCAAGTGTTTTAAATTTATATACCCCCTATAAGATATTAAGACTTGTCTTCACCTTTGTATTTAAGAATTATTCTCGGACTTTTTTTTCCCCCGATGTACCAAATTCAAAAATTATTCCCTGAATTCCTGATAAGTGGCAAAAACAAGTATACGTTGAAACATGTATTGTAAAACACTCCCAAGGTGCTCATTTGTTATATTAAATTGTTATATTCATTTATAAAATAGTTAAAGGTTTTGAAAAATTATTCTTAAGTAAGCTACTCATCAACGAAATTATATTCCCCAAAAAAGTATTTGGTGATATTTTTCATGTCGAACAATGTTAAGATACCCTTTTGGAAACAAAGCATTAGACTCTAACGCGCTACTCTCGCAATAGACTAGACTGCCGATGACGGGCAGATTGGGGCTCGTATCCAAGTCGGGTGCACTGAAGGTGGTTTTTCCTAAAGGTTTTCCGCTCTCTCTCCACAAAAATGTGGGCAAACTTCCTCTAAAATCAACCTTCCTAATCCCTAAAACTATTAGAGTAGTTATTACATAAGCGTATAACCCGAACGTATAGCAATACGTGGTGCTAACAAAAAATAATTTAAAAAAATGCATTGTATTTAATGCGGAACGTTCGTGAATCATATGATGATGACCTTGAAACAAACCCAAACCATAGACATATATTTACCTTGGAACTAGCCAAGAGCATGATGGAGTGATCGTTTTTATTATATTATCCTTGTACTGGACCGTAAACGTGATTTATAAAGTCGGAGTTTACCTGAAAAGTTTGTGATCAAAATAATGTTTTCAATTAGGTGTCTAAAATATGGTTAAGTTTTAAGAACAATACTTATACTTCTAATCTACCTACACATTTAATTATATAGTTGACGTTATTTATTAGTATAAGTTTGCATGGCGGAACACAAATAAACATTTTTCATTTATGATATCATGCACCAAATTATTTCTTTAGTAAAACAAATAAAGTTTCTTTATGGCATGAGGTAAATTTTACTACGAATAAGTATACTTTTAGTGGTACTTTAAACACATCGTTTATAAAAGACTATTATAATCGAGATTTGGATGTTTTATTATTTATTAAGATATGTTTATGTATGACTAGACGTATTATACAATATGGCTAGCCCTTGTATTTTACTTTATTTTCTATTCCTCTTATCATGATCTTTATTTAATAATTTTATAAGCTGATATTACATAAGAGTGAGGCTCCTTAACCTAACCTAAATCAAACTTATAGCTAATTCATTTACAGCTTGGATGCTACATATTATCCTTGTTGACCTACGGGATGTTTTTACTGCCGGTGAGGCTCCTGCAATTTCCAGCATTCAGGCCAGTCGATGTCCTGGTCGCCCATCAGTACCGGCCTCTGATTGCACTTGTTGGCAAGTGGTCTGAGGTCATGGGGGCTCTTTAGCCAATCCAATCATTCTTCCCCTGCATGTCTCTTTGCTGTTATCTTTTGCTTGCCAGTACATCTGAGCCAGGCTCCGTTTGTGAAGGATATTGCTGCACCTGCAATCCCGGACTCCAACCCCTGTCCTGAGCACATTTCTCCAGGATACCTAGAGATAATGAGATATTAGGCTTTTCCGAATCTCATTGTGTTTTTAGTTTTGGACATCAGGAAATCCCTCAATTTGTCATGAAATGCTTGTTGATTTTTTTAATTTTTTTTGTAAACTGGGGGATTAGCTGACTTATGAGTCTAGACTGCACCCAATAGGGAACTGCAGGTCTTACGGAGAAAAGTTTTATCTTCGCTCTCAATTATGTCAGAAAATGTTTCTGGGGTAAGAAGGGGCTACTGGCAACCTTGACCAAACCAGCGTTGCTAAACTTGTCCCATATTTGAGGGGAGGTTGACCACACAAAAACGGGAAAATGACAAAGCTGTTTCCCAATAGTAGCCATGCAGTTACCTCAGCGATGATATCCAGTGTATAAATATGGCCATTAAGCTATGAGGATATTATGATGAGGGATACTTATGAAATTCACTAACTTTAGCTTGGATATAAGATGGGAAAACAATCAAAGAAGCTAGTATGTGAGAAACTGTTCTTAATGCAACCTAACTGGATTTGAGCTTCTACCTCAAAATTTATCAAATTCAGAGCATATTAAATCACCCAGACACAGGTTTTGGTCAAGAAAAAGACGTAATCTCATTGTAAGCAAGGTGCAATAGTCAACTTGTTGAAAGTAGGCTTCTGGGTTATTGGTAAAGTTTTGAATGATGGCTTCAATGATTATACTTAATTTATTCTTGTAGAAACAAAAACAGAAATAAAGATAATTCTCCTCACATATGAACATGTTAATTTCTCTCTCATAGACGGGGTTTACAATAGTACCTTAAGGTTCACCCACTAAAGCCATGCTCAGGAAATTATTACATTGGAAAAAAAATTTCTCAATACTCATTTTGTAATTTCTACAAACTACCAGTCCGTAATATACCCCATTTTATACAAGTGGTTTGATTATATTTAATATTTAAAAATATTTTTAAAAGTCTATCACACTCTAGGACAGGTAGCTTTACTATACGTCTGTTAAACTTGGTCAATAATATTTTATTGTAGTCGGCTTGTTCTCTTCTCGCTGCGAACATAAGGTCTTGTATCTTTCTTTGACTATAATTTATATTGCTCCCAGTTAAAAAGAGTTGAATGTGTTCTCTTCTTTTATCTGTTTCTCCTTCTGAATTCAGCTAAATTCCGCAAAGGAATTCCCTCATTGAAGAAAACTCGTTGAAGAGTTTAGTTTCTGTTATGATTCTCTTTAATGGTAACGTTGATTAAAATAGTTTAAATTAGATATATTGTCGTCATAGGAGGGGGATGTGGGATAGCGTGATTATCTATGATATAAAATTCTATGTGTAGAATTTCATTACGATTTCGAAGTGATATTGGTTCAGTTCCCTACAGCTATTCATATCAATTATTTTGTTTCGCGATGTTATGTATTTTAAGACATGCTTTACTAGCTAAAACATTAGGACTAAAAAGTACTAGTATTATGAAACAAATGGCATTGTTGCAGAAACATATTTGTAAAAATAGTCGCATTCTGTCAAAGAGCACAAATGAAATAATATACACTGTTACAGAAATATATTGGGAAAAGAGGAACCTCTCATCCACCAAAGTGATAGTAATAAAATTTCTACTACCCAGACAATAATTTTAAAATATATTTGTTAGAGCTGGAAGCTATTAGTTTTATAAAAATATTGTTTAGTTATGTGTTTTTTAATATTAATATTACTACAACTTTATAATGATACGTTCTTCCATATCTCAAATAGTTGTGGAGATTTGATCAAAATTGGAAATATCCGTATTTTCATTGAAAAATGAGAAGTTCCGTTTTGTTTTTAATGGTAAAGTGTCTAAGTAAGGAATTTAATCGAAATCGTTGAAATGGATTTTGAGAAAATCGAGTTTTTTGTTCATTACTACCCTTAATAATTTTAGAGTTAGATATATATTGACAAAGAATATCCTGGGAAACCTTATAAAAACCCTAGATACCAAGTCTTAGCCCGATCGACATTTATAAAAATCTCAGGTCCGATTTTTTTGATGATTACAATATTTCACTATCTAAGAATTCAAGATAAATTAAAAATAGGTAACAGAAAACCTTCATTTTAACTTTTTCTGATTAATATTTTAATAATGTTTTGAGTCCCTTATTAATTGAAATAAATACACACATTTTTCTCTTTGAGAATGAGTTTTATTTAATCTTTACCGATATTACCAACGATATTCTTAACCCATGGAAAATTCAATCTTATCTTAACTCGATAAGATCTTTTCTACTTTTAACCTCTGCATACTTCCAGTCTATCTTTCGAGAGATGTGATCTAGAGTCCCCTTATCCTCAGGATACTTATATCCTACCTTAAATTAGTGTGTGATTTTGTTTCTAAACTGCTAGGGCCATCAATTTCGTAAAAATATCATCACAGCTACAACGCATAGGATTACGTCATGACTAGGTCTGGCTTACTATACATGCCATTAGGTGTACAGACTTAGCTCCACGGAACTATATTGCTGCAAGGAGGAATACTGAGTAAGGTGAAGTGATTATGACCATGATAATGACTCATTCTTTGACGTGTGGAATGAGCAGTTGGCAAGAAAACTCGCAAGTTATGAGCTTGAAAACCGCAGGTTATACCAAAACAGACCTAATTTGGAAATGTTTCTACTGTCGTGTGTGTGGTGTGGCGTTGAGTATTTTGCGACTGAGTTTTCAATCCAACAACAATGTAAAACCGATGACGATGAAAATTATTATAAATTTATTTTTATAATTCTGCACAGCGTTTTAATACCAATAAGGGCTATTAGCATAAATACACTAGTTATGTAGGATACGTAAAGTAGGATTTTAAATTAAACCTACCATTATGTGTGGAGATGAAAACTAGAAGACAATTGTAGAAAAACTCACTAAATTTGGTAGAAATTTGATCCCTGACTTTCCCGTCAACGATAAACTAAACCAGATGAAGTTGACTTTCAAGCTCACATGCCCAAAGATCAGCAAAAATGTTCGACCTCTAAGTCGAGTACTTTAACTGTACCTCTATCAAACCAGGACTACGCCGAATGTCGTCGGGTCTTTCTTATCTGTCACGTAGACACATAAGGTGTTCTTTTTTAAACCAAGATTTCTATTCTTTCAAGTGGAACACAATTTATGTGTTCGTGTTCAAATTGTTATGTCAAAATGTTAATTATTCAGCTGAGTTCTACAAAAGTGTTCGTTGCAGGACATTTCCTGATTTATTTTTAATATTGCTTTATTTTGCATTTACATTAATAGATAGGCTATTTTAATTGGTAAAATTACTTTCAATACAAAAATATATTTTTATTATTATGTGCACTGCATCTTACCATCCAAGCATGATATTCCGGAAACTGACACAGATAAGAAAGGAATGAATTAGGTGGAATTTATATTAAATCTAGCTTAATTTGCTTGGGCCGTGGGGACTGAGAGTGAAACAATTTAGTAAAAATCACCTCAGTGGTAGGGACGTACGTAGCTCAAAATTTGACCTCTCCATCACCAGAAAAATAGACTAGATCTTACTGATATCTTTGTGCGTATTCCCACTGTGTAAGTATAGTTAATATTATTCTTGACTTAAGTTAGGGAGCTATGATAAAGAGGCGTAGTTTGGAGGAAGCGCACCCACTTAATTGTGGAGTGAGGTTGAGAAAGTCACCATGAAAATCACATGTGGAAATACATCTTTAGTGCACCCTGACGAGATATGAATTGTGATTTCTCCATCAATGCAAAAAAGGAACTGCCAATGAAACACCTAGGACATGACATCTCCTTCAATGGAAACCAAGTGTATTGCCAGTGGAACATATGAGATGCGACTTCTACGTTAACGGAGACCAAGCGCATTTCCAGTGGAACATATGAGATGCGACTTCTACGTTAACGAAAAACAAGACCGTAAATTTCCAGTGAAACATCTGGGACGCATTTCTGCGTCAATGGAAACAACGTACAATGGGAGTGGAACGTCTGAGACCCCTCAACCACTGATGTGATCATATCTATTGTTGGACCTTGTTGTGATAGAAACTTGATTGTTTAAACTTGATCGACTATATGTCCTGATACCAAGGTCAAATAAAACTTGGCGATATCTAGCTCTACCACGTGGTTTACACTTCTCATTCTAGATGAATTTGGCCAAGTTCTCCTTAATAGCAACATCCTAATTCCCTTACTTAGATAATTTTGAGATGATAGCAGATATCAGTGTGATTAGTACTTCAACCAATAACAATAATAATATATAACTGTACTTTAGTATTCCTTTAGCAGTGGCCAAGTAGTCTAAAGTGTTATAAAATTAGTACCAATAATCGTAATTGTCCGAGAAGTTTTTGTTTGAACACCAGCTGCGCACATGAGGAGAGGCTTCTTAAAATACAAAATTATTTTCAACAGGTCTTGTGTTTTGTTGATTCAAAAAATTAATCAGGTTGATGTATCTAAAAAGTGTTATTATTATTTTTATTATTATTATCGCTTGTCACTATATTTTTTATTCATTAAAAAACTAACAAACACATAACAATTCATCGCTTATCCATTAGGAGCCATTAACTAAATAAATGGCCCCCTTCAAAATGAAACAGTATCCGTTGTCGTCCACGTTATTCAGTCAAATTTCCTGTTTCGATCGATTTGTGGTCATCGTTGACAAATGGTTTTCCAAATAAACTCGTGTATCGTGTGCCACAACTAGCTTCGTATCATTTGATGATCAAGTAATTGAGTTGGAAGGACCGCTTTCCCCTCGGCTTGGTAGGGAATTAGGTTTTCTGTTGGTGACAGTGAGTATTTCTGGTAGGGACAATCAAACGTAACAATAGTTTCATTTGGGAAGGTTTCAATTCTCTTCTGATGACAGCAGTGATTTCTGGTAGAAGAATAACCGTAACAATAGTTTCATTTGGGAAGGTTTCAATTCTCTTCTGATGACAGCAGTGATTTCTGGTAGAAGAATAACCGTAACAATAGTTGCCTAAGTGAATGTTTCCATTCACTTCAGGTGGGAGCAACGGCTTTTGGTAGGAAGAATAAACTGAATATTATAATTTGTGAATGTTTCAATTCTCTTCTGCTGAAGGCGAGAATTTCTGAAAGAGAAAATTCGACTAATTAATATGTTTATTTGGAATGTTTTAATTATGTTTAAAAAAAATTTACAATACATATTAAACAAAATTAGTAATTCTTATTGGGGAACACACTCTTGATGGACTCCTAATCCATATTTGCTTTCCTACTCATGGGATCATATAAATCCTACTCTTCTAATTTATTTTTTATTTTTGTATACCCCCAGGGTGTAAAAAATCTCTAGGACTTACCTTTTAATAGGATTAGTATAAATTTAGGAGTTGAATGCCACTGAAACATATTTGAGTATTCAGAATTGTTTGTTATGAAATAGCAATGGTTTAGAGACGATATATTTTTATAAAGTATTATGCTAGCGTTCAGTATACAAAATTTTCTTGAAAGATTATCATACATAATTAACGGTGGTCTGCTAGAAAGGTTTGCAATTTACTAGTATATCACCAGAATAGGTAACAAAGCTAAATTTTATAATTCTAAATTATTATTTTTCCTTGACATAAACAATAGTTAATAGTATAGTGATAGTCTTAATATTATAAACATACATATTTATCAACTAAATACTTTTCGACATACTTATAATAAAGTATTTATATGGTAATAATATTGCACTTCTGGACTACATCACTCGTAGCCCTGTAACGGAAAGATCAGCTAGTACTAATGTACCGTTGACCAGGAGACACCCGAATGTACTAACGTACATCCTTTCCGTGGAGGCTCTTTCCATGTCCCGATGAGATGATATGAGGTGAGGGTGATAGTGAGTATGAGGGTGATAGTGAGTATGAGGGTGATAGTGAGTATGAGGGTATTGAACCAGTGGAGACACTTAAACCTAACTACCCAAACCCTGGTGACCGTTTGGGTGATTCCCCTTTCGGGAAAAATACCTACGACACCAGAAAGCAATTGAACCTGGAACTACTATGCTTGTATTATTATTATTATTATTATTATTATTATTATTAGCACCGCGTCTTACTACACATTCGGGTTATACGCACTTACGCTAATGTGTAATGGTAGGGTGATTGTGAGATGAAATGAAGGACCTACAGTTTAACGTGGAATCCGAACCACGGTGGAGGCCTGGCATTCCCCACATTCACAAGATGTCTTGTCAGAGGTGAAGGAAGGGTTTGGTAATCAGATAAATCTGTGCCGGGACCGAGGATTGAACCCCGGCCGCCAGCACAGAAGTCTGACACCTCACCCTAGACCACCAGGTCACCAACCCTATTCTTGTAACCAGGTGCACTGACCATCACACCACGGGGCCAGTTATTTACATGGTAAGGTTAATTTGTTCAAATATTAAATATCAAGCTCGTGGTCATTTTGATGTTTCAATACAAGTATGTTCGATATTCATTAATTAGCTCAAAGGCTAGCCTACCTATAACGAGAAGGGAAGTGAATTGGAAGGCAACCTCACCCCTCCCTCCTACATCCGCTTACACCCACCCACACACGCCAATTGAAATAAACGATAAAATCATGTTAGTAAGCCTACCTGAAAACTATATTAAAATATAATGAAATTTCAAATAATGGCTTATTCTCACAAAGATCATGCAACACATTTATATTATTAATTATATTTTAAGTTAAGTTGTAAACGAAAATAGATTTTTAATGTGGCACTAAGGAAAATCAAAAATTCACTACCCTTTTGTTATTTTACAATTTTATGTTTGGAAAATCATTTTTGAAGAAAATTCATACTTACTGTATAAAAATTAGGACTAATTCCAATAGGGTTCTATTCTGACTGTACACAAAGCCAATACAAAATATTGAGGTGGATTTATTTTAATTTTTGACCTGTAGAATGTTTCTATACTTACACCGTATTTACCAACAAATAGCTGCATAAGTCAAAACTCTTTTACGATTTTTGACTTTGATATGTCAGTATAATCAAGTATTGTAGATTACGGTGGAAAGGACATTCAGCGTGAATGGGAGGTT
Organism: Timema monikensis; assembly: GCA_902151445.1. Taxonomy (NCBI): domain Eukaryota; kingdom Metazoa; phylum Arthropoda; class Insecta; order Phasmatodea; family Timematidae; genus Timema; species Timema monikensis. The sequence continues at coordinate 292,627 of CABFVZ010000539.1, forward strand.
CTAGAACTGTGTTCAAGGTACTGACGGGTAAACCTAATGTCAAGAGACCATTGGGAAAGCCTAGTTGCAATTGGGGGGATATCGTTAGAACGTATATGAAAGAGATAAGGTGTAATGAGGTGGACTGGATAGAACTAGCTCAAGATAGATATAGGGTGTAATGATGTGACTGGATAGAACTAGCTCAAGGTAGGGATAGGTTGTAATGAAGTGGACTGAATAGAATTAGCTCAAGATAGGAATGGGGTGTAAAGAGGTGGGCTGGATATAACTAGTTCAAGATAGAGATGGGGTGTAATGAGGTGGACTGGATATAACTAGCTCAAGATGGGAATAGGTGGCGTACTTTTGTAAGTGCGACAATGAGTTCCTAAGGCCATAGCGTTAGTAAGTAAAACATGAAATTTAATCTAAGAGAAACTATGTTTATATACGGATCTAATTCTTTTCTGTCATATAATATGAAAGTTTATTTGGGCTTCAAGATAAATTTTCCCTGATTATCTCATTTTATTGGCACACATGGGCTGAAATATTGGTAATTTAGCACACTCCTCTTTAAATACTCTGAAACGTAATGCTAGGTATGTGCAGTGTATGATTAATATTTTTATACTTGCTCGAATCTCTCTATAAGCATATGCATAACATTATACATATTTTACTATCCCTTTTGCAGGGCCTTTGCAAACAAAAGAGTTCTTATATAGTTAACGGGAACGTCTCGTTCATAATAATAATTTAATAACTTAAAAGATTTCGTTACATAACAGATGACCTACACAAAGTCTAAGAATATAAACACTTAGTCAAATTGAAACGTCAAGCCACTAAAGATGTAGTATATTGTTAGGAACTAAAGATAAATTATGGATAGATAGTTTGGAGACCTTCAAGTATATTCATAAATACATGAATGAGTAAATATGTGTTGGCAATAGCAAGTCTTGAATAAAAATAGAATATAGAGGGTGTTTTAAAATGTCAATCACAAAAAGTTTTCTTTTAAATTCATTGCAATTCAATATAGTTTTAAAAATATTTTGTATTTTTTTCAGTTAGACACATAGATTTTGTTTTAAAGTTTTTTTCATTGGAGTTAATCATACAATAACTATAAAATGATATCTAGACGATAGTATTTAGTAATTTAAGAACCAACAGTTTCTAGAGTTTTATTTAGATATAGGGCCGCATACAATTATTATTTCCAGTACAATTGTAGTTAATTACAGACTGACAGATAAATTCCTTTGAAAAGCCAAAAATATGGTCTTACACCCTAAACTGGAAGGTTAGCCCATCTTACTACTCCACTCATATTTGATGAATGCAAATTATACACCAAATAAGTATTTCTCAAATTTGTTTACATGTGTGGAACCCTTTGAAGTATATCTTATACCTCACGGCACTATTGTCATGAAACATACATATATCTAGGTGTTAAGAATGAAAGTAGTTATTAAGCCGCAGATACACATGCCAGGAGAAAAGCATTATAGTAGCGAGTATCTTGCATAACAGTCACTTGCTTGGCAGTTATTATTATTATTATTATTATTATTATTATTATTATTATTATTATTAGCACCGCGTCTTACTACCCGTTCGGGTTATACGCACTTACGCTAATGTGTAATGGTAGGGTGATTGTGAGATGAAATGAAGGACCTACAGTTTAACGTGGAATCCGAACCACGGTGGAGGCCTGGAATTCCCCTGCTTGGCAGTTATTTGCATGCCAATGGGCACGACTACACAATACACAATGGTACACATGCTAGCTAATGGCATGCTCTGTGCTAGTAGCTGCAAGAGATATAAGTTTCAGAAATTATAAATGAATTGATTAGTGTGATAGTAGTAATAATGAATGAATATAAAATTAATTTTGAAATTCAATTAGAAAGTACAACAACAAACAAAAAAGCGGAACAGACATATTTAGGAGAAAAAATGGATGAGCAGACGTTTAAGTCAAGTTTAGGTCGTAAGTTTGAAAGTGAAAAACAAAACAAAAACTTCCCTAGAACACTCAAAACTTATTGAGAAAAGTTAAAACTTCCAGAGAAAACTAAACACCGAGTCTCTGTGCCCAAGAGCGACATGCGTCATCTTTGCAGTCGCGTCATGTGACGCTGCGTCACCGCTAAAAGCAGCTCACAAAAGGCCCAGTGCCCACGAGCAACGTGCGTCATCTTTGCAGTCGCGTCATGTGACGCTGCGTCTCAGCATTACTTTGATTCGAATGATGGAGTTCACACGGGACGCGAGGTCTGGCGTCAAGTTGGCGTCATTGTTGCGTCAAAAATAGTGACGTGGGCTTCCACAAAACGCGGCGGTGACGCTACCACTCAGCAGCAGTGCACAAAAACTGCGCGCGTCATTGTGACGGTAATCAGTGAACAGTCAGAATGGAGGATGAAATAGTGAAATAGACAGAACTTCTTATCAACGAGGTGAGGGGTAGATCTGTCATTTGGTAGTTGTCCCTTGAAGAATACCACGACATAAAAAAAAAAACAAGCAGCATGGATGGAGCTATGCAAGACGCTACATCCAAATACTGATAAAATGGAAGCCTTAATGATAATGCTAAGACAACTTGGCGAGTTCTATCTCAATTTTTTTTTTAATTATTTTTATAAATTGAGAAAAATTATTTTCTATATACAGTGTAACTTCGTTTTCAAGGACTAACTGGGACTATTAGTCATCTGGATTATCCAAATAATCCGGAAATTATAGTAAAAGTGCATTAAAACTAGATACATTACTACTACCTACCATTTATTTTCACAATAACAATTCATAAAATACTTTAAAATGTCACAACCACTGTTCACTTATAAAATAATGAGTAGAGACCCAATGTTAGGCAAAATGTCTTTAAATATAATCATAGAATTCAATGTGGAACAGAGTTGAAATTTGGAATTTAATATAAATTCCAAAGATCAACTAGAGTAAGATATGGACCTTAGAATGAGCAGAAAATTGATTGAAATGATGAAATATACTATATATTCATCATAATATGAATTAAGAACATATTAAATTAATACAATTCACACATATATATATGTGAATTAATACAATTCACACACACACACACATATATATATATATATATAAACACATTAAAATAATATAATTTAAACTTGACAGTTTAAGTCAAGTGTGAGTATTGGCGTAAACAGACAGATTGTATAAGTGTTAGAATAGTAGAAGTTTATAAATTAACAATAATAAAATGATGTAAAATTATAGGTTAATCTGAATTGAATTAAATTGAATTCTATTCTTATCTGATTTAATGCCCTTGTTCCTTTTTCTTTAAATGCTGGTACATTCCAGCCAAGGTTCACGACATGTTACGGCGTTTTACGTCGACGCCATCATCAGGACAGTTAACGACTCATAATGTGAGTCCTTCAGCTGTGAAGAACAACACTGCCTTTACATTGTTGTTACAGATATCATTAAGATGACTTATAAGTTAATGTCAGGGTATTAGAGTTTTGTACAGCAAAGAGAAGTTTGCCTTTTTTTTCCGTTCCCGGAGTGTACTTATCACGGTCATAGCTTCAAACCGACTGAGACCGAGAGTTGTGTCCAAATAGACGCAAGTCTTTAGTGTGCACCAGGCCTAACGTATACTGACGCACCAGCAGAGCATGTTTGGACATGCCAGCCCTTCGCACGCTGCTAACCCCTCCCCCCCCCTCCCCCCTTCCCTATGTCCCACTAGCACAAGAAATAGAACAACTTGTGATTTACTGGTAGGCCGATAGAAAGCATGCAAACTACTAGCAAGCGCACGATACACATGCCTCTGGTTTGTTAGTTGCCAACTAAAATAATAATATTAGCACCGCGTCTTACTACCCGTTCGGTTTATACGCTTTAAATACTAATTACGCTAATGGATTAGGAATTGGGAAGGTTAAATTAGAGGAAGTGAACCCGCATTTGCGTGGAGGGAGAGTGGAAAACCATTTAGGACAAACCACCCCCAGTTCACCCGACCGAGATTCGAACCTCGATCTCCCCGTCCTCGGCAGTCGAGCTCAACACGACAAGCGCGTTAGCCAACTACGCCACCGAGGCGGGTTAGCTGTCAACTACTCGCATGCCTGGGCTGAGCTAGTAGTAACACTTGTATTGTGCGTTTTTAGTAAAGGATTCAATTTATTTAAACCCAAAATATAATTTGATGCTAAAAATTTACAATAGAAACCAACATTACATTAATATATATATTTTTAGCACAGTGTCTTGATACCAGTACAAGTTATACACTCATTACTATATTAACCAAAACACTAGATTTTTTTTCTCCATACTCGTAGAATATTTTCCATATTTTCTGTTTATCATCGTGGAACAACCTTTAAGAACCACTTCATCAAATAAATATAGTTCATCCACCCCCATCACCCTCCTTTGTTTCTGCTTCTGCTCCCTCTCTCTCCTTTGTAGTGTATGTATTTTTTTAACGGTCCTGGCGACCCAACATGTGCTATGGGGTGGGTTTTTATACTTATTTTCTCACCCCCAACCTATGGATAGCAGTCTTCAGCCCGCCAGGGCGCCATTGTTTTTCTTGTTGAGTTTTGTATTTTATGTCCATGTCGTGTCCATTCTCGAGAGCCCTTCGGGGCTGGTGTTAACTATCTGTCTTATATGTTTCTCATGTTTATTACTGTTTATCCTGATATATGTGTTACAAATGATAAAATAAACTCTTACAAACAAACAAACAAACACCCCCATCAGTGGAACTTTCTGAAGTGTCAAAGCTCGCAATTTATAGAATTGTCGGTGAGTTGAAGACCAAGATTTGTATATTGTCCAGGTGTATTAAGAAGTGTTAAAATTTGGTTTATCAAGGCATTTTGTCCATTCTCTCTACACACTAATGAGGATGCAACAACTTTAAACACCATCTCTTTATTCCTAACTTATAGATCAATCCGTTAAATAACCCATAAATTAAAACGTATAAAATATATATTTGAAAACTAATAATCTGGTTTTCTACCAACATGCGCTACTATTTCTATATAATTATGCTTCCTAGATGAAACTAGATAGGTATAGTCAGAGGAAGAAAAGTAAAACTAGTTATATAGATTAGTTGCGTTATTCATATATATATATATAAATTGCAATGAACCCTATTAGATTAATTGGGTCCATTATTTTCAATGACCATATCTTACGGCACCTTTAGGATAGCGTTTGGTGAATAAATCGTTCATAATTAAAGATTACTTAGATACACTATGACATATTAAAAGCCTTTATACTTTATATTAAATCTAATAGGTGAATATTAATAGCTTCATGCATAGTAATTTTCTCATTTCTACACACTTTTTAAAGGAATTGTTTTGATAGTATGAATTTAAATGTATTCAGAATTTTTCTTTAAGACAAATAAAAAAAGGAAACAAAACTTTTTCTCGAAAACGTAGGCTAAAATTCAATTATTGAGCAATATGAAACGCATATCTTCCAGAAAAAATTTTTGTTCAAAAATAAAAAAAACATCATAAAATTGTTGGAATTTTTGAATATATACAATTGAGACAAAGGTTATTAACTATTCATTTTAAATTGTAAATATGATTAGATGTACTAAAGGAAATACAGTTACACTATCATAGAAACAATAATTAGAAACCCGCTTCGGTGGCCGCGTGGCCTAATGCGCTACTCGCATGCTGAACTAGATAGCCGAAAACAAGGAAATGTGGGTTTGATCCCGGTTGGGTCCACTGATGTGGGTTTTTCCTAAGTGGTGTTACACTCTCCCTCCACCCAAATGTGGGTGCATTTCCTATCAATTCAATCTTCCTAATGCCTAACCCATTAGTGTAATTAGCACATAGGTGTACAAATCGAACGGGTAGTAAGACGTGGTGCTAAAAAAATTATTAGCAAAACAAAGTTAGAATCCAACATTGAAAACGTCAGCCAATCAACTAAACGGAGATAATAATCACTGGAAATTCGTTGATAATTGCCCCTTGGAATACTCAGCATCAAAGTTTTGAAAGATTAACTAACATTCATAGTTAATAAAATTATATGCATAATATATTTTTTAATTGATTATACTATCCTCACCCTCAACTGACACACGAAATAAAATTTGGGTTTTTCTCTTAAATAAATGACTAATTTTCAACTTAATATGTGTATTCTTCGAGGTTTTCTTGAAATATGATATTTTAAAGAAACTATTTTTCAGTAAGGTCTAGCTTTTATTTTCTTCTTCAAAAATCATAACAACATCTCGTATATCTTGATCGTGGTCTAAGTCAATTGCGAATCCCCTCCCACATCGATTGCTTTTCTTTCCTTTTTCACTCAAGATCCCATTTCTCTTTGAAGAACATTGATTATTTACCGGACATTCCGGCAAGGGTCTTGTGATGAAGGGGGCTTTGATTGAGTGAGGGCGGAGGTGGGAGACGTGAATGTGGTTCTGGATTGCATTGATAGCTCTCGTAAAAGCCATAGGTCAGCCTGTTGATTATATCACAACTTTTTTTTTTTACCTATAAGTAAATGTTGGTTATCTTATAGGTGTCTTTAACTGAGTACTTAGGTTGGCTGTATAGTAGTAGTTTCAACGTGGCAAGCCTTATCAAATGAGAATCCAGACGAGTTATACCTCTCAATGCAAAATTGTCTTTGAAACATCTATAATAGAGTGTCGAGGTTCGAATCTTGGTCAGGTGAACTGGGGGTAGTTTTTCCTAAATGGTTTTCCACTCTACCTCCACGCAAATGCGGGTTCACTTCCTCTAATTCAACCTTCCCAATTCCTAATCCATTAGCGTAATTAATACTTAAAAAGCGTATAAACCGAACGGGTAGGGAGACGCAGTGCTAAATATTATTATTATTATTATTATTATTATTATGGAGTGAGGCTTATGTGGTATGGTGCTTTATAAATATATTACAGGATATCTTAATTATCTATAATTAATTAATATTTTCACTTTGCTAAACACTTATATCACAGAAGATTTAAATACAAATTTTTAATAACATCTACAAAATTATTATACGATTTGGTATGTTGTATGGTTATGAAATGTGGTCTCTTACCTTAACATGACGGGAAAAATTTAGGGTTTTTGGAAATAAATTTCTTAGGAAGATATTCGGTCTAAAAAGGAATGGTTCTACTAGGGAGTGGAAGAGGTTACATAATGATGAGTTAAGTAGGGATAGGTTATAATGAGATAGATATAGCTAGATCAATACATGGATAGATGGCGTACTTTTTTAAGTGCAGCAATGAAGTCTTGAAATCCTAATTCCATAGAGTAAGTAATATGTATATCTTGATTTTTCTCTTCTATCCTATGACCAAATAACTATATATATATATATATATATATATCGCTACAACCAGATGTAGAAACGCTCCACCGTCTTGCAAAAAAAAATCACCCTTTGAGAATCCATGAAATTTCTAATTTGAGTTGAAAATCAACCATCTTTGCTCATCAGCCACAAGTAACATTCTCCCTTTGATGGACTCTTACTAGTATCTGGCTTTGTTACCAGATATGCCATATTTATTATCCCTAACACATATCCTTGAGCCAAGATGATGTTTTATCGAGGGATGGCTGTGTGTGTGTTTAGAATGTCAATGAAAGATTAACTAATGAGTTTAGTACTCATTGACTGACCTTGATACAAGATCAGCTTGAAATTAACTCATGAAAATACTACTTTTACAAACCTGACTAAATTTTAGTCCACTGATTAGTGTGTTCCTCATTAGTCTATTCTCGCACACATACCTTAATGACAAATTTGTATTTAATTGAGTAATTACGTGATTAAAATATTAATTTTTCTTTAAATATGTAATGTGTCGAAAGTATGGTATAAAAACAGAGATACAAAACCTACTTTTTCCATTTACATCAAGAATATTCTTAAATAGAAATTGTCTGGAAATAAAAATATGATTCAACATAATCTTCCGGTCAAGATATTTCTTCAAGCTGAATATCTTTATACATAATTAATAAAACAATGGCCTGTGACTGTACTGCTTTACACGTTAAAATATGAATAATTTATCATAGTAGAACATAAAAACTATTTCATTCATTTTATAAGTACCATTCTTTACCTGAATATTAATTGATAGGAACTAAAAAATTCCAAAATTTTCAAAAAATTCTCAAATAACAAACTAAAATTGGGGAATATTTTTTCATTTACCTGTCTGTCACATGCCATTTAAATGTCAGTCGTTTTCTTGAAATTATCGTAGCTTGCAACCATTGAAGTCTTTTAGCAACCTGAAGATTGGTTTGATATGATTTATATCCGTCTTGAGCCGAGCATACACTCATATTTTCGGCTGGCTAGATTTGCTTGCACCATCTGGTGGGTATTCCATGTTCTAAAAGAGTTCAGGAAGTGTGGTTGCAACCCGTTGCCTTCCACACTGAATTTCTATTGGCAAAATGGCGTACCAATTTTGTCGGAAAGGTATTTTCATTTTTTGAGTCATAAAGAATATTTTGGGGATGGTATCCTTCATTAAAGGCCTAAAAAGATGTATTTTTATATATTCTATTATTAATTTTACAAACAAAACTATACGGCAAATCGATTTTTTAGAACCCGTGGAGCACCTAAATAATTATATCTCAAAGAATTATCGTTTTTACAAACGCTCAATAATCCTCTACAATGACCACATTTCACCATTTTACATTTAAAAAAATCTAGCTCTTTTAATTAAGACACAATTAGATATTTATCTTGTGTGAATAAATCTTGAACATATATAAATATATTATTATTATTATTATTATTATTATTATTATTATTATTATTAGCATCGCGTCTTACTACCCGTTCGGGTTATACGCACTATAAATATAACTACACAATGTAATCTTATTAAAGAATCTATCAGAACTAAACCGGAAACCAACAACAATGGTCACCACCATTAGATGATATCACAAACATAAAGCCCAAATTAATATTTAAAATATGTGCATACATGTTAAAAAAAAACTAAATTTCAAGCCTCCCATTATTAAATATATAATTATAAGTTTTTATCCAATCTAACATAACCTACATTTCATGCGTAAATAAGTTTAAATTTCGGATAATATTTATCAATTAAACAATGAGACTTCTTTAGGAAAGAATTTCACACACTACAAAGGATAATGTGTCAATACTATCGTAGTACTATCGTACTATTCTACTATCGTAGAACACAATTATTAGGTAAACACAAAACATAGTCAATATTTACTTATCTATGTTTCTCTTGTGATTTTAGTTAGATTGGTTTTAGTTGTAGAATTATTTAAATTAATCAAAATTTATAAATCCTGGTAATATTTGATTTGTCCTCTTCTTAATTATCTAATAGAAATAAGATATTAAATATTGTAAAAAGAGAAAAAAACGTCAATGTACTAGGCCTGTATAGACTGTAATATTAATTATATTTTTTCTCTATAATTCTTTTTTTTTTGCTCACATTTATATAGTGTTACATCACAGAAGTGAAAATTCTAATATCAGTTGGGAAAAGATGAATCTACAAAGTCAAGGGTGGACTGGCAAATTCCAAGAAACCCCAGGACCACAAATATGATGGACCTTTTTTTAAATATTAGGTATTCTGTCTTACGGCAAGTCTATTCCTTTTGTTAGTTAAATTAGAAATTATTATCCATCACTGGAGCTAGGGTTCCCGAGTTCATTCCAGGTCAGCTGGTACCTGGGGTATTTTTTCTGAGAGGGGAATTATCCTAACAGTCACTAGGGTTTGGTTAATTAGTCTTAAGTTAGATTAAGGCTCATCCCGGCTCCAAAACTTCATAATCATTATCATCACATTATCTCATTACGGTTACGACGTGTAGACAACCTCTTATGGTGTACCCTGGACAACGTTCTGTGTCACCAGAGTGGCTAATAGTCTACACGTCAGGCGACCGAACTGGATGTTATGACCCTCCGGTCATATAGGGCCTATGCCATACGATAAAAAAAAATCAGACACGATAAAACGAAAATGCTTCTAAAAATATAGACAACAGCTGGGTGCCTTTATCGATGTATTAAAGTTTGTGAAATGATCCTTCGCTCACTACTTGTATAGATCACTAAACAGATGTAGATGAGTTTATATTTGTTTACAAACAAAACCAAGACACAACAAATGGGATGGTTTTAAATTTAATGCCATCATTTTATGTTCACAGATGATGTATTCTGGACACCTCAGAATCACTCACTGGAACTTTTGATTATAATTTATTAATAAAAAATAATCTAAAATTCAATAAATATCTTTATTTTAGTTTAAAGTAATTGATGCAGCTCAAATCAAAGTGGCTTGCTTACCCCTGGTGTCCCGGCAGCTCAGTCTATCCCTGTACAAGGTCTTAAAAAAAAAAATATTTTTTATGTTTGTTTAGTCAATATATAATAAAGGGAAAGAAGAGCTTAGGAAGAAGGATAATTAAAATACTAGATTAATTGAAGAAATTAAGATAATTCTGGGAGCTGTAGGAGGAGGCAGAGGACAGGTCGCATTGGCGTCAAAGTTCATTGACAAAAGGAATGGACCTATCGTAAGACAGAACACCTAATAATAATAATAATAATAATAATAATAATAATAATAATAATAATAATAATATAGTAATGTTTATTCCCAATTGGTCTAACTTGCACTATTCATTCTATAGATTACGTAAATTTAAAAATGATCCAATCTATCTCAGCTATATTCGGTGTTATTTGCACAACCATTTTTCCATCCCTTCCAGCATCAGGTTTATTTCACGTGATAAAACTTGACTTTGGTATGTGTTAACGGTGGGTTAGGGGGTGGGAGGGAAGTCAGGCGGTGAGGCATGAAGAAACAGGGTAGGTTTTGGGGAGAGCGAAGTAGAGTAAGAGAGGAAAGGTTGGCGAGTAATCAGCCGTAGCCTTGCAATCAGCGCCTTCCACTTCAGTGCTTCTTCCCAGGACAGACAGTTGGGTTGTTGAGGAAACATTCTTCGCATGTATAGACCTACTGCTCAAACTATCCTGAATGGTACAGTGAGCAGCACCAATACATTCTCGAGGACAGACAGTTGGGTTGTTGAGGGGAGACATTCTTCCTACGTGTAGATATACTGATCAGCTTCTCTTGGCTAGCATCTGGAGCAGCAACAGCGTTGAAAAAGTGGCCACGTGGTCTAGGATGTCTCTTTCGTGTTATAATAGACTGCCAATGACAGGCGAATCAAGGTTTTCAAATCTTGGTCGAGTGTACTGAGATATTTTTTCAAAATTGTTGTCAACGTAAATGTGGGTACACTTTCTATTAATTCAACCTTTCTCATCCCTAATTTTTTTAGCGTAATTATTAGTTAGGTGTATAAACTGAACACATAGTAGGACGTGGTGCTGAAAAAAAAGGCGTTAAGGGGCGGTGAAGTATTACGTAAGCACCTTAGAGGTGCTTAGTTATGCTGACAAGGGGCAAGGGGGGGGGAGGGGGTTCAGAACAATGTTTGCGTAAGACCGTGATAGAGGGGCAAGAATGGTGCAGTGACCCAGCCTCCCCCAATGGACACATAATTATAAAAAGGTCAAGACGTGGATTCAAATACCTTGGTTATCAGATCAAAAATAGATTAGAGTTATTTTTATAGCTATAGTAATTATTATTATTATTATTAGCACCGCGTCTTACTACCCGTTCGGGTTATACGCATATAGTAATTAATGTGTTCACTAATAATACTTTCTTATGTAATTGAGTCGGCCTAAATTGAGGCGTGTTTGTTTAATATGTATTGTGCTCTAGATTGTGAATGACAAAACGAGTGTTGCAAGTTGTTTTTATTTGCTTGTAAACAAATATAACATATGCACTGGCAACATAAACAAAGTTTCAGCATTCCTTACGGTAAACCAGGCCAGGAGCCCGGTTAAACAGTAGTGTATCCAGGCTAACAGGGCTGAATAATCACCATCGAGTCAAGGGGGTCCCTCTGCCCGTGTTTGGGGTTACGTGGGCTAGGACGCCGGATCATCAAAATGTGTTTTGGAGGGTTATCATCGAGCCCAGGGTACCGTGGTTTATCAACCGTGTGGGATCACCTAGAGTTCAGTCAGGCCAATGGTTAAGCATTCTTTGTATACTTCGTTTTGTCACGAGCTTCTAAGTAAATCTATTAAGTTTTTCCATATCCTCTAATATATCTTATCAAAATCACGTTTTGTAATAAAAAAAGTAGTACAAATAAAAACCATAAAAATCCAATCTGGACGTCAATTACGAACTCACACAATCAGAATCAATCCAGGAACTTCCCCCATCTTCGGTCGCTACCCAGGCGGACAACTCTAGGCCCACATTATTAGGAAGGTAGGGGTTGGTAACACTTATAATTTAAATTAAATGTAGATTAAAATGGTGATATGATATAAGCAACACCGGGGGTTGGGAATTAGGAGGTTTTATTTATTACAAAGGAGGGCAGGTGGTCCAAAATGGCCAAAAATATGCTCACATAATACCAGAGCGTGTTTCTCCCTGTTTTGAACCTTTTTGATGAAATGTTTTCTCACATTTATTTTAATATATACAAACTATTATTTATAAACATATATTTTTAATTTATTTGACCAAAAATAGCACTTACTGTCAACTCCAGATTAGCCAGTGTTAACCATACATGGAACTAATCGGAGAATATTTCCCAATTGTAAAGAAAAAAAAACACCAAAAGCCTCTACCTGGCTCTATTTCTTGTGATGCCATATCACTACCACAAATGACCTGATTCCCTTCTAAATTTGACGTTAGAACTTTGTAGCCAGACACTAACCTAATTTACATACGATGAGAAAAAAAACCGCACCAAATATTCGAAAAAACTTTGATAAGAGGAAGTGAAAGAAAGAATAGACGAGAAGTATTTTTTTTTTCCTCTTCAGCTCCGGTGCCTATTGATTTCTCTCGAACGTGTCAATATAAAGAGTGTAAAACGTGCAATTTGCCCGAAAACTTGAATGAAGAAGAAGGGAAAAAAGGAAGGAGGGGATATTCCGGGAATATATATGCCCACAAAAATAATGGCATGGCTGTGCGCTGCGGTGTTTCTTTGTTTTGAGATGAGAACACGGGGTTAGGGGAAACTTGCCAGTATCAATTTAAAGTCTATAAAAGTGATGGTTAAAGTAGAGTGGGGTTTTTTTGTTGTTTTTTTAATAGAGGACGTTTTATTCTATGTTCGCTATCAGCTCGAGAACAAAATTAAACGTATAAAGTTTAAGGTGCCACATTCACTTCTAAACAAAGAGTTCGTAAGATTTCATGGCCTAAGATAGTGTAACAATTTAAATACACCCTATTGGAGCGAGTGAGTCTTAACTTAATATTATTACTATTATCACCGCGTCTTACTACCCATTCGGGTTATACGCACTTACGCTAATGTGTAATGGTAGGGTGATTGTGAGATGAAATGGAGGACCTACATTTTAACATAAGATCCGAACCATGGTGGAGGCCTGGTATTCCACACATTCACAAGTAGTGATTAATACACGTCTTGTCAGAGGTGAAGTAAGGGTTTTGTAATCAGATAAATCTGTGCCGGGACCGAGGATAGAACCCTGAGCTCCCAAAATAGAAGTCCAGCACCTTACCCCTAGACCTCCAGGTTACCTATCCTAATTTAAAAGATCAAGGCGCAAACCTCCTCTCTTGATTCCCTGGCTCTAAATGTTAGTATGTGGTTTAAAGTCCTCTTTCTAGGCAAATGATGGTGCGTTTAGTATTAATTACATTCCTATTTCCTGTCCAGTTGAGTTATTGAATAAGCCGTGTTTTTTTATACGAGCCGATAAAAAGAATTAACTCGTAAATAATCAAGATTTTTTTAAGATAACTAATAGTTCTTGGTGGCTAATTGGTTATAATGGTTGACTCAGTGGCACACACACACAGATTTATTTTGGGGGTAGGCATTCAATCAAGGCTGTAATTTGGGGCTATTTTATAATAACTGTTGGCAAATATTTAAATAATGTAAGTGACATTGCCTATCAAAACTAATATATTGATTTTTAACTTCTAACAAAATTCAAAGCAACAAATCACAAAAAGTTGAAACTGATTCTTTATTGAAAGTCACAACAGCCTTCTAGATAATACGTTTGGTAGTAAGTTCTCATCTCTTCAGATGGCAGTAGAGTGCAGAATGGAGTTGGTTCTATTTTGTATATCAAACTACACGTCAGCTACAATTTGCAACAGAAATCCATATTTTTAAAAATTACCGTTGATTCTCTCTTGCATAACTACGCTAATTTGTACTTTTTTTCTAATTATTTATTTTGTGTGTAACGTAACCTTTAGAATATCAAGTCGTAAGGAAAGTATTTTGGAGTCTATATCATGCATAATAGGGGTCAGAGTTACTGGCTGTAGTTCCTGATGTCCCATGGTTCGATCCCAGGTGCTTTAAGATCTTTTTATGAATCAGTGGTTCTGGAATGGGGTCATCTCAACCTCAATAGGACAATTGAGGAGTTATTGAAATAAAGAAGTTGTGGTACCGGTCTATAAAACTAAGACTAAAGGGCAGAGGACTCGTTATGATGACCACATGACACCCCCTATCCCCAAATGTTGGCACTACTTTTGCCAACATGCGGCAGCTGCTGGGTCAGTTTAGCTAGATTCCGAGCTGACACCATAGATTTGATTTAAAAAGCGTTAGGTTTTTACTAAAAAAAATGCAGTCTTTTCCCTTCTTTGGGTGCACCACTGAGTTAACCACATGTATAGAGGGCCCCGGATTGATTAAGGAATGGTTGGGGAGGGGGATGCTTCTAATGGAGACATTGAATATTTGTACGTGTCTAGGGTCAATCTTCATTCATATTTTAAGGAAAATTCTGTGATGGACGTGTGGAAATCGTCAGTTACATATGAGTGATCAAGTAAGGTCATGAGCTATAAGACAACGTAGCCACCATCGACTCTGTAGTTGGCCATATAGGGGGAGAGGGGGTGTTCAAATCTCCCCGAAATTTTAATGAACAAAATGTATATGGCATTATTTATGTTTCAAACAATATAAAAAAAATTAAGGTACAAGTACAAATTAGGGTGTTATGTTACTATAAAAAAAACACTTCAGAGAGCTTCTAGAGGTGTTCAATATTTATAATTTCTTTCTAACATTCGGCAGTTAAGGGCTTATGTTACCAAAAAAACACTTCAGATAGTTTCTAGAGGTGTTTAATATATATTTTGAATTTGTCCTAGCATTCAGCAGTTAGGGAGCTATGTTGCCATAAAAAAAAACACTTTAGAGATCTTCTAGAGGTGTTTAATATTTAGAAACCCTCCTCGGTGGCGTAGTTGGCTAACGCGCTAGTCATGTTGAGCTCGACTGCTGAGGAGGGGGAAATCGAGATTAAATCTCGGTTGGGTGAACTGGGGGTGGTTTTTACTAAATGGTTTTCCACTCCCCCTCCACGCAAATGTGGGTTCACATCCTCTAATTCAACCTTCCCAATTCCTAATCCATTAGTGTAATTAGTACTTAAAGCGTATAATCCGAACGGGTAGTAAGACGCGGTTCTAAATAATAATAATATTTAGAATTTGTCCTAGCCTCCAGCAGTTAGGAGGTTACGTTTACCATAAAAAAACACTTCGGATAGTTTCCAGAGTTGTTTAAATCTTTATAATTTGTCCTTGCCTTCAGCAGTTATGGGGTTATGTTACCATAAAAAAAAGCTTCAGAGAGCTTCTAGAGGTGTTTAATATTCATAATTTTTCCTAGCCCTCGGCGGTTATGGGGTTATGTTGCCATAAAAACACTTCAGATAGTTTCTAGAACCGTTTATCAATTATAATTTTTACTAGCTTCCGGCAATTGGGGGATGTGCCCACCAACCCCCCCCTCCCCCCCTCCCCTGAAATTATTTGCTGGCTACGGTCTCGCCCTTTTGCTGTCAATAGTACAATGACAACTGTACTAATGCGCATATCAAAATAGATTTAATATCTTAGCTAATTAATCCATCAGAATAAATAAAACGTTTGCTTCAAAAGAAACGATTAATTTAATTTTCTAACTATTGTCAGTTATTGAATAGTTTCAAGGATATAAGAGCATTTTAACATAAAACTATTAGAGAAAAGATCCTGTTCCAATTTTATGACGCTAATGAAGGACATAAATTTAAGTACTGTTGAAATTACTATTCGTAGAAAATTATGATTAAAATTTCTACCAAAGCAAGTTTTTATTTATCTTATCTATTTTTTTAAGACACAAACATATTGGAATATACGCACGTCCACATTCAACGCCCCAACTTAATCCATGTGATGAAATAAACCTGTTTATAAAGTGTTACTTAACAAATTCTAAATTAAATAAAATGACTTTTAGCATGCCATTCAAAATAAAAAATATAAATATTGGTTGTGTTTTATTTTAAAATTCATTGTGCAAATAAGTGACTTTTCTTTTTGTCCTGTCGCTAGGTATTTCAACTTCGAACCAATATCGTTTAAAACGGGACATTAAGTTAACACTCGTAAATTTTGATGAAACTTTGATGAGTGGTTTCCCAGAGGGATACTACATAAAGTGATATTACATTTTTTTGTTACTTTCAAATTTGCATTACTTACTTCCAAATCTCTTCATACATCATATTACAAAGATCTATCTCTGTGGTCTTGTGGTAAAATGCTCCCCTCAGGTTCGTGTTTTCAAATACAGCCAGGGCCAATGGATTTTTTTTTTGTAATAAAAATCCGTAGCTCAACTTCCTTCGGAGAAGAAGTTAATCCCTTGGTCCTATTTCAATTGTGGCATGTAAGAGAACCCTGGACGATAAATGAAAATATCTTTACCAGCAAAATGATTAGGCTCTTTCGTTCTCGCGCATAGAAATTATCATGTGCTGATAATATAATCAGCCTGCTCAATCTAAGTTTAGAAGTTCACAGCTCTATTCTGGAAACTTAGTAATGAACTAAAAGATTTTATAAACTTAGGTGTTAGTGGACTATTAGTTTAGAGGCTGAATTTCAAATCTATTTATAAATTTCTATTCACTCTCCAAGCGAATGTTAGTTAACTTTTTTTTCCCCTTTAAATTTAGACTAATACAGATAATTTAGGCTTGCTGGTTCTTTTAAGGTGTGATGGAAGAGGATACGAGAAAAAGCAAGTGGTTTTTTTTCATTTTTTATGAAAAAACATTTTTTTGACCAAAATAAATCAAATATTTCTCCTGTACAAACATAGAATTTAATATTATTCACATGGTGACCTCAAAATTTCTTGAATATCTGTCAAGTGTGTCCTGGAACTTAATGATAACTTTTCCTCTCCATTTAAAAAGTATCTCATCTAATTCCTCTACGCTAATAATGGATATTCAGGAAATTTTTATATCAGAATGTGAAGAAAATTAAACTCTGTGTTTGTACTGAAGCAGAATTTTATTTATTTTAGCCAAAAAAATGTTTTGCCATAAAAGCTGCAAAAAAACACTTGCTTTTTCTTGCGTCTACTTCCATCCCACCTTAAAGTGTACGTTTAGCATAAGTTTTGTTTTGTTCACCCAGTCTTAACATCCATCAAGGTTATTTACAAATTTACGATAGTTGAATCAGGATTAGGGATCTAAAATGTATCTCAAATTTAAACTAAATGCGCCGATAATTATGTGAAGAGGGAGTAGAAAACTATTTAGGGAAAATCAATCTCGACCGGTGTTTAGGCCCTAACATTCTCATTGATGGCGATCTATACCATAATATGCTGAAACACTAGCTCTCGGCCATAAAGATCTGGGTATCTCTAAGTTTATTGACGATTCAAACTATGTTGTAGAGATTATAAGAGGGTATTTGAGGAAATACTAGAATGGAGAATCACTGACAAAATAAATGGTGGTGTGCATCGCACTGACTTTCTCTTTCTTTTATATTAAAATAGAGACATTTACTGAAAACTGGTAAGTTTTGTTAAAACGAAATAATATACACTGTTATTAAAACACTAGGAGAAGAGGAACATCTCTGGCCACCAAAGAAAATAACAATCAATGCCAATAGTCAAAGAGATCCATAAATATAAATATAAATATATATATATAAATATAAATATATATCTTTATATATAATAGTCAAAAAGATCCATAAATATATATATATATATATATATATGGATATATATATGGATCTCTTTGACTATTATATATAAATATATATATATATATTTATATTTATGGATCTCTTTGACTATTATATATAAATATATATATTTATATTTATATTTATGGATCTCTTTGACTATTGGCATTGATTGTTATTTTCTTTGGTGGCCAGAGATGTTCCTCTTTTCCTAGTGTTTCAATAACAGTGTGTATATATATACAGTATATATATATATAGCCCAGAAACTATTAGTCACTTGAAAATATATTCCAGATAAAATATTTTAATTTTGAATATTATTACAACTTTACAGTTCTAAGTTAATTCGTATCTTAAACAGTTGCGAATACATGAGTAAAATTGTAGATTTCCACTTCTCGCTTCTACAAAATACCTTTCAAGTCATTTCTAAGAATTAACATTTCTCAAAATCTCGCTTTCAATATTTATTTATTTATTTTTACTAACACAATACGCCTCTCCTCAAGAGGTTGAGAAAAAAGTAAACATCCCTAAAACAACTTTTTATGTTTATAGTGGTATTGAAACGTCAACATTTATTAAAATCTTGATTTGGATTTTTTTAAATTGCGTTCACAATACTTCTCTTTCCGAGGGATCGAGAGAAAATTTAAAAGCAAAATATGATGTATATTTTAGCCACCATGTATTTTTACCCTTCCATATGATTTGCAATCAATTACACTCACAGGGCAGCATAGAGGAAGGTAGAGTTTAGAACAAAAAGTACCCTTATTTGTGTATAGGGGAGGAAGAAATCAATTTACACATTTATGGTACACATGTTTGAGATTTAAATCCCGTTCTTACAATCAATGGAGAGCCAGACTTAACTAGCTATAAGTTATTATTATTATTATTATTATTATTATTAGCACCGCGTCTTACTACCCGTTCGGGTTATACGCACTTACGCTAATGTGTAATAGTAGGGTGATTGTGAGATGAAATGAAGGACCTACAGTTTAACGTGGAATCCGAACCACGGTGGCGGCCTGGCATTCCCCACATTCACAAGATGTCTTGTCAGAGGTGAAGGAAGGGTTTGGCAATCAGATAAATCTTTGCCGGGGCCGAGGATTGAGCTATAAGTTAAGGTACCCTATTCACTAAATATATTCGTCATCTCTTCAAATAATGGCTGCACTACAGAAGTAGAAAATTAGTAATACTTAGCACCGCGTCTTACTAACCGTTTGGGTTATACTCTTAAGTACAAATTATTCTAATGGGTTAAGAATTTGGAAGGTTAATATAGAGGAAGTGGACCCGCATTTGCGTGAAGGGAGAGTGGAAAACCATTTAGTAAAAACCATCCCAGTTCACCTGAGAAAAATACAAACCTTGATATCCCCGTCCTCGGCACTCTATCTCAACACGAACCTAGCGCGTTAGTTAACTAAGCCACCGAGGAAGTTAGGTAGAAATTTATTCATTTGAAATAGTCATTTTATAGCATCACGTCTTACTACCGGTTCAGGTTAAACGCATGTGTATTAATTAGGCTAATGAGCTAAGGACGAGGAAGGTTACATTTATTGGAAGTATACCCGCATTTGCGTGGAGCCAAAGAAGAAACACATAATTTAGGAAATACCTTCATCAATACAAATGACTGAGATGAGAATCCCGGTCTCTCTGCCATTGGCCGTCTAGTATATTGGGAGAGTAACGCCTTAGACCACATGGTCACCGAAGAAGGTTTGAAATAGTTTCACGCACAAGCTTACATACTGTTTTATGTAGTGTTCTAAGCTATATCCTATTATTTAACCTTGTTAGGATTGTTAATTTCCTTGGTACAACTTTTAGAAGGAAAGCCTTATACCCTCAGGGATTAATTATTATTCCGTTTTGAAAACATCGATTACGGTTTCAGTATCCAATCAGGAACTCCGGAAATCGCCTATACGCGAACCCCCTCACCCATTTTCAGTCAATTGAAACATTCCATTAAGAACATATGAAATACATCGTGCACAAAACTATATTTTATCGGATGTATTGAATATTATAGAGTGAAATATAAATGCTTTGTAATTATATAAAGTAATTTGTATTTGAAGTTGGCCTATGATCTTTTTTTTTTCTTCAAAGTCTTACTACGCGTCCAGGCTATCCATAAACTTACAATAATAGGATAGGGCTGAGGAAGATAAAATCGTACCGTGCTACATGTCTTACTACCCGTCCGGAAATTTTCATATTTACACTACTGTGGTAGTGATGAGAAAAGTCCTTCCATCCTCATCTCTACCTCATTAGTATAGATATGTGTATATCCCAGACGGGTAGTAAGACGTGGAGCACGGTACTATTCTACCTTCCTCATCTCTACCTCATTAGTTTGAATTTTAGGGATAGGTAAATATTCGGATTTTCGAGCTAATTGTTTGTTGATTGTAGGAGGGTAAGAAGTTAAGATGAAGAAAAAATAGACAGGCATCTATCTCTCTGTAAGGCTGTTAAAGTTTATTTTAGTGCAAAAGTGTATTATGTACCGCTTAAAAATCATAAATGCTCTAACTTATATAACTCTGATAGATCATCACCAAATTAACAACCGTGCTCTTTATGATATTGTATTATATCAAAATTAATGTAGCTGCTACTATTACAGAGTATGTGAAAAATAATGTTATTACTTACTATTGCTTGAATTTTTTAAAACTATTTAAAACAAGTTTAAAATATTATAGTTTTTATTAATATAATTGTATTTTAAAATTGTATGTATTCAACCCAAGCTCGATATTTACTTGATACTCGGGAACTTTATGAAAATCTCACTCGAGATCAACTCGAAATATAAAATTTGAGCCCGCAGACTCTTAGTAAACATGTGGATATCCCAGACGAGTAGTAAGAAATGGATCACGGTACTATTCTACCTTCCTCATCCTTATCAAGCTAGTGTAAATATGTAGATAGGCCAGATGGGTAGTAAGATATAGAGCAAGTATTATTCTACCTTCCTCATCTCTACCCCATTAGTGGAAATAATGTGTGGAATGTACGCACGGTTAGTGAAGTATGGCGGGAAAAAAATTATTTCTACACTTAGTTGAAAAAAAAAAT
>CABFVZ010000539.1:314035-340036 GCA_902151445.1 Timema monikensis
CAAATCCCGTCCCCCCCCCCCTCCCAAAAAAAACACTTTTATTTAAGCTAATCTTAAGACCTGATGTAATGCTATCAGTAGCAATATCGAAGGGAGGAATCAGATTTTGTTACGACTCACGCCTCAATGGATCTATCTATATCTCTCGCAAGGTAGCACTAGGTAACGGAAAATTTCTGCGGTGAAATGATTGAATTGTGATAGATTCTTCCTTTTCCCTTAGCCAGGAGATGTTAAATCGCCTAAGGCATAATAACCACTTAGGGTTGTATTTATCGTCTAGTCTCGGTAGTCAACCAATCTCATAGTATACGAATGACAAGAAGTGTAGGTCGTATAAGGGGAAGGGGTTATTGGCTGACTTTCAAATCTTGATTATATTAATGGGTCTGAAACCATGAACTGCAGGCCACCTCTTATGTTTTACGTAAAGGAAGAAGTTGTGATACTAGCTCCTTCTATGAATTTAGTAGTCAAATATTTAAATTTTGTCTTAAAATATGTGTGTGTGTGTATATATATATATATATATTAAAACGACACATTAGTTGAGTCGGGATCTGCTTCGGTGGTTGCAGGTCTAAGACATCACTCTAGTGTTAAGCTATAATGCCAATTACAGGAATATCGGGATTCGAATCCCGGTCTGGTGTACTGAAGGTGGTATTTACAAAATGGCTTTCCACTCTCCCTCCACGCAAATTCGGATACCCTTCCTTTAAATTGATCCTTATTCATCCCTAGCTCATAAGCATAATTAGTACTTAAGCGTATAACCCGGACAGGTAGTAAGACACGGTGCTAAAAAAAATGAATCAGATGAAATGAATCATTTTCCCAAACTATATCCTACTCACCCCTATCCCATTATCGTACAGAATGCAGACGTATAATCCGAAAGGTTATTAAGACGTGGCATAAAAAAGAGGGAAGCAAGGTGTTTTCTTTTAATGAACTTGATTGCATACTTACAAAACTTACAAACCTATTTAACTCTAAAACCAACACAACACCCAGTTTCCGAGACAATAATAATCATTATTCAGAAATTGTAAGATCAAAATTTAAGCAGTGATACATTTTTTAGCTTTAAGGGAATACATTTTTCTTACCACGTTCTACTACATATCCGGTCTGTAAGAATTTTAATTACGGTAATAAGTTAGTGATGAAGAAGGTAGAATTTAGAAACAATCCGTGAGCATTTGCTTGGAGAGAGAATGAAGAACCATTTAAGTAATGCACACCCTAAATAAGCTTATCCAATAATTTAACCCCAACCTCAACCTCACCCCAGCAACAGTTCTTTCAACAGCATATTTATTAAATACTTAATTTAAGGCTAGTTTAAAGGAAGTGCAATAAAGCCAACCTCCCACTCCAACTCCCACCGAGTAACCGGTGGCTTTGGTATCAATGATGGCTTATAGTGGCCGATGATTTCCCACGTCCATCACAGACTCTGCCTTAAAATGTGAGTGAATAGTGACCATTAGCATGGTACGAATCCTGGATTGCTTAGTGGGAATGTGGCACGTATGGGTGATGACAGGCGTGTACACAATATTTTAGTTGGGAAACCTGAAGATATAAGAACCTTTGGTAGGCTGATCTGTCAATGGTAGGATAATGTTAGAATATATCTGAGGTTGGATGTCAGTTTTGGGATTGGATGGAGGTTTCCAAGTATTTGCCTGACTTTCCCACTTTGGAGGAGGGGACACACACTTTACTATTAATTTGACCTTCATTAATCTAATATTTTTCTTGAGTCAACAACCCAAAGGTTGGATTTATATGATTTATATCCATCAGGATCTGTCAAGGCCATAGTCAGAGGGGAGTTTTGGGGGTTCAAGCCCCCCCTGAAATTTTATGAACAAGATATATATGGCTTTATTTATGGTTCAAACAATATCAAAATTAAGGCACAAGTACACATTAGGAGTCTGATAAAAAACACTTCGGACAGCTTCTAGAAGTGTTTAATATTTATAATTTTTCCTTGCCTTCAGCAGTTAGGGGGTTATGTTGCTATGAAAAAATTTCAGCAGCCTCTAGAACTATTTATCATTTAGAATTTTTGTTCTACCCTTCCGGCAATTGGGGTATGCACCTACCAACCCCCTCCCCCCCCCCTGAAATTATTGGGTTGCTACGGCCTTGGGAGATGGACATGCACTCAGCTGTTCAACCTGTTATTGCTGCCTGTAACGACTGGTAGAAATTCAATGTACTAGGGAAGTTTATTAAGTGTGGAGGTTCCCCGTCGCCATATTGAATTTCTACTACCAATCGTGAAAGTGCCTTCCAATTTTGCTGGGAAAGTTATTTTTCACATACTTTACAGTGTAATTTTACTTGTCACAATCTACATGGGAATGACGGCTTTACTTCCCCTCCGAAGAAAGTTGTGCTATATAATCTGATCGCTCAAGATAAATCCGTTGACCTCAGGTTGGAACCCATGAATATTGGGTCTTAAGGCGAGCACATTACCCCAAGACCACAGAGGTCAACCCTAATTCAATATTAACCAATAGATATTAAGATTCCTATTAAAATCTCCTGTGTCAGCTAAACATTAATATTAATTCAAAGTTTTCATTTCATTACAGATTAAAATAGGTCTTATTAATGTGTTTAATATTTCGACACTTCCCGACTACAGATCATTTCATAACATTGAGTCCCAAAATGCTGAATCAAACCCCTTTGCTACGTACGATGCATCGCATGAACCTGCAGAAACGTGTCGCCTTGCTGAAAACGGCTGACAAGAAACTTGTCAACTCTGTTTGCGAGTGTGCCTACAACACTTTAAAAGGGCGGATTCCGTTGATAAAATAAGCAGAAGACAAAGTTACGTGCACACAAGCAGGTGTTGCGCAATCTGGTCAAACGAGGAGACTGCTGGAAGAAGTAGATACGACTACTCGTTCAGAAAGGAGGAGAAGCGTTCCTGCCCTTACTTTTAGCCCATTTAATTAGAGGTGTCCTCGGTTCCTTATTCAACAATAGATAATGGAACACACGAAAAAGATGATATTGGTGTCCCCGAAAACATTAAACCGTTACGAGCAACACCACCAACAAGTGGCATCGGCAACAAATCTAGTAGTCTCCGAGTTGGACAAGGAAGTGGAAAAAATCCTCGCTTCAAAACTTGATTGATTGATTATTAGAACCGCGTCTTACTACCCATTCGGGTTATACGCACTTACGCTAATGTGTAATGGTAGGGTGATTGTGAGATGAAATGGAGGACCTACAGTTTAAAGTGGAATCCGAACCACGGTGGAGGCCTGGCATTCCACGCTTCAAAACTTGACAAGTCTAAATGGACTTTATACCAACAAGTGCTACAGCGCTATTTGTAGTTTAGTCAACACCCTCCACTGCCTGAAAACACCACCACCACCACCACCACCACCACTACCACTCCTGAAGTGTCTGTACTTCCCATCCCTGCTGTACTCAATACTGTACCAGTACAGGCACGTAAAAAAGCTTAACTTTTATTAGAACATATTATTTCCAGAGGCGGTATCTCTTGGGACGAAAACGGGGAAGTGAGTATTCACGATACGCCGCTTCGTGGATCCAATATTGTGGATTGAGTCAACGATCTGGTCATAGCAATAAGACACAGCTAGCCGTCTGGGTGGCGAGAGTTACTCACGGCACTTCAAAAAATAAACGTTTCAAAAGTATTTATTGTAAATCCAAAACGTTTGGCACCCATTAGAGATCCGACGCCAGTACCACAACCACTTACACCATCGCAACGCCCTAAGAAGAAGAAACTGAAAAGGGTGGGTGAAAATAGGTGGCTGCTGTTCTGAGCTTAATGGCCCGTTTATCCAACATATACTACGACCCTTGTCATCTTGCAGGGTTTACAGGGGCGTCGTCGCTCATAAAGGCGTCCAAGAAAAATCCCGACAAAGTAGGAGAATGGCTTCGTGCGCGGGAAGCTTATACTCTACACAAACCGGTGATAAAAAGGTTTCCATGCAACAAGTACGTGGTGTCAAACATTGACGATCTCTGGCAAGCCGAGCTTAACGATATGCGAAGTCTCGGAAAATACAACGACGGTGCAGTGTACTTGCTTACCGTCATTGACGTGTTTAGCAAGATGGCCTGGGTGAGGACGTGTCCGTCCAAGACGGGGAGCATCGTGAGAGACTACTTTCGGGACATTTTCATACAAAGCGGCCGTAAACCTCTAATTTTACAGATGGACAAGGGGACAGAGTTCACGGCACGTATAGTCCGGAAATTTCTCAAGCAAGAAGGCGTGCATTACTACACCACTCATAATCCTGACGTGAAGAAAAACTTAGTGGAACGATTCAATAGAACTCTGAAAGGGTCAATGTGGCGCTACTTTACCAAAAATAACACGTTTCGATATGAGGACGTCCTTAAAGATCTCGTCGATGGTTACAACGGTGCAAAACATTCCAGTATCAAGATGGCACCTGTCTACGTTTCAGAAACCAATGTGGTTCAAGTCAAAGATAATCTGTACGGCAAACGGCATCCAAACTCTAATAGTAAGCCATAAATGAAAGTCGGTGACACGGTGTGTATTAGCAAATCCAAAATGATGTTTGAAAAGGGCTACGAAAGCAATTGAAGCGAAGAAATTTTCAAAGTCAGTAATGACATGTTGTGACAACCAGTTGTCTACAGGCTGACCAACCTTGACGAATTGGGTCATCATCTTTATCGACAAGAACGGCGTGGGAATATATTTTGACAGTTATGGTTCTCAGCCCCGTATAAAGTCACATCTGGCATTTATACGCAAAAACACTTTCCGCTCGTCTCATATTACGCTACAACTTCAAAGCATCGCTTCAGACGTTTGTGGCCACTACTGTCTCATGTACCTTCTCTATTGCGCCCAGAACATTCCGATGAAAACTTTCCGAACCCTATTCTCTCCCACCAATCATACAGGCAACGACGCTAAGGTGGTGAGATATTACAAAACATTTTTCAAGACTGTAGGGTCCTGCCACTCCTAAAGAGGCTGTATCCAATCAGCGTGCACCTATAAAAGTGACGTCCCGACGGCCTGCTGGCCATAACCGTGACAGTAGTTGAAACGAACAAACATCATGGAAGATCAAACCATTTGCCCCAGCAAAGCAAAGCTGGTGAAGCCGCTTGCCATCACCAGTGTTTTCAACACTTTGTTTCCACTGGACGAAGTTGACGCCAAGCGAGTCATCGTTGGCATGAGTGTCAAGAACAACTTGACGCCCTATGTCCAGCTAGAAAAATGCGGAGGGAACTGTGAGATGTCTAACCGTACAGAGTGGCAAGATGTGGGCAACTACAAGTCAGCCATATCAAAGTTTTTCAGCAACACACAACATCCTCAGAAGATTAGTCTGACTAATCATGAAATCTCTCTGAGACGAATGTGTGGTGACCGTATGGTCATCATCAGCGAGGAACAAGATGACGGACTCAAATGGGTTGCCTATCTAGCACCTAGCTGTGTGCGTCTTTTTGATGTGTAGGACCTCATCGACGTCGCCATCGACCGCCGGGATGTGTGGTTGACGCCCGTCGCATGCTATTGCAACGATTTTATCGACACACTCGTCGTGTATATATGCGACACGCTAACAGAATCAGCGGATGTCATCGATCTCAAACAGCCTACGGTGGAAAAGCACATAATAAAGCTGGATCTTATCAGTGCTACCTACTATATACTTCAAGTCGTCGGTTTGGACTATTACATGATGGATTGTGAACTAAAAACAGTTTTACTAACACATCTACGAGACACTGTATAAAACCGTATGAACGAATATATTAGGCATTCCTGTAAAAGTTCATAATAAATATTATGTATGATGTCTGTGAAACCTTTAATATGGGTCTGTAAAACCTTTAATGTTTAATAAATATGTGTTTTGTAATATCGTGTTTTATTCATGCAAAATCTGTCTGTCCCTTACACGTAGGTTAATCAGATACGAGTCTCGACTTTTTGAGCCGACAAACTTGCACCAAACATGAACAAGGTCAATGACATCTTGTACTATTTCAAGGTGTCAAGGTCACAATCTATTCTGGTCTCGACTCGTCTTGTCGAGCCGCCAAACTGGCGCCAGTCATCAGGGAATAATCCCATTGCGATATTATTCAAGGTCGTGTCCTATTTCTGTCTCGACACGTCATGTCGGCCCGCCAAACTGGCGTCAGTCATTAGAGTTGCGACATTGCGATGACGTCATTGGGAAAACCCATTGCCGAGGGGGAGGGTAGCCAGAGTCTATGACCTAGCTCACGGTTTCAAGGTCACGATCTATTCCTGTCTTGTCGAGCCTCCAAATTTGCGCCATTCATCAGGGAAAGCCCATTGCGACATAATTCATGGTAATGATCTATTCTTGTCCCGACTTGCCTTATCGACCCGCCAAACTGTCACCAGGTATGAGTCACCGGGAAAATACCCATTACCACATAACGGGTTGCGATACTGGGAAACCCCATTACCGTATAGGGGTTTGCGACACGTGCCTTGAAGGAAGGGGGAGTGAGGTGAAGTGAAAGGGGTCTCAAGTCAGGGGAACCATTTATCACACTCTACCCCTAACGGTCGTCAGAAGAGGTTCGTACTGTTTGTTCCAGGATGGTAAAGTAGTCTAACAGAGTATTGTGAAAGGGAGCAGTCAGTATAACCTAGTTCGTTCGTGGCGATATAAGGAGGGTGGGGGAGTGAGGTAAAAGTTAAAGGGGCCTTACGCCTGGAAACCATTTCTCACACTCTTCGCTTCGCTGCTGTCAGGAGAGCTTCGTGCTCCGTGTTCCCTCCAATAACGAAGGAGGAACGCCTGACGCCGTGGACTGCACACCAATAAATAAATAAAAATCTCCAACGTCCCATCACAATCCTACAACAATAAACTCCCCACACGAATAAAAAAACTTCAACACCCGTCCGAATTCTAACCATACGCAAATAACCAATGAGCACAAATAAAAAAGAAATGATCATATTTAAATAACCATTGAGTACACATTAAAAAGCAATAAACACAAATAAAAAACAAATGAGACAAGAATAAACAAGTTTGGAACACTGGAAAGGGGTCAGGAGGAGGGGAGGGTAGTTAGTTGGTGGGAGGGGGAAAACTAATAGCCAATCAGAGAGCGAGGGGCGTGGTCACGTGACCAAATTCAACCAATCCCTGAGCTGTACTATGTGGTCCACCCAGGTAGTCCGGTGGGTGCACGTATAAGGTCGTCAGTATCATTTATTATGGTTGCCTCTGATGGAGAGGTTGGGGTTTAAATCCGAATGGTGTAGTTATGTAATGTTTCCTAGCCGGTTTTCCACTCTACCTCCTCCAAATTGGAGTATATCTCCTTTAAATTCTACTTACTTACCTCATCCCTAATCGATTAGCGAAAGTATGTTGAAAACTTGAAAGGGATCTAAGACATAATACATTTGTATATATGTATATATTTTTCTCAACTTTGAAGGTTTCTCTTGCGTTGCAATCACCAACCATTTGAACGTACTTTTCCTAGATTGTTAAAAAGAAAGAAAGTTAATTGAGCACTAAACATTAACTAAGGCTCATCTGGTTCATTACCAAACATAAACGATTGCCTAAGACCAAGTGCAAAGTTAGGAAAGTTGGTAAAAATGGTTTGTTAGGAAGAATGAGGAAGATAGAGAGATGAGAAGAAGAAGAAAGTGAGGAATGGGAAATTACTTGAAAGTTGAGGACGCTTGGGAAAAGGACTCTACGACGTAGCGACTATATAAAAGATAAAACTTTCTGATGTGTAGATTCTAAGAAACCAACTTTTAGTGAAAATGCCCCCCTACCCTTTATACCCTTCATCGTTTTAGCGCTTTTTTCATTTTCCCATCCCACTTTTGCTCTCGTACGCAACCCAACAAGCTATGTGCCATCGGAGTCCTAATATATCATAGGATAAGAATATGGGCTATTTTGCGACAATGCTGTCAACAGTTTTGAAGATTCGGTGGGAGGGTGAATTTCTTCTCTCTTTTTGTAATGTAATGCTGGTTCCAAACTTGTGGTTGGCAGCTGGCGGCTGCCACGGGATCATTTTTGTAATAAACTGTATCTTATGGAACGCAACAAAATTTCAGTAGAGGTTGGCCGGCTATTTTTGCTGAAACCGTTTCAAATTGATTTTGTAACACTTGTGGTGGATATCTTTTAATTGTGGTGTTTGTTTTTTTTAATATACAGGGTGTACCGTAACATATGGTACCCACTCCCACGGTGGACAGGAGACAAAAAATTATCATAAAATTTTATTTAAACGTGAATTCATTTGACCTTGTTTCTGAGTTAGTCATGTTTGTACTCCAGTAATGTGAGGTTGATTAACATTATATACGTCCATTACAGACTTTGTCATAAAATATGAGTGAAGAGTCACCCTGAGTACGGGACGACTCCTGGATAGCTCAGTGGTTATAGCATTGGTGCACTAAGGCAAAGGACCCGGGTTCGATTCCCTTGTCCAGGTGTCATTTTTCAATCCATTGGACTTGTATCGTAGAATGCCGCACTCTTTGTGGGGATTTAGAATAATCAGGAATAACTCATGTAACTAACATACCTAGTCAACAGGCCAAGAAATATCGAGTATCCTATACAAACAGTTTAGTGTACTAACTTGGCCGTATCTCGGAAACAAATTCAAATGGAACATATGTTTTATACACTTTTATAATTGTTTTTGTGTATTTTTCACACCTCTGAATTGGGCCCCACATTTAAGGTACACCCTGTGTATACAGGGTGGTGCCGAAACAATTAGACGATGAGTAACTTGGAAACTAAAACTTAGAGAAATATATATTCAATAGCTAATTAAACGCAAAAAACACAATACACGTTCTCACTTTTTGAAGATAATGTCACGCAAGCGAGCCCCACCGGACGTCAGACAAACCTCACCACGTTGTTCATCACTTTCCTCAGCAGAAATCATCTAATGGTTTCCTTCCCACCCTATATGAATATTTTAGAAACAGTTCTTACTAACCGTTCGGGCTGTAAGCATATATATTAATTACACTAATGTGCTAGGGATGAGGAAGGTTGAATTTAGAGGACGTATACCCATATTTGTGAGGAGGGAGGATGGGAAAATTTTTGAAAAACCCACCCTCAGTACACCCAATTGGGATTTGAACGCTAATCTCCTCGTCACCATCAGTTTGGTCTATTGCGCATGTAACGCCTCAGACCATTTGAACACCGAGGCAGGTTTTTCATAGTAAACTTTATTTTATGGAACGAGTTACTTGGTTATCTGTAGCAGCTGATGAGAAAACGTATTTTGTATTTAAAAAAACGCAGGCCTGACAATATTTTCCTGGTTGATAGGATAAGAAACCTCAATATTGGGCCCAAACCCCGAAGTTGAGCGTTGACCTGCCGGAATAGATTGTTTCTAACCTGCTGGCTCAGTAAATATAGACGTTCTAGCGATAAATTTTAAAAGCACGTGATCAATATATCGATAATGTTCAGAGAAATTCTTTCGCGTTCCCAAAAAAAATTCTGATTAGCAAAATTTAATAATGGAATATTTCATCATCAGAACTAATTTTATTTAATAAAATACTTATAACATTATTATTTGTAATTATTATAATACAATTACTATAATAAATATTGATTATGACAAGGAAGCGAGACAGGTACAAGACTAGTAGTGTGATAGTAGGAGGGGAGCGGTAATGGAAAGGTTTAAATAACTGTAGAGTGGGATAGAGCTAAGATAATGAAACAGAAAAAAAAAAATCCGTGAGCGATTGAGACAAGATTTTTTTTTTCTAGAAGTGTGAGAAGTATAATTTTGAGCAGGAATGTGCCAAAGAAGAGTGAAGGAATTATCTACAGGACATACTATGTCAATATTGACTTACGTAGTGGAAACGTGGGTAACGAATGAGTGGAATGAAAGCAGAATTCAAGCCTGTGAAAGACAGTTCTGAGAAGTACTATAGTAGTGACCAGAATGGAAAGGATGAAAAATGAAACGGTGAGAGGAATAGTTAAGGAAGAATCAGTCCAGGACGGGATAGAGAAGGCACGACTAAGTTGGTATGGCCATGTGAGAAGAATGAGGAGAAGATACGAAATAAGATGTTGGATATTGAAGTGAAGGGCAGGAGGCAAAATTTTCGATCAAGGGACGGATGGCTGAAGAAAGCGCAGAGAAGTGTGGAGGAAAGAGAAAAGGCTGTGTCATTGTGGAGGAGGATTCTAGAAAAAAGCGCAAGTGAAAGAAGCGCAAACGAAAACTACGCACAAAAAAAATATCACAACCATAAATGCACACAGGAAAAAAGCCCGACATGGAAAAAAGCCCAACATGGAAAAAAACTCACACGGAAAAATGTCCACACGGAAAAATGCCCACATGGAAAAAAAACCACATGTAAAAATGCCCACAAGGAAAAATGCTCACATGGAAAAATGCTCACATGAAAATTGTTCAAACGAAAATTGCTCACGGAAAAAAAGCTCAGACTAAAAGTGCGCACACGGAAGAATGTCCATTAAAACAAATGCCTCCATTCATTTTTACTTTCTCATCAAAAGAGAAAGTATTGTAATCGTGAAAAAATCGAAATAAAAATAAAAAATTTAAACAAGAAACAAACTGCATTTTACAATTCTGTCAGTATCCTTGTCTGTCTGTCTGTCTATGTATGTGCTCAAACTTGATATTTAATTTTTACAATCTTATACCTCCTGATATATATATTTTTTCATTTCCACCCTAGCCCTGAATTAAGAATGGTGAGTGCTTTTTTGAATTCCAATTTCGAAAATGGCTTTAACGATTTTGATTGAAATCGATATATATACTATGTTTGACCTCCAAAATAAGTGCGATAACACTTTATATTTGGTTTTTGGGTAAAAATTAGTTGAAGGGCTGATGAGTAATTTTAGAAAATTCGAAACATTTTGAAAGCAGCTTTA
The DNA here is from genome assembly GCA_902151445.1 of Timema monikensis. Lineage (NCBI taxonomy): Eukaryota > Metazoa > Arthropoda > Insecta > Phasmatodea > Timematidae > Timema > Timema monikensis. Next base: position 325,063 of record CABFVZ010000539.1, read on the forward strand.
ACGATTTTGTTCCAAATTGGTATCTGTGGTATGTATGTTACTACAAAGATAAATTGTATGGAATTCCACACGGACTTCCTCATTATAGTGTTTAAAAAGTAGATATTTACGCAAAATTTGTAATATAATATACACTAGTGAACCCGCGAACAAATTGTGCTATAATTACAAACAATTTTTTTTTACTCGTGGCTATAAATTATATAATTTTATTTCTATTTATTATTTATTTCTTCATTTGTACATCTGGACCAATAAATAATATTGATATCTGGTCTCCAAGGGTCAACTCTTCGTATTAAAATTTTGACTTCCGGTTAAAATATTCGACATTTTATTAGGGGATGCACATCTTATGGTTATCGCATTGATAATAATTTCACTTTTATAAATTTTGACTATTAAAATAGGTAATTATTGACTATTGAGTATAAAATGAGAGAGATGGATCATTGCTGTGCCAGGGGTGGGTCCAGGAGTGGAGCGTGGGGGGATCGCGCCCCCCTTTAAGAAATTAAACCAATTGAATCAATGTTAAAGTCACTACTAATTTTATTGTCACGTAAAACTATCTAACTAAACAGATTTCATTTTTTTAAATTGTTATTGGGGACATTATTATTATTATTATTATTATTATTATTAGCACCGCGTCTTACTACCCGTTCGGGTTATACGCACTTACGCTAATGTGTAATGGTAGGGTGATTATGAGATGAAATGAAGGACCTACAGTTTAACGTGGAATCCGAACCACGGTGGAGGCCTGGTATTCCCCACATGACATTATTAAATGATTAATCTACGGTAATTATTATTTATACTTAAAACAATCACATTAAGTATTAAAATTGTAAAAATGGGCATTAATGAAACCACCCAAATTTAAGTTGTGTGCCTCTCACCTTGTTGCACAAATATTGTTTAGGCTTAAATTTATTTTATCATTTTAATAATACTATTTCAAAGATTAATAATAAATAAATATCTTTAAAATAATTTATTTTTAAATAACGTGCTTTAAACAAAATATTTGAATAATACCGCACACATAACGTTTTAATTGTTAAAATGTTTAAATTTATTTCCCCCTTAGTAATCATAAAATATGTTATTAATATTTGCTTTTAATAAATTTCAAAACTAATCGCAAATTTCGTGCTATACCCTTCATTAGAGGATTATTCTCAAGTTTAGCGTTACATTGAAAAATTACTCAAAGATTTCCTCTCAAAGTTTGAAGTATTTTTATGTCAATATTTCTTGAAGCCCCCAACCCCCAACTCGATCCAGATAAGAGCACCCACGTCTCTCCCATTCTCACGTAAATCCTGGATTCACCCCTGTATTGTACAAACACTTACCCTAAGAGGTTAAAGTAAAAACATCAACTTCTTGAGAGAAATACTTATTTGCTTACTCTATGATATTACAGAATTATTGCGTTTGAACCTAAGTATCTCTTCACAACTATTTGCCAATATATCAGAAACTATTGGTTTTATAAAAATATATTTCAAATAAAAGTTCTTTTATTTTTAATAGTTCTAAAATTGTACAGTGATAAGTTATTTAGTATCTAAAATAGTTGCGGGGATATTAAACATTTTTGCTTCTATAAAGAAACTTAAAAGTCATTTTTGTGGGAAAATGAAAAATTCTAATTTCTTTATAATCTTAATCAACGCCTAGGTTCGAATTTTAATCAAAATCGTTATATCCGATTTTGAGAAAATGGAATTTTTCTCAATAAGAATTTACGCATCAGACCGGAATCCTTAAAATCATTTTGAAGAAAAATTGAGGCCATCCATTTAGTTTGTAATATTGATCGAAGTTTAGAAATGAAATTTAATCAAAATCGTTAAAGCCAATTGGGATAAAATTGATTTTTTTCTCTTTACGCCCTTAAGGAAACTACCCTTAATTTTAGGGTTGGATATCTAATTCCAATAATTCCTCGGGACAACCCTATGAAAACGCTAGATACCGAGTCTTAGCCCAATCTGTAAAATAGTTTAGGCTCTAGCTTGAGGTACAGACTGACAGACAGAGGGACAGACAGACGGCATTACGAAAACAACTTTTTCGTATTCGGAGGCTCGTGAAACGCTGACATTCATCAAAATCTTGAGCTCGATTTTTGTTATAATCACAATACTTACTCTACCTTTAAGGTAGCGAGACAGTAAAAATATTGATATTGGGTCACCAAGGTTCAACACTTCATATTAAAATGTCGACTTCCAGTTTAAATTCTTTAGAGTAATAGTCTTTATTTTATGTATTAAGTAGCCTACTTATTAAACTACATCAGCATGTAGATACAACTTAAATGTATACTAACCATTAAATATAACTCTATCTTGAAATATATTTGTGTTTTATTTGAACCCTAAGCACTCGTTGTAAACATTGGTTATGTTGTTGTACCAGGGCCAGGATTTTGATGACCTAAAATGTGTTAAAATTTATCCATATAAATGGGGTGACCTGGTGGTCTAGGGGTAAGGTGTCAGACTTCTGTGCTGGCGGCCGGGGTTCTATCCTTGGTCCCGGCACAGATTTATCTGATTTCCAAACCCTTCTTACACCTCTGACAAGACATCTTGTGAATGTGTGGAATGCCAGGGCGCCACCGTGGTTCGGATTCCACGTTAAACTGTAGGTCCTTCATTTCATCTCGCAATCATCCTACCATTACACATTAGCGTAAGTGCGTACAACCCGAATGGGTAGTAAGTCGCGGTGCTAATAATAATAATAATAATAATAATAATAATATCCATATAATGACACTAACAATTCCAAAAAATTACTTTAAATTAAATAAAAGACCCAAAAAAGTGAATGCAAACTCTATGAATGCACAAGAATAAATCAAACGCGCACCTTACAAGTGGAAACAATAGGTTAGTAATGCAAAATCCCAATCAAACTTGCATTCCGTTAAAAATTAACCTTGATTTATAATTTTTTTCGTGTGGTCATTTTGCCGTGTGAGCATATTTTGTTTGAGCAATTTTTCGTGTGAGCATTTTTCATGTGAGCATTTTTCGTGTGGGTATTTTCCATGTGGGCTTTTTTCCATGTGGGCATTTTTACTTGTGGGCATTTATCCTTGTGCGCATTTTCCTGTGAGCTTTTTTCTATGTGGGCATTTTTACTATGTGGGCATTTATCCTTGTGCGCATTTTCCTGTGAGCTTTTTTCTATGTGGGCATTTTTCCTTGTGGGCTGTTTTCCGTGTGAGCTTTTTTTCTGTGAGTATTTATGACCGTGGGGTTTTTTCTGTGTGGAATTATCATGTGCGCTTATATTGTTTGGCTAATTTCCGGTCACCGTGGAGGAGGAAATGTGGTGGGGAGAAAGGATATGAAGAGGCTCATGTTCCAAACAGGCCCAGCCAATGAATGGAAGCTGTTCATTATGATGATGATGATGATGATGATACTGCAACTAAATATTATTATCACTATACGCTTTCTTTTACACAATTAGAGAACGAATTAGTTTAAATGTTTAAGTAAATATTTCTGAAAAATCATTACTGTAATGAGCTCAAATGTTCATTGCCACATTTACAGTACAGTAGTACGCCGGTTATTCAATCCAACCAATTACATCCTATCCCTATCTCGAGCTAGTTCTATCCAGTCCACCTCATTACACCCAATTCCTATCTTTCGCTAGTTATACTCAGTCCACCTAATTACACCCTATTCCTATCTTTAGCTAGTTCTATCCAATCCACTTCATCACACCCTTTCTAGTGTTATCCTCCCATCAAGTCTAGTTCTTCCCGATTGTCTCTTCCCCATGGGTTGGCCAGTCAAAACCCATCTTATGGATATTGAACTGTATGTATTTCATTCTATGTTAAGTTTAAATGCTCTTTGTTTTATCAAGTGCACTTTAAAAACCCAATCAGGATTAGATTTCGTTGCAGCATTACTGCAGGCAATGTCACTGCTACCTTGAAAGGCCGTGATATGAGAAATACCTAACACCCTGGGCTTACACCTCCTCGCTACAAGACCATAAAACCAATATATTGCGCCAAGCGCAGCCAAGACCGGGTCGGCCTTTCCTTCCAATGCATCACCCTAAAAAAAGCTTTTCTCACTTTACTTCTGTTTTCGTGGCTCAAAAACACACAAAGAGACGTTAAAGTAGGGCTCTTACGTTTGACAAATAACAGGGATAGCCAACTTCTAGGTATACGAGAGTTATTTATTTTAAATTGAGAAATTATGGGATTAAAAGATAAAATAAGGCGTTAATAATGTATATTTTGTATGAACACAGAAATCAAAAACTATGCCCCATCTTGAGAGACCATCTCACACAGCCTATTAAACCGGAAATTAAATAAAAGATTACCAACGGACTAGAAAAAGTATAAAAGGGTGATTATCTGGATTGTGGATTATTCACTTGACGATAGAGAAATTAGAATAAGTTTAAAAGTGTTTTATTTCAAATTAATCATTTTTTTCTTTAAATATGGTTAAAACAGTTTTACTCCTCTATGTTATACTGTTTTCTTAAGTATAATACATAAAAATTCATAGCAATGTGTTTACTTGAGTCGAGCTTGATCATTTACTAACTATATGTGGGGTGAGACAATATCTTAAAGTGTGCAACTCAAATATCTCACTTCATACCTATGATCATGTATTGTGCTTTATAAGTAATATGCGTAGTAAAGAGTAGGACATGTTATTATTTGTCACGCAAATGTAAGAAACTAGATCTGCGATCAAGGTATTGACTGGCAAACCCAATGGGAATATTATTATTATTAGCATCACGTCTTACTACCCGTTCGGGTTATAAGCACTTACGCTAATGTGTAATGGTAGGGTGATCGTGAGAGGAAATGGAGGACCTACAGTTTAACGTGGGATCCGAACCACGGTGGAGGCCTGGCATTCCCCACATTCACAAGATGTCTTGTACATTCACAAGATGTCTTGTCAGAGGTGAAGGAAGGGTTTGGTAATCAGATAAATCTGTACCGGGACCGAGGATTGAACCCCGGAACCCTAGCACAGAAGTCCGACACCTTACCCCTAGACCACCAGGTCACCACCCCAATTGGAAGAGAATATTGGGAAGACCTAGACATAGATGGGATGATAACATTATAATGTACCTGAAAGATAAAGTGTGTGATGAGGTGGATTGGATAGAACTAGCTTAAGATATAGATATGGTGTAGTGAGGTGGACTGGATAGAACTAGCTTAAGATATAGATATGGTGTAGTGAGGTGGACTGGATAGAACTAGCTCAATATATAGATATGGTGTAGTGAGGTGGACTGGATAGAACTAGCTCAAGATATAGATATGGTGTAGTGAGGTGGACTGGATAGAACTAGCTCAAGATAGGGATACGTGGCGTACCTTTGTAAGTCCGGCAATGAACTTTCAAGTTCCCATGGAGTATGTCAGTAACAATACAATGAATACGTTTTGGTAAAGTCTTATTTCTATGCATGTATATACAAATACATCGGTTTTTATTCCAACCAGCACCATGGTCCAAGCGGTCTAAAGCGTATTTATTTTTAATTTACCTTGCCACCATTGTTGGGAAAGTCCGTGTTCAAATCTCATTTTGTTGCACCGAGTACTTTTATCAACACCTTAAAGAAGGGAGGAGATGAAGATGGACCTTCTCATTAATTCTCTTCTCATCTTCAACCTTTCATTAAGCTATAAATAACACACAGGCCTTTTAATTAAACCTTGGTTTAATACCCATCCATTCTAGCCACATAGTAACACTAATGAGAACGTATAATCCGAACGGGTAGTAAGGTGCGGTGCTAAGTAATAAATAAATTTATAAAACATTAATTAGGTAAGCTAAGGAAGGTATAATTTTATAATAAGTGTACACGGATCCACATAGAACAAAAACGTGAAAAAAAATGGATGAAACACCCCCATCGTATCCCCGGCCGGGATTCAAATCACGAATTCATTGTAAACCGAATATCCAACCAGATGAGACCAACACTTATGTTCGCGAGACCATCGAATTGGGTTAACACAGGTGATAAACAAATTAGTTTTTATAATTTTGCAAAAGCTTCGATCAATACGTGCCTTATTTTCCTTAGGATATCATATTTTATTAACTATACAGGATGTTTATAAAAGAACTCTGGGATTTCAAAGCAAATTTTTAATGGAAAATACAAAATATCACTTGAATAAATATAGGGATATCATGAAAGGTCGTATATTTAAGTTCGGTAATTATCTGGATAGGAAGGAACAAATCCACTAACTCTATCGCACTTTATGGAATTAAGATCAATTTTCAAAACCCTGGAATTATTTTATAAATACCCTATATAAAAAATACAGTACGCCTATTATTATTCTGCCTTTCCTTGTTTCTAATGATTTACTAGTTGTATAATAGGACAGGACCATTTCAACATCACTCAGAATAGAACCTCAGACTACCAGTCATGTATTAAAAGAGTATATACAAAAATATCAGAAAGACTAACTACCCTTATGCTGGATTGAGATTAGATACTTTATTGTAAAAATTAATGTTTTAATATAATATCAAAACCTTTATATGCCATAAGCTATATAGTTATTATTACTCAAAATGCGTTTCAATTTCAATCGGTTTCCTGTTCGTTAAGAAATGTTTTAGTCAAAATAAAACAAGTGGGGGTGTCCAAGTATTAGAACTAGATATTACAATTAACACTCCTTGTTACATCGGAAGTCTTTCTATAATTTCAATGGTAAGGCTCCTTTTTTCGATAATCAACTCTGACATTACATTAGACACTGCCACTAAAGCTGAGCGTCCACTAGGTCGCTAAGCGGAGCGGCGTGGTGAGGCGCGGTGAGGCGCGGTGAACGTGGCACGTAGTTTGCAAGAAGAGGTCCATCCACTATAACGTGGCGCCACTCGAGTCAGTTTTGCCCTCTCCGTCCTGACTCGTTATGCCAGTCTTTGTGTGGGTTCTTAACACCATTCGTGGAGACAGTGATAAGTAGTGACGAGAAAGTGTTTTTTTCCCCCTGTTGTGATTGAGGCGCAAGAGAAAGCACGAAAACGGAAGATGTGGGTTCACAAAATTAAATCAAAAAGACTTACCTTCGGAGAACACCATCAACTTTCCCATATTTGAATCTGTTTACTGTACTCCTGTTCGAAAAATCCAAAACTGAAGGACGCCTGTTGACTGGATTGTTGATTTGTTGATAACGTCTCAGGTGTTTGGCTACGAATACTTTCAAGGGCATTCGAAGATTCCCGAACCCGATGAATTACAATCCGCTTTCCCGTCCATTAGGGCGGTAGAGCGGAGCGGCATGGTTTGGTGTGGTGCCGACCTCAACAATTTCTAAGCTTTTTCTAGAGCGGCTCTGACCCACTCCACTCTATCATCCTAAATTACGAGGCTTCATTAATATTTATGCATTTTGTTTAGGGGTCGTTTCGCTCTGCGCCACGCTGCTCCACCCCACTGACCTAGTGGATACTCAGCTTAGTACTTCTAGTGATAGTTGGGATGTCTTTATTGTTCCGGTTGCTGGCCTCCTTAAGCTGATATGTAATGCTGTCACGCTATAGTGCTACTAATACTCCCAGTAATAGTTAGGGTGTCTATCTTGTTCCAGTTTCCGGCCTCCTGGTGGAAAGTCAAGGTCCTGTCTTCGTCTCCGAGCCGCGCTCCTCAGTTGAGTTCTCCAACGAGACGGGGGCCCTCCTCCAATGTGTTGCTCAAGGCAGCCCCCCACCCAGGGTGGACTGGTTGCACGGTGACGGGTCCCCCTTGGCCCCTGTGCCACATATCCGGGAACTGCTCGCTAACGGATCACTTCACTTCCCCCCATTTGGCGCTGAGAGCTATCGCCACGACGTCCACTCTGCCGTCTACCGTTGTGAAGCTTCCAATTCCGTCGGCCGCATCCTCAGCCGGGAGGTTAATGTGCGGGCAGGTGAGACAATAGTTAGTATGGATATCTTACAGGGTATTAGCCAATACATGCTATCCACACATGTGAGAAAAGTGATCAAAGGTGTTAGTCTCCTATAATAATGCTTGGCTGGCGATGATGAGACTAGGAGCTTAAATTCATATCTGGTGTATTGTGGTGTTTCTATCTGAATTGTTTGACACTATATTTCCGTTTAAACGGTAGTACACCTCCTTTAAATTCTGCTACCCTAATCTCTACATTATGTGGTCAGAGCTTGCATAATTATTTTCTGGTGTACTGTGATGTTTTTACCTGAATGGCTTCACACTACATTTCCGTTTAAGCGGTGTTACACCTCCTTTAAATTCTGCCACCCTAATCTCTACATTGTATGGTCAGAGCTTGAATAATTATTTTCTGGTTTACTGAAGTGTTTTTACCTGAATGGTTTCACACACTATATTATCATTTAAACGGTGGTGGTGCATCTATTCTAAATTCTGCATCCCTAATATATACACGATGATACAGAGCTGATTTTGAAATGTTTCTACTTTTGTGCGGATTGGTGTGGCGTTGTTTTGCTTGCGACTTAGTTTTAAATCCGACAACACTGGAAAACCGATAACGTTCCAAAGGATTGAGGAGATAGGATGGATACAAACGCACCATTGTACACGATACGTAAACGAAAGTAAACAATATTATTTTATTGAGTGCCACATTTAAAACTATTTGTATGACTTTACTAGGAAACCATCTTTAATTTGTTTGGGACAAAATTTATTGTTTCAAGGTTCACGCAAGCTATTGAAATATCATTTAAAAGTCTTCCACTTACATTAGTTAATAAATCTTATTTGGTAGCGTGCTTGTATGTAGCAAATTACATTACATTATTTTAGTTTTGCCTGAGTAAAAAATTTAGAATTTAGTATACAAATATTTAATTTTCACAACTATTTTTAAAACATAGCTGTGGTCTAAAGGTGTTCATTATGCCAATAATCATTAGCTTGCTTAGTCTTTTTTTCAAATATGCACATGTTTCTATCATTAAATCCATTAATTTTTAAAAATATAATCACCTACACAAAAAATTTCGAAGAAAACGTAGGCCTACTGTTTTCAATTTACATTGTTTAACTATTTTTAAAGAATAATATTGGGGGTAGTCTACGTTTGCATGTGAGTTATATTTTTATAAGAATACTAAAAAAAAGATATATGCTTAGTAATACAATTAAAAATGAAAGATTATTTTTTTCCGTCAGATGAAATTAAATTAAAAACAAAAGTAGAGTCAGGATTTTGAGCGTGGAAAATTTAGACCACGCTGCCAAATCAGTAAGCTACCATTTATATTAGAATGGTAAAATTAAGTTATATTATTGCTATTTCACATAAACAAATATTTTTATTGAAGGATTGTATGAATCGTCTCAAGCAATCATATTTTTTTACGTTTGTAAACCTATTTTTTACACTGGTAGGAGTAATTCAACACAATCATTCTCAGATGTTTGCAAGAGAATAGGGAGATGGCATCCATCTTGTTTCCACTCTTTCTCCATGCAAATGTGGGTACACTTAATCTAAATCCAACCTTCCTCTTCCCTAAAACCAATTAGCGTGATTACTGCATAATCGTATAAAACAAATGGGTAGTAAAACGTGGTGCTAGAATTAAAAAAATACTTATTAGGAGCTTGAATACCTTTCTGGAGTACTAAAAGTGTTTCTAGAATGATACACATTGTATTTTCATTTAAACGTTGGTACACCTCCTTTAAATTCTGCCTCCTTAATCCCTACATAAAGAGGTCGAAGCACGCCTATGACACTCTTCACTACACAGTGTGTAAACAAAAGTTAATCAGACTTTGAAGCGCTTTATTTGCATAGTTTGACGCAATATGATATCGTTGTAATCAATACATTTCATCATTATGAATATGTAACACTTAAAAACAGCTGTTTATGATTGTTTTAGACATACACTATTATAAATCTTAGGTGTAGCTTGGATAAATAAAAATGTTATTGTTATGTTCATTTAAAATATAATGCTATCTGTGATAGATAATTAAAATAAATAATAAAAGTGTGAAGTTGATATAAAAAAGGTTCATGTTTTAATTTAAAGCTCCTTATAGTTATTGAGTTATAGGCATAATTGAAATATAAGCTAATTAGCTTATAAGCGTGGAGCATGATACTATTCTACCTTCCTCATCTCTACCCCATTAATGTAAATATGTGGATATCCCGAACGGGTAATAAGACGTCGAGCACGGTACTATTCTACCTTCCTCATCTCTACTCCATTAGTGTAAATATGTGGATATCCCGGACGGATAGTAAGACGTGGAACACGGTACTATTCTACCTTCCTCATTCCTACCCCATTAGTGTAAATATGTTAATATCCCGGACGGGTAGTAAGACGTGGAGCACGGTACTATTCTACCTTCCTCATCTCTACCCCATTAGCGTAAATATGTGGATATCCTGGACGGGTAGTAAGACGTGGAGCACGGTACTATTCTACCTTCCTCATCTCTACCCCATTAGTGTAAATATGTTAATATCCCGGACGGGTAGTAAGACGTGGAGCACGGTACTATTCTACCTTCCTCATCTCTACCCCATTAGCGTAAATATGTGGATATCCTGGACGGGTAGTAAGACGTGGAGCACGGTACTATTCTACCTTCCTCATCTCTACCCCATTAGTGTAAATATGTGGATATCCTGGACAGGTAGTAAGACGTGGAGCACGGTACTATTCTACCTTCCTCATCACTACCACATTAGTGTAAATATGTGGATTGGCCGGACGGGTAGTAAGACGTCGAGCACGGTACTATTCTACCTTCCTCATCTCTACTCCATTAGTGTAAATATGTGGATTGGCCGGACGGGTAGTAAGACGTGGAGTATGGTACTATTCTACCTTCCTCATCCCTACCCCATTAGTGTAAATATGTGAATATCCCGGACAGGTAGTAGGACGTGGAGCACGGTACTATTCTACCTTCCTCATCTCTACCACATTAGTGTAAATATGTGGATATCCCGGACGGGTAGTAAGACGTGGAGCACGGTAATATTCTACCTTCCTCATCTCTACCCCATTAGTGTAAATATGTGAATATCCCGGACTGGTAGTAAGACGTGTAGCACAGTACTATTCTACCTTCCTCATTACTATTCTATTAATATAAATAATATAAATATGGGAGGTACTTGATATTTAAAAAATTAAAAAGTCTTTCTTTACGTCCAGTTTGGTCACCTGTATGTAGATTGTATACTATTAGCCGCTCTGGTGAGTCAGAGCGTTGCACAAGGTACACCATAGGAGGTTGTCTACCCACACTTCATACCCCTAATGGGATGATGTGATGACAGTGAATATAGAGGTGTGGGCCAGTAAGGGTCTTAAACCTAATTTAAGCGTAGGTAACAAACCTCTGGTGACCGTTGGGATTATTCCTCTTAAGTTAAAAATACCCAATGTAGCAGCTGAGAATCAAACCCGTGACCTCTAGGTTTTTAGCCAGATGCACTGACCACTACACAATGGGGCCGGTTAATAAAGTAAATTAACTTATTTCATAAATAATTATTATTATCATTGTTTTGTCTTACTACAGGTACATTCCTTTTGTCAGTAAACTTAGACTGCCAATTCACCCTGTCCTCTGCCTCCTCCTTCAGCTCACATAATTTTCTTATTTCCTTCAAGTCATCTAATATTTAAGTCCTCCTTCTTTCTTAGCTACCCTTTCTCTCAACTTTTCCCTCTATAAATCATATAGAAGACAATTGTTCTCATGGATGTGTCCAGCCCAGTTTACTTGGTACCGAAGAATCACATCCAAAATGGTTCTCTTCTCACCCACTCTTCTTAGGACTTCACTTGTCACCCTGCCTGACCACCTGGTCTTCTCAAGTCTTCTCCAGCATCACATTAAAAAGCTCTTCAAATATTTGTTTCCCATCTTCCTGTGAGTCCAAGTTTCTGCTCCATACACTGCGATCCTCCAAGTGTAGCATTTTATCAGTCTCTTCCTTAGTTACAAACTCAACTTGCTAGTCAGCGGTAACCTCTTCTTGTTGAAAGCTTCCTTGAGCTAATTTTCTTGGTGCAGTAAGTATCCTTTGTCATCAGGCTTCCAAGGTACTTGAACTCTTTATGTTTTCCAATTCCTGGTTTCCAATTTTGATTTTCAGCAGATCTTTTTTTTTAATCCACATCACTTTTGACTTCTCACTGTTGTTCTCCATGTCATGTATTCTCCCTATCTCTACCAGCTGATCCATCATTTCCCACAACTCTTCTTAATTATTGGCAAGCAATACTATATCATATTCGTATTTTATTGTGTTGATGACGCGTCCTCCTATCCTGCAATCGCCATGACCCTCTAGGTCCTCCCTGACCAGTCACTCTCCATACAAGTATAACAGACTGGGTGATAAACAGTATACCTGTCTCACTCCTATTCCTATCTCTCTGCTGTTGGTCTCTCCATCATTCAGCCTCACTTTCACTCGCTATTCCAGAAACAAGTTTGCAATCAGCCTTCTGTATTTCCAGTTGATGCCGGTCTTCTTGAGTATTTCTATCAGTTTCTTCCACTTCACTCTATAAAACGCCTTTTACCAGTTGATGAAACAAATGTACTCCTCTTCCTTTTCGTCCCGTGTTTTCTCTTAAACTATGCTCATTCATAAATAATATCTTGTATATTAATAATTGTCTGCCTTTTTCTGCCTAATGCGTAGCAATTAATTGAAATACAATAGGCTGATATACATTCTTAATTTAATCATTCTTATTCCAATAAAATATTATTTCTAGTTACTAAAATAATTTTTTTTAATAGTAAGAATAATTTTTTTTATAGCTTAGAGTAAACGTACTCGAATTTTCACAGAAGGAGAGTAGAAAACCATTTTACAGATGACGAGGCTTCGAATCCCGACCCCTCATCACTAGTAAATCAGACCAGATTGTGTTGACGTTTTTAAGGTAGCACGCACGAACTATAGTCATTAGTTTTCAGTTGTTATAACAAACAATCTATATAGCCAAAATAATTAAAATTTGCTTCAGTAGATAAGCCTAATTTAATTTCAATGAATATCAACACACAAACTGCAAATCAATATAATTACTTGACTATCCATATGAGGGAGACCATAATTTAATTAATTTAAATTAGTTAAAAAGTGACATCTGGACACTGTGATCGAACCTGGTACAAGCACGCTAAGTCAAAGGTCCCGGGCTCGATTCCCGTGCTGGAGTGTCATTTTTCAACTAGTTTAAATTAATTGATTAAATTTTTTACACTTAATAATTTGCGCATTTCCTGAGTTTACTTTTATGAGCATATTGATATTTGAATATAATGTTTTTAATTGAAAAAAAAGCATCCTCGTCAAATTCTTCAATGCCCTTGACAAAAATTCAAGAACCGGATAAATTAATATGCCCATAAAATTCATCTTTTTTTACATTCTGGAACAATATTCGAGTGAGTTTTGGTCCCCCCTCCCTAAAAATGTTTTATAAATAAATTAAGAAGACACACCTTAACTCGAGATCCCTAAGAACTTCATCACCTGAAGGACATGTGATGTCTTGGTAGGTCAAGATAACCCATGTTAATGTATTTACCTTTTATTCGATAAGTTTTAAAGATATGACATTAAAATTAAAAAGTATATAATAGCTTGATTAGCTATTTTACAACAAATATTGTTTTGGGAAATATCAACTAAGCATGACTCAAATAAGAGGTGATAGTCTAGTATTATTTGGTTTGCCACTGATGGAGAAGTTGGGGTTATATTCCAAAACAAATGTTCAAATATGGCTTAGCTCAAAAGTTTTATAACTATTCTTCCACGAAAATATGGCCATACTTCCTCTAAATATCTTCCTTCCTCCTACCTATATAAATATGGTTATCATAATGATAGTATATAATGCTTGTGGGGAAGAGGTGAGGAAGATATAATCTACAGGAGATATACACACATTTGTGGAAGGAGAGGGGGGAAACATTAAAGACATTTTATACCTGTGCCCTCACGACAAATCACGATAGAATTTCCCATGCACTGTACATTAAAATCTGTATTTATGTTTTATCCGGGGAATTTAATAGGTATAGGCCTAATATTGAAACAAAAACCATACATTCTTAAATAATTCTGAAAATAGTCTTAACATTGTTACAAAAAAATTGTTTTCAATTGAAGCAGTCTTTTTGTAAACGTGTAACTTTTTAAGTCATCTACAACTTGGTCTAGTTGATTTATCCAATAAATGTTTAGTAGGTATATTCCTGCCTGAATTTAAATTAAAAAAGTACTTGAAATAAATATATATACACTTCCAAGTACTATTGAATCTACATCCTGGCAGGAATACCCCTACTATGTATATAATAGGAAAAAATTAAAAGATAATTTTTAAATGTAAATCAATGCTGTCCCGGCGCAGATAATAGAGTGAGTGTTTATACTGGTCCGTGAACGAGGGGATGTGTTATCAAGAGATGAATAAGAAGCCTCAAAGAGTGAACTGCTCGCTCATTTTCTTTACTTGGCTTATATTTAGTACATTGGCGTAAACGTATGATAGTGCTTAGGTGCGTCAAGTTACGATGCAATCCGATTCAAAAATATAGCTTTAAATTCACCAATTAGATAACGACGTTAACTCGTGTGTCTATCGATTTGTGTTTAACACTGGTTAGGTTGTGGTTAACACTGGTTAGATTGTGGTTAGCCTTAGACCCCAACCCCTCATACACGTACAGTTTTTCCTTACAATCGGCCAGAACAGTTGAAGTCTGAAAGGTCTAATTGATGTGTGTGGGGTGGTCGGCTGGCGAATGGTAAACTGTTGGACTGTGGGAAATTCTACCTGCAGGCCGAGGTGCATGTTAGGCGGAACTGACGTTTAGGGGGGGGGGGGGG